>NW_004624735.1:20863131-20874885 GCF_000247695.1 Heterocephalus glaber | reverse complement strand
TCCACCACCTTATTCTCCATCAGAACTCTCTCTTTACTGACAGAGTCTCCATCCAAGGACTTTATTTCTGTCTAAAAAAATAGAGAGACCTCAAAGTATTATTCTGCGGGCCTTTTCAGATTGAAGTTTTCCTTGCCACTCTTTGCTGGCATCACAGGGGTCAATAGGCTTGGTCTTGAGCTCATGGGACTTCCAGTTTCATGGGAAACTCCATAGGAACCAGATCCATGCTGTACCAAGGTGGGCCCTGAGTTCGGAGAGTGATGGAGGGGTTCTCAGGGGAGGTGATGCTTGAGCTGACTCTTGACGGATGAGTAGGAGTTTTCCAAGGGAACAAAGAAGGAAGCAACTGTAAGCAGAGGAACATTGCTCAAAAAAACCTAGACCCAGAACAGCATGGCCAAAAACACTTTGTGTTTTGGTGGAAAACTGACCCTATTTCCTCAATTTCAGATGCATGTTTTCCATATCTTACCATGTTTGAATTCTATATGAGTCTTAAAAACCAAGAAAATACAATATAATACATGAATTGGCCTTCAAAGACCTACATTCCCAAACATACAGTTTTTAAAACTGTATCTTGCAAAAATGAAAAAGAATGACCTGTGGGGTAGAAATCCAAGGTTATTTAAGGGTCCTATTTTTATGTTTTTGAGGCAAAGTTTGAGGACAGGGCTGCTTCTAATTTATCATATTATATTAGGCTATTGAATGAAGGAGTTTTTTCGGGGGGGAACTGTTCTACCACCCAGCATAAAATTCAGGTCCACCTTTTCCATGAGCTCAAGGATTTAAGTTTCAATAGTTCTGGCTTCTGAGCTTTTCCTATGGGGGATAATTCTTGAAAAAGGGTATCAGGAAGTTTGCAAAACAGTAGCTTCTTCATGGTGATTTAACAAATACAGGCACATTTTCACTTTGGCTCTGGCATGGACACTTATTTCCTCAGACCGAAATAAGTGCCATTATTTCTCATGGGTTTTGTCAGCTTCATGTCACTTCTCAATCTACTTTGCATGGCAACCATCCAAGCTGCGGTGCATATAGGGGGCTTTTGTGGGGCGGCAGAAGTAGAAGCAGAAACTTCAAGGTTATGCTAAGAAACACATTAGTCATTAGTGTTGGGAGTGAGGAGGGCTGGAGGTGTTGTCTCTTCATATAAGTGCTGTCCAGAAGAAAGCCAGAAACATTTAGAACATTTTATTTATATTTAAGAATATGAAATGGCCCAAAAGTTCTTAGCAAGTAAAGGTTATGAAGTGTAGATTTATTAGAGCAGATGAAGGAGATGCCATTGCTATCTGTTTTATTTTCGTGAGGATCTAAACCTCTTCTAGTTAGGGTTTTCACAGTCTCACTGAGTGCCATTCCTCTGAGGACTTCTTTCTCCTCTGGGACCACTCTCCTAGGCTGGGAATGTGCATGATCCCAGAAATTTATCTTTGTGGTTGGAAAGGGTTGATTTCATCTCAAATTTATGTTCTATACTCAGAGAATCCTCTTCTTACTTCCCCTACCTCCTAAGATGTTGTGTCTCTGTTCTCCTCTATCCTTAAGAACTTGGGCATGGACAACGTTCTGTTTAAAAGCTTTAACAACATCTGCCTTTCTAAGGTGCCCAAACAAGTGAGCCTGCACCCTCCTTCCTGTTCACACAATTCTGCTTTGCTCTTGGCATAGACACCACATCTCCCCAGCCGGGAGCTGTCATCGTTTTCCTCCACTGCTGACATCCTCAAGAGAGACTTGGACGTTGTCTCACTTCTGAACAATCACATGGGTCTGAAAACACCTTCTTTGTATTTCTACTTGTATCATCTCTGGGAACTTTACTTTGGGACAGATATGACAAAAGAATTGATCTGAAAGAAGAGATGCTCTATGTTGCTGTAGAACTTCCCTAAAGACTGGTGGAGGCTGGGCATTGGCAACCACCTTTTTCTTCTGACTCAGATAGGTTGATTATATTTATTGTTGTGGATCTTTTTTTCTTTGAAACTCCAAACTAACATGTTGATGTGAACATCTATGAAACTGAGAATTGACAAGCATATATCAGATGTTCCTTATAATATACTTTTTAATATAATTATACTAAAATTTTTTTATGAATGAGAAAGCCAAGGGTTTGTTAAACTGAAGATCTTGTCCAACCCTCTATCCAGAGCTTCTGTTAAAGTACCAGTATCTTGAAGGAAGAAATCAGTTCTATGACTTTAGAAAGGGTTCTACAAGTCAACAAATTATTGTTATTATTTTCATGCTCATTTTTAATGATTCTTGCTTCATGTTTCTCTTTTTGCAAGAGTTAGAGCAAAAAGCTATGCTGAAATAATAATAAGAAATATTATAAAGTGGATTAAAGGAGGAAGATGTTCACTTCTCTCCCATGGAATAGTTGAGGAGAGCAGTGTATTCAATGGTACCTGTGACCCAGAGTCCACAGAGGCCCAGATACTATCAATTCTGTGAGTCCTCCTCCAACCCCTATAGGTGCACAAGCAGCTGTATAGGCAAATCTGGGTCACTGGCTCTTCTCCAATCCAAGCAGTGGGGAAAAAGAGGAGAGGAATAGGAGGAGGCTGTCTTTAGGCACCAGCTTGGAAATGGCAGATTTTACTTCCTGTGTGGGGTCACTGCTAGCCTTATGTTTGAGCAAACATCTAATATTGCCAAAGAAGAGAGAGTTGACTTGGGGAAATATATAACAGTTTCCCCAGAAATATTATTATCCTCAAGTTTGTATATTTCAGCAATTTCTGAGTGCCTCAGAGTGGGCTAACTTTAGAATTCATTTTTTTCTTAATTTAATGAAGGCAGGGTTTATGTATCCCACCTCCAGGATCCAGCAAGATGTTCTCCATGTATTGGACATTCCATAATAATTTGGTGATGATTCCTAAGCCTACAGAAGAGGAACACTCAGCATTACCTTTTCACTGGAAAAGTTCAGATGCCTTCTTCTTCCTTTGCTCAGTTGGGACAGATATGAAGGCAGAGAGGTTCCTGTCAGCTGCCCTCACATATTAGCCTTGAAAGGAGACCCAAGGCCAATAGGCTTGGTGCTATTCAGCTAATTGGAGAGAAAATATGAAGAAAGTGTCTTACTTTAAAACACAAAAAAGGAGAACAAGCCAGAGGTCACAGACATGCAGATGTCTATTAATTATAAGTGGCTGAGATTCTGCCCTAGTGACATCTCAGCTATTCTGGTTTCATGTCCATTGATCCCCTTAGAAAGTCCATCCGCATTTAACATCAGATGATCCTTCTGATCCTGCAGGAGACAGCTCTGCAGGTCATCCATGTCATAAACTAGCACTGGACCAGTTTTGGCCATGACCTCTCTAGAGATCATTTGTTCAACCTTAAGCTCAGAAGTTTTTCTCCTGTACCAAAATCTCTTGGCATTATGTTCACAAGAGCTAACGTCCCTATACTGAAACTCACATTACTTGTATATGCCTAGGAAAACCAGCTGGTTTCTGATTGTGTTTTCCCCACATCTCTGTGAAAGTGCAGAGCCTGGATCTCTTAGTGCACTAATTGAATAGTGTCTCTGAGGATGTGTCAAGGATGAAGGTGAAGGCGAGGTGTATCTTATCCAATCCTCTTGTTTTGTGGATGGGGCCCAGAAAGGACACATTATTTGACAAGATATCAAAGCACATAGACCTGTGCTTAGACGTTGGTTCTGTGGATGCCCAGCCCTACACTCCACCCTTCCCTTGGCAGAATTTGCCAACAGGATCTTAGTCTGTGGAAACAATTTTCACATCTGCTCTCTGCCATTTTTTACAATGTATGAGCTGTAATTGAAAAATAAGCTGTTTAAATTTTAAAAATTTATTATAGTAAAGGACACATTGGCATTAATTTTCCTCAAAATAGTCCTTCTTTCTTCAAACACATTTGTCCTGCCATTCTTGCCACCTCTGAAGCAATTCAGGAAGTCCTCTTTCACGAGTGTCTTTACTTTCACTGTCATGGTTGCCTTCATGTCCTGAGTTGATTCAAAATATTTACCTTTCATGGTCATTTTGACTTTGGGGAAGAGCCAGAAGTTCCACAGCACCAGATCAAGTGAATACAGGATGATGACAGTATAATGTGTTTGTGGGCCGCCTGTCGATCAGATGGGACACTGCTCAACCTCTCGTTGTATTTTTGATCATACTACATAAAGACACTCACGAAAGAGGTCTTTCAGAACAGCTTCAGAAGTGGTAAGAAAGGTAGGATGTGTGTTTGAAGAGAGGAGTATTTGGGGGTGGGGGTTAAGGCAATGTATCTCTTACTGTCATAATTTTTAAATTTAAACATTCACTGTATATTTTGATCACCCAGTGTGCTTTCTTTGTCTTCATCTGTTGGCTCCAGGGGGGCAGCTTTACCTCTCTCCTGAGCTCATTGCTGGTCCTTGGTCCTCTCTTCTTAATGGAGACACCCAGGTCTCTTTTCTTCCTATTTCTCTTGGTGGGTCCTCAGAATTGCACACTTGCAACCCTTTCCCTACATTACCCTTAGCTACTGGTGTGTGTGTGTGTGTGTGTGTGTGTGTGTGTGAGAGAGAGAGAGAGAGAGAGAGAGGATTATTAAATTGAATGAATGGTGAATTAAAAATAAACAACTAATAAAATAATTTCTACTTTCACAGTTTTTAGTGACTGTTTTTACAACCTGTGTTTAAGCAACTTGAGGACAGGGACCAATTGGCACTGGGCTGAGGCCCTAGCAATACTCTTATCTAAGTTGCTGGAAAGGTGGCTAAGTGCTGAGGCATAGGAATCTTTAAGAGCCTACTCTGTGGATCTTTCCACCCATGTTGCCTTCCTGGCTAACACAAAAGAGACCAAGGGAGCCCGTGTGGAGAGCTTGCTCTTCTTCAGTGCCCAGATGCCCTCCCGCCTCCCCTTCCTGGTAGAAGAGAGTTAACAAAACAGGGCCTATCTCCCCGCTCTTCTGAGCAAGTGAACCACACCTCATGTCTGGGGGGAGAGATTGGGATGAGCAAGCTCAGAGTCCAGTTATTTCTGATCCTCTGCCTCCTTCATGGAATTTATTTAGGGTGGAGCAGGACCAGGTTGGACCAAACTTTCCCCCTTGTGGCCCTCCTCCCCTCTGCAGAAGACCTCTGTTGCGAAGGGAGGGCAGCACTGAGGGCCAGCAGTCCTGGGTTCAAAGCCAGGCATGCAGCTTCGGGTAAGTGAATTCACATCACTGAGTCTGTGTGATCATCTCAAAAAGGGACTGTCTGTCGTATTTACCATTCAGGATGTTGGGAAATGAGAGCCTGCTCATAATATCTGGCTCGTAGTAAAAAATAGATTGTAGTGGTTAGAATTGTACTACATTGTCTTTCTGTGTTTTCCCAAACTTTTTCAGTGAATATGAATTAATTTGTTCAAAAATATATTAGGCCCTACAAAAAAGTATGTACATATCACAGTAAAACTAAGCCTTGCTATGCTAACTACACACACAGTTCCTATAGGGATGGTTATCTTAAAGAGGTGATTTACTGAAGGAAACCTGGACTTGGCTGTTTCCTTCCTTCCTTCTTTCCTGCCATTTTCCTCATTTTTGTTTTCTACTTACTTATAACTTATATTCACTTGTTGTTTTTTCTTTTAAATTGAGACAGCTTGCACCTTAAAAGCAAGCATGTGGTGACTTAGTTTATGCAGGCAGAAAGATCTACAAATGCTTTAAGAGCAGATAAAGAACTGGACTAAGAACATAGGTTGAGATCCATTTCCTCATCAAAACTTTCCACATTCATTGATCATTTTATCAATATCAAAAAAAAAAGAGGGGGAAGGAGTCAGACAGTCTCTGTCTCCCAGGAAGCTACCATCTAAGAAAAGACAGAAAGTCATTAAAAAACACTTATGGCTATTTTAATATAGGCAGCATCCAATCTCAGGATTGCAATTGAGCTCTAATTTTAGCTGTGTTTCCTGGTAGCCAGGGTAAAAGTGGGTATAGAACACAATGGATGAATTCAATCCTTCCCTTTATCTGATAAAAGGAGGCAAGTCAATATTCTGGCAAGAGACCTAACCCTGGATTTCCACTCTTAGTGACTACCCTTACTACCCTCCCCGCTCTGTTCATACCACTCACAAAGCCCTCATTCAAAACTGGTGGTTAGGGCATGTTCTACCAGCACTGGTGGGTGATATGGACCAAATATTGTGTGTTCAGTGTGTGTAAGGGGATGGGTCACAGCACTTGATAAAAACTGTAGCAATCATCATTGCATTCCAAAGAGTCGAATTGTGCTTTTGGAATACCTTGATCCTCCTTACCCTTTGCCCCTTGGTCTGTCTTGGCCCTACTTGGGCCTCTTTTCTCTGCAAGCTCCTTCCCCTTTGACTCTGCCCAGCCCTTAATTACCATAATGCTCACTGCCTCTTTCCTTACTCTCAGGCCCACTGGGAAACCCATCCCTGCTGTTACTGTTGGAGTCTGTTGTCTGTTGGAGCCATTGAGAACTGAGCAGGCCCCCCAAGAAGGCCATGTGGGGCAGAGGGGAGGGCCCTTCTTACTATACTCTGCGGCTCTCTTCATGATCACCTGATCTTCTTAGGCATCTGCTGACCTCCGACCATCATATTTCAGGCGGAATTTGACATTTGCTGGAGACCCTGCAATTCACAAAGCATGTCCACACATCTCATTCTTGCCGATGCAGGGAGATCGTGTGTATTTTCTGACTCTGTCTTTTCCCACTTGACAGAGTAAATATTTTTCCATTTTCAATAAACATCGTTTTTGAAGGCAGCATGATATTCTGTCTTACTTATGCAATAAAAAATATATCTACTGTCAGTGAGGGTGTTCCAGTCTTTCTAGTGCTACAGTGAGAAATTTTGTGGTGAAACCTTTGCTCCATATCTCTGGTAATTTTGCAAAATTAGATCTGTAAAAAGGAGATTTCTGAGTCAAACTTTGTAAATTATTACAAGAGTCATGAGAAGTATTTGATCTTTGCCTTATTGGTTTAATTTTCAAGTGTGTTTATTGCAGACTTCTTTCAGAATGCCAGAAGAGGTTTTTTGCCTTAGATGGTGTGAAAAGATTCATGTTGAAAAAGTGCAGTCTATGGAGAGTCACACACACACACACACACACACACACACTGTCGAGTGTAATTCTTTTTCACTGATGAATCAGAGGAATTCCTAGTCCAGTGTGAACATAGCCCCTCTACACAGATCTGGCTAGAATCCTCTGCTTTAGTTACTTGCTCTGCCTGCAAAGTCATCTTCATCTTGACCCAGTCTGTCTTGTGTTTCAGGACAGCCAGCCTGTGTTTAGATGATCCTGCCTCGGGTCAGGGTTCTATGCTGTCTGTAGAGAATTTGTCCTATCTGGAGAGCTTGCAGCCTGTCCATCCATTATCCTTGCTCTGTCCATTCCTAACTTGCTTCTATACCCACAGGTGTGATGATGGAGCCCAAGAGGCCCGACACCTTCAGGGTGTGCCCTGCAGGACAACTGCTTCTGCTGGCTGTGACTCTGTTCACTCTCCCAGCATCCCTTGACTCCGTGTTCTCTCATGCAGCCCACTGACCCAGATAGCTCATAGATCTATCCCCAGGGAGTCTTTCCCATGAGTCTCCACCCACATATGTCCTCTAATCCAGGGTCCCAGTCCTGTCTGGTTTGTTGTTTAACCAGTTATTTATACATTCATCAGGGCTCTGCTGCTATTTGAACAGATTTTTACATTTCAATTATTTGCCCAGTTTTGGCATGCAGGCAATTTCTGTATTTTCAAAGCGACATGGTGTCATAGTGGCTTTGTGATTCTGAGAAGTGGGGTGTATTTCAGTCATGAATGTGGCTGGAAGAGTGGGAGCAGGGAGTGGAGTCACAGAGACATTGTACAGGTAATAAAGACATCACTACTACAGCCCAGTGCTTCACAGGGAAAAAATGCAGCATGTTAGAAATGGAGGGGAGAATTTAGTACATGTGTTTGGAATCTATAACAACCTAATTTGTTCCCCTCAGACAGCTCTATAAGAAGGAAAGTTGGTTTGGTCAGATGAAGCCAATTTTAAGGAGTTAGAGTTCTTAGCACCAGTGAAATTGTTTGGAAAGAAATCTCTGGTGGAAACTGGTAATATTCGCTTTGCAAACACCCCTCCAGCTATTTTCTTGCTGGAGCTGAGAGGACCTGCTTAGGAGCAGCCCATCCACATCCCTGCCAAGTGAGCATGCCCCTAAGACTAGGAGGAAGGAGTTACTTTAATTGAGACTTTGTTCGCGTGTGGGGAAGCTGAAAGGAAAAGCACACAGAAGAGCTCAGAAGCCTTCATGAAAGTTTAATTCAATTTTGTGCAAGGGGAACAACTTG
Organism: Heterocephalus glaber; assembly: GCF_000247695.1. The sequence goes on along the minus strand of NW_004624735.1, from coordinate 20,866,514 downwards.
TATCCAGGCCTGCTGTGCTTAATATTAAAGCAAGGATGAGCTTGTGAGGCAGAATGGAGCTGGGCAAAACCATAATCCCACAATAGATCCTTATTTCTCTTTCTGTGGTGTATGTGTAGCAGGGGTCGGGCTGGGCAAGGAGAGCAGAGAGAGGGAAGGAGGGAGAGAAGAGTCAAAGGGAGTCAGAGGAGGTTTGAATCTGCTAGGGCTGGGAGCAGGGCATCTGGAGCAAGTGTCATATTCCCAGAGGGCCTCAAATCCACCTTTTCTCCACACACCTTTTCCCCCACATGTTACTTACAGTATATTCAGAGATAGCTTGACAGGACAGACAGAAGTCTAGTTCCTTAATGGATTTTTATTTTTATTTTTTTGGTATCGGGAATCGAACTCGGGTCCTTGCGCTTGTGCAGCAGGCGGCGAAACCACTGAGCTAAATCCCCGGCCCCCTTAATGGATTTTAAAGCTTATCACCAGTCTTCAGGTTGTGACCATTAATTGTCATTGTCAGTTACACTGGATTAAGAGGAGCCTAGCAGATTAGTTAGAGCATACTTTTGGGCATGTCTGGGTAAATCCTAGTGGAGGGATGACCTTGGGAACTATGTTTGGTTCCTAGTCCTTTCCTCTCTGCCACTCTTTCCAACTTGTTCTGCTTCCAGTCCATCATGAAGAGGGCAGCATAGCTCCACTACATCCTTCTGCCATGATGTTCCTGCCTTGGAACAAGTAAGCCAAGGACTGAACACTCTGAAACCATGAGCCCAATAAACCATTTCTTCTTTTAACTTGCTGGGGCCAGGTATTTTATCCCAGTGATGGGAAAGCTGACTCTTTTAGTTGCTTTTCTCACTGCATTTCTCATTAGTTACTTTTCTCATTTGTCTCATTGAGATAAAATACCCAACACCCAAAGTTAAAGGAGGAAAGGTTTATTTGGCTCATAGTTTGTAGAGGTTTCAGTCCATAGTCAATTGGGTCCAAGGTAGGGTGACATAGCAGAACAGCATCACAGAGGAGATACAGTTCATGGCAAACAGGCAGGAAAGAGCACATTAGCCATTTTTCTGCCCTATTTTATGCAGATTACCTGCCCTAGGGCAGGTATAGCACTCACACCCTTAATCCTAGCCAGAACTATGCCAAACCAATCAGTGGACTGATTTAGTCATCACACATCCTTGATCCCAGCACCACGCTAGATCCAGGCACCTCTGAAAAAGCCCCACCTATGACCGCTTGAGGTTTCTGGGGGGACATCTAAACATAAGCCATAACATTCTGCTCCTGGCCCCACAAAGACTCATGCACATCCCTTTATGCAAAAGGCATTCAGTCCATCTGCAAGAGTTATCCAATCCTGACACCTTCAGCACTGCTGAAAAGTCCAAGTCCAAAGTCTCCTCTGAGATTCAAGGCAAACTCTTACCTGCAAGCCCCTGTGCAAATGAAAAGAAAGTTAAACACTTCCAACAGTCAATGGCACAAGAGAGACATTTCCATTCCAAAAGGTACAAAGAAGGGGATAGAAAGGAATGGGAACAAAGCAGATCCAAAACCCAGCAGGGAAAACATTAAGTCCTGTAGTTCCATGTCCAGCATCTGAGGCAATCTGTGGCAAGATGTGAGCTCCAAAGGGCTTGGGTGGCTCTACCTCTATGGCACTGCTGGTGGTTGTGGCTTCCACAGCTTCTCTTTTGGGCCAGTTCTGTTCCCTTTTTGAAGCTTTCCTCAGATGATCCATGTTCCTGGCTTCTCCAAAGTTCTGAGGTCTCCACTGCACCTTCAGCTTCACACTCACAGTTTCACACACTGCTCTCTCAGGGGCACCCTGCCTGGCCTCCCAGGCTTGCTTCTGAAATCTGGGTGGAAGCCTTCCTGACCTGGTAACTTATCCATTCTGCATGCACCTAAAGTCAGCATCACAGGGATGGTGCAGGGGCTACCGCCAGCTGGAGCAGTAGCCAGGCTTCCTTCTCTCTTGGCTGTAAGGGACAAGTGCCTGGATCACTAAGCACTCTGAACCGAATCCTGAGGAACAAATTCTCTTGGCCATCATTCTGGGAACATGGTGCCCTGGGGCTCTCAAAGCAAAGTCTTTCACCTGTGTAAGTCTGTGTAAGTCTGAGGCTGCAAAGGGTAGAGTCCTGTTGGTTCTTGTGATGCCCTCAGGCTATCTTTTATGAAGTCTTCTGAAATATTTGGTTTTTCTTCCTAGTCTTCTCAACCACCAGTTTCTCCTCGGTTCCATCTTTGCAGGCCACAACTTTACTGAAGCTTTCTTTCTGGCCAAACTCACAATGTTTTGAATCATTCTCCTGGGCTCTTTGCTCTCAAATCTCAACATAAATCTGGCTAGAAGCCTCTAATAGTAGCCATGCCACTGCCCCAACATTAGACTGTCTTAAAATTTCTTCTACAAGATTAATTAACCTACCATGCTTAGTCTCAGGAAAAGCCTGGACAGGAGAAAAAAATGCAGACAAACTTTCTGCCAAGCCCTAATGTGCATAGCTTGGCAGTCCAATAGCCAATGCAGTCCTTCTTCCCAGCAGAAACCTCCTGAACCTGGCCTTTATCACCAGGGTTTCTTGCAGCATTCTGGTCTTCTGTGCTCTAACCAGAATCTCCCATCAAGTACAGTTTAAGGCATTCCAGTTCTACTTTTTCAGCTGGGATCTCCAAGCCTCTCCTAACCTTTCCCCTTACCAGAAGCCAGTTCCAAAGGCTCTAAATCGTGATCACGTACAATCACAGCAACTACCCTACTTCTCTGGTACCAAATTATGTCTCAGTTACTTTTCTCTTTGCTGAGACAAAATACCCAACACCCAAAGTTAAAGGAGGAAAGGTTTATTTAGCTCACAGTTTGTAGAGATTGCAGTCCATAATCGGCTGGCTCCAAGGCAGGGTGGCACATTGCAGGGGGCATCGCAGAGGAGATAAAATCCACAGCAAACAGGCAGGGGAGAGCACACTAGCCCTCTTTCTGTCCCTTGTATTTTATGCAGGCTACCATCCTTGGGCGGGTGTAGCACACATACCCTTAATCCTAACCAGAACTATGCCAAACCAATCAGTGGAGAAATTTAGTAATCAATCATACGTTCTTGATCCCTGCACCACACAGTCTAGATCCAGCCACCTCTGAAAAGCCCCCCTGTGACAGCCTGAGGCTTTGGAGGGACATCAAGACACAACCATAACATTGACCAATGCATAGAGTTTGGTATGCACTCCAACTTCATATTTTAAAATAAATTGTGTAATTACCCTGTGTAAACCACATTGTATTTTTTAATATTTTCTCATGTTAAAAGTATTAATTTATTGAAAGTAAACACTAAAATTGGGTCACAATTTCTGTCAACTAGTTTTGTGGG
>NW_004624735.1:20820492-20861976 GCF_000247695.1 Heterocephalus glaber | reverse complement strand
CAGCATTTGTGATTGGTTGATTTCTTGATAGCAACCACTCTTTCTGGGGTGAGGTGGAATCTCAGTGTTGTTTTCATCTGCATCTCTCAAATGACCAGTGAAGTTGAACATTTTTTCATATGTTTATTTGCTGCTTTTACTTCTTTGCCTGAGAAATGTCTGTTCATTTCAGATGCCCATTTTTGAAATGGGTCTTTAAATTTGGGGGGTCTGATTTTTTTTCAGTTCTTTATAGATTCGAGATAATAGCCCTTTGTCTGAGTTATAGCTGCTAAAAATTTTTTCCCACAATGTAGCTGTGTTTGTTCTTAAAACAGTTTATACCAGTTGCCCTTATGATCAAATGTTTAATTATTTACTAAGGAACATGGTGAAATACTATGGTGGGAAAACATTGCTATAGCTGTAAATAACAAGTGGAATGTTTGAGAAAGAATTTATTGAGCACCTACTATGAACCAGGGGTTCTGCCGAACACTTATTATCTCCTTTTTCTTGTTATAATAACCACTCTAAAAGTTAGTTGTTATTATCCTTACTATAATAACAATTGAAATGATGCTTAGAGAGCTAGGTAACTTCCTCAAGGTTAGACAATTAAGACATGGGGCCAAAATATGAACACAGGTTGTCAGACTGCAGAGCCCACGTACTGCATCCCACAGGGAAATACCCAGCCCTATCCATGCCTGACACTGTACTTGGCATGGGGTGGAACTGAGAAAGACACAGCCTTTGGCTTTGAGAAGCTTGGAGTCCTAGAAGGCAGCCCCACAAAGGGGCAGACCACACCAAGGAAGTTCAGGTCGATGCTGAGGGCATCTGACACAGCGTTGGGAGCAGGAATCTGAGGAGGTTCTGACCTCTGGCTGAGTCTGGTTGGCATGCAGGGCGCAGGCCTGGGTCTACTGATCCTACCTTGGTTATGGCAGCCTGTTTTTTAGAGCCTTCCCCTTGGGAAGCTCTGTCCTCCCATCCCTTCCTTGCCAGCTGCTTTGGCCACCTCACCGGATGCAGGGGGCAGGTGGGAGACAACCCTTTCCCAAGCCTGTGGCTCTGGATGACATTGCTGCACCAAGGCTTCGCCGGGACCCATTTTAATTTTCTGCGTGGTAAATGGGACTCTGTCAAAAAGCCAAGAATTTCTGACCTTGTCTGGTTCAGCAGTGAAATGGGCCAAGTGAAGGAGGGCAGGAGGAGGTGGTCTCAGACTCCGGGGACACTTGAGGGCTTATTGGAAGTGAGAACTAACTGCTAAGCCTGCCTTATTTGACAGCCGGCCTGGAAGCAGCTCTTCCCCTGGACTCCTGCATCCCTGTAACCCTGCTGCAGGCCCTGCTAAGTGGTGGCTCCATCTTGCTGAGGACAGGCCAGGAGACCCGCAGGGATTCTCAGGCAGCCCCTTGCATGGCAAGTGCATTTCTCCTTTTTCCTTTGTCTTATTTTTTAAAGCTATCAGCATTTCTTCTTGCAGGGTCTCTAAGGTTTTAGGGGCAACAAAAAACTTAAGAAACCATTGAGAAAGAGCACCGGTGAAAGGCCAGGAGGAAGGGACAGCCTGTGACAGAAACTGAAGCCACCATGCAAACTAGGTCTCCAACCTCTTTCTCCTGTTGTCAACCACCTGTTAAGAGTCAAAATCTGGATGACTGGGCAAGGCAGCTAATTGGAAGTGGTCCCCATACGTGGCCCTCTTGGGTTAAAGGCCTTTTCTGTTCTCTGGGAGGGTGGTGTGCATGGATGTCAGCTCAATCCTTGATTTCATTTGAGCTCTTCTCAGATCTGTGTCTCATCCTCTCTCTGGGGCTTGGCAACAGTGGGTTCTGAATCTGCTAGGGAAGATGTTTTCTTTTCCACTTTCTGATGTCAATCAGTTTTATCCCATCAAATACAAAAAATAAAGTAAAAATAAAAGCTGCAGAAGCAACACTTTAAAAAAGCTTTCTCCGTGCCTTTTCAGGATGTTTAATTAATGATGAGAGGGGGCGACTTGCCACGGCCCTCGCTGATTAATTTATCAAATGCTGAAGGCTCTCTCATTTGTTTCTCAGTCCAATTAGTTAAGTGTTTGGTGTGACAGTCAAGGCAGTATCTCCAGGAAGCCCTTTGCCTTTCCATGGCATGATCTCCTTTCCCTACTGGGCTTGTGGCTCTGTTTCCCTCCTCATCTCTACAGAATGATTGCCCACGGCTAGGTCCTAAGTACCTGGTGCATCCCAAATTTTCCAGCATGAATGGCCCAAGGCAGACTGGGGTCAGGACAAAGCCCCACTCAGCAACTGTCCCAGAAGAGCCACAGCTGCTGATGTATTGCTGCAGCTTCTCAGCTCACTACTTGATTAGAATCAACTTAGTTCTTTACAACAGACCCACGTATGTTGCTTTCTAATAAATAACAAGCGAGAGTCACATATGCCCAGTGTACCATCATTTGCAGAGTGGCTTTCTACCTGTTGTGACAAATTTGAGAGCAGTAATTATTATCATCTCCATTTAGTAGTAGAGAAAACTGATCTTTGACAGACAGATGTCAATTGTCCAAGTTAATTTCATTATATGCTTAGTTGCCACATTGATGCATAGCCTACCATTCTAAAACTCAGTGATAGTAGTCAACAAGGAACATTTATTTAGCTCACTTGTGTATGTATTAACAGTGAGTCAGTTCAATTTGACTGGCTTTGCTAATGTGGTTTGGTTCTACTGCATGAGTCTTTCATTGTCCTCCTGGGACAGAGGGCTGGGCTGGGTATATTCTCATGGTGATGGTAGAAACACAAGAGCTTACACTTGAAGTTGTGGGAGGAGATGCCGAGTCTCACAAGAGGTATGCACCAAGGAGGATGAGGAATTCTGCTAACACTTCAAAATGCTATAGTCATATGACAGGACTAAACAGAATACAAATCTAAGCAGCGTTTTCTCTAAATACTTTATCTTTTTGTCATACAGAATGTGGGGCACTTTGTAAAATAACAAAGACAGAGCAGTGCTATGATGTGCATGGGTTCTCTAAGATTCACATGTTGAAAACTCGATCCCTAGTGCAGTTGTGTTGGTAGGTGGGGCCTTTCAGGGCTCTGCCTTTATGAATCCATTAAGCCTCTGTGACAGAGCTGGACAGGGAGAGTCTCACCACCTCCCCCTGCCTGTTTGTGCCCTTCTGTTCTTGTAGGTGGGGACACGTGTTCCACCCGCTCTGGAAAAGGCAGTGTTTTAGGCATCATCATGGAAGCCCAGAGCGGCCCTCACCCAATGTGGCACCTGGGTTTTATTCTCCCAGCCTCTAGAATTCTGAGAAATGAATTTCAATTCCACCAAGTCCACAGTGTTCTCTAATAGCAGCACAAATGAATTAAGACAAATAGTGAATAAGAAAAAGCTTCTGTTGGTATGGAGCTTAATTTCTTGTAAAGATAGTTAGGAAAGTAGCTAGTGATATAGACAATGTAGACCCAAGGTAGAAATACTCTACAAAGGGCCAGGTAGTAAATATTTTAAGTTTGAGTGGCCACAGCATCTCTGTTGCTATTATTTATCTCACAGTTATGGTGTGAAAATGGCCAAAATATGTAAACAGGTAGGGGTGTGTTGCCATAAGACTTTATTTATAAAAACAGACAGAGGCAGGATTTGGCCTATGGGTTGAAAAATATCAACTTTTGATATACATAATTAAAAAAGTAATGGGATATAGCTGGGTCACATGGAATTTCTAATTTTAGGTCTTTGAGGAATCTCCATACTGATTTCCATAATGGTTGTATTAGTTTACATTTCCATCCACAATATAGGAGGATTCCTTTTTCACCACAGCCTCACCAGCATTTGTTATTTTTTGACTACTTGATGATTGCTGTTCTGTTTGGTTTAAGACAGAATCTTGGCATTGCTTCAATTATGTTATTCTAATAGCCAGAGACGTTGAACATTTTTTTCATATATTTCTTGGCTCTTCTAGGCATCTTTTCTAAAGAGCTAAACACACCATACTATAACAACACATGCATAAAGTTGTGGCAGGGTGGGATGTACATACTGCTTCTCATCTGGAATATGCAACTGCCAGTATCATAAACGCTCAGCTTCAGTAATGAATTAAAGAGGCAGAGTTTAAAATAAAAGAAGACAATTTATTTGGAAAAAGGTGGAAAAGAAAGACAATAGACTAATATCCTGGGAGAGTAGGGGGTATCAAAAGTGAATAGCCATGGATCTTGGTCCTCAGTTCCTTTTTATTCAGGACTAGAGATTTCTCCCATCACCCATGTGGGCACCTGGAAGTTGTTGCCATCTGATTGGCACTCCTGCTGTCTTTGATGCTAACCCAGGCATACCATCTACATTCTTTCTGGCCTTTGTTTCTTCCTGTCCCTTTGTGATGGGTAAGTGTGCATGGGGGAGCCTTATGGAAAGGTAACTTACAGTTAATGATTAAGCCAAGGAGACATGCATGTTTTATATATTAAATAAGAGTCCTTAGTTGGCTGCTCCTTATCTCCTTTGCATTTTGGTGTGGGACCTGGTTACCCTGGCCTTTCATGTTCCTGGCTACATCCCTGTTTTGCCTGTTGAATCTTCTTGCTAAATTCTTATTTAATTGTGTTACCTGGCACCTTCCTGGGTTCTCTCTCTGTCTTTCTAATTGTTGGAGTCTAACTGTAGAGGCAAAAAACTACCTTTAGAAAGATTTCCTATTAATTACTTTAATAAATCTTAATGAGATCCTATTTAATCCTTTTTCCTGCCTATGACCATGTGTCCCTACAATACCAATGTTTATGGTAGTGCAATTTATACTAGCCAAATCCTGGAAGCAGCCTGTATATCCATCAACAGGCGATTGGATCAGAAAATGTGGTATCTATACATAATGGGATGTTACTTGGCTACGAAGAAGGACAAATTTGAGATATTTTTAGGAAAATGGATGTAACTGGAAAATATAATGCTGAGTGAAATAAACCAGATGCACAAGCTTAAATACCATATAGTATCTCTCATCTGAGTAAGACAAAGTACAAAGAGCCCAATAAAGGATGGACAGAAGGGGACAAGGGGATAGATCTCTTGCTAATGTAGGGGTCCCAGAGACTGAGGTTGAGAGAAGAAGGGGAGAGAAGGAGAAATAATTAGATTAAAGATATGCTGTGCACAGGAATCTAATAACCTCAAGAAGAAATAAGTAGATTAAAGATATGCCACGCACAAGAATCTCATAACCTCAATGAATATAAACATTATATGTCGTAAGCATGGGATAAGATTGATAATATCAACAAGAAGAAACAAATGGGGAAAGGGGATTTAGAGAAGGAAGGGAGGCAGGAGGGAATGGCAGGGTTATTAAAAGAGAATCAAGCTGTATTATGTACATGTACCAACTACCCAAGATGATTGTGAAAGGCATGAACAGCAGACATGTACTAATAAAAAATAAAATGTAAAAAAAGACTAATGGGAAGAAATGATCATGAGCTGTGACTTTAGCTGAGCAATCTTGTTGGGTCTTCCTGGACCCAGGGTGTAAGACTGAGACTTGAATAACAAGAGGGAACAGTCAGGTGAAGTCATCTGTCATAAGGTCCAGGCCGTGGCCATGGAGAGAGAACTTACACAAAGCCCTCACATGAGAAAGATCTGACACGTATGAAGAGACAAAATGGGATGGGGTGGTTGGATTGCACTGAAGAAAAGGAGAGCAAGAAATGATATCTAGATTCATAAATTCAGGTTTTATTCTAGCTGTAACATGAAATTAAAACAAAAAATTGCACCACTTATTTAAAATGTCAAGACAGAGTTAATTGGAGCTGCTGCAGTAGGACAAAGAAGTACCCAGAACTGAATGTATTACACATAAGTGCACTGTAAGGTGTAGAGGTGAGGTCAAATCCAGTTATGGCAAGTTGCTAGGGCCTTATAGATAAGAAGCAGAGTGAAGGTGTCAATGCATGAAAAGTACTTAAAGGATCTTGATTAGAAATCAAGAGTAGGACGCTTGCTAAACTGACTTGACAGAACTTTTAACTAAAGGCAGATCAAAAACTTAGATATGAAGAATGGAGAAAATATAAATAATAGGACACACATGTGTAAGTACTGAATAGTTTCTCTGATGTGAGAAACTGAACATGTAAATAAGGATCAAAATGTGTAATAGATAATGTGAAATAGGAAGAAAAGGTCCAAAGAGGAAAGGGAAGTGGGAGGCATAGGGCAAAGGAAAGAAGGGAAAGGAATAAATATGAGAAAAGGAAAAAGTGGAAACAGAGTCTTTGTAAATAGGGAAGGATGGAGGGGTTGAAGGGAGGCCAGGGGAATGGGGAAAAATTAAGAATATCATGTAAAGGTACAAATTCCCAATGGTGAATGTCAGCGTATTGTATATCTAAAATGTACCAATAAAATTAATGAATTAAAAAAAGGTGAGGGATTTTATTCATTAAAACTGGGCTCATCAGGCTAAGAGCACAGTGGCAAGCCAAGGTCAACATACAGCAGTACCTCGGTTCACGAACTTAATTCATTCATGAATCTAGAAGAGGGCCACATTCATGTTTGTGCAGGAAAGATGGCTTTGGTCATGGTCATCACCTGATGTAGAGTTCACAAACAAAAACAAAATTTTGCCAAATGCTTCTGTTTGTGAACCAAATTGTTCACAAACAAAAGTGTTTGTGAAGCTAGGTACCAGTCAAGAAGCATACTCAGAGGAGCCTGACTAGAGTTTGGTCAAGGAGAAAGATTTTGTTAGAAGGTCTTGTGAATTTTGAGCAGAAAAATGACATGATTTCATTTTTAATTGACCAGATTGATTATTATTTCCATATTGATTACAAGAAGAGTAGAAACAGGGAGACTAATTTGGAGGTTACTTTCCTAACCCAGGTAAAGAGGCATTAATAATTCAGACAAGAGGGATATTAGCAGAAATGGACAACAGTGTCTAGAAAATGGGAGATGTGTAGAAGAGAGTTTAATAGAACTTTCCCATTAGTGAACATAGCAGTGAAGAATAACAAATTCAGGATCACCACCACAATGTGAATTTAAAATGTGGTAGGAAAAATGTGATCTTACAGAGACAGGGAAGACTACTCATACAAGGAAACTGAGTTCTGTTTGGTTTAAATCAATTTTGAGATGATTATTAGACAGCTAAGTAGAAATGCGAAGCAGATAATGGATCTTTGAGCTTAGAGTTATATTGAGAAGTTCTTTCTAGAGGTACAAGTGTAAGTCACCATCTGTCTTAGTTACTTTTCTCCTTGCTGAGGCAAAACATTTGACACCCAAAGCTACAGGAGGAAAGGTTTATTTGGCTCAGTTCGTAGAGGTTTCAGTCCACAGTTGGCTGTCTCTAAGGCAGGGTGGTGTGGCAGAGGGGCATCACAGAGGAAAAACAGTCCATGGCAGGGTAGGCAGAAGGCAGCAAGCTAACAAAGTAGTGAAGCAGCAGCGACAGCAACAGCACTCTTTTTGCTTCTCACATTCTATTCAGGCTTTATTTCCTTATGGCGGGGAGCACTCACACCCAGGGTGGGCCTCCCATTATCCACACCCAGAACTATGCCAAGCAATCAGTGGACTAATTTAGAAATCACAAACTCTTAATCCCAACATCACACACTCTATATCCAGCCACCTCTGAGAAGCCCTACCTATGACCACATGAGGCTTTGGGGGACATCTAGTCACAAGATGTAACAGATACAAATAGGAAACTCAAAGAAGAAAAACAGCACCCTTAAAGGCAAGGAAATATAAGATGAATGGATCAAGTTAATCAGAGAAATGTAAATTAAAATATGATTCCTAATTTTCATTCGCATTTAACAAAATAAGCATAGAAATAGAGTTCTGCAAAGTGCAGAATTTTGTCTTGATGAGGGAATGATTGGTTCATGTAGGAAGAGAGAGAAGAGATTAAGTACCTGAAACTTGAATGGAGGTTTTCAGATTGTATCAAAATCCAACTGGCAAAGAGGGGTGAGTAGAACCATGAGGTGATGTATCAGAGAAACAGAGACTGTAAATGTACCGCAAGGAATAATTGGTGAAAGAAGACTGACAGTAAAAATGACCATTACCAATAACCCCCACCCAACGCCCATGGAATTATTTGGGAGGTCAAGTTTACACAGATGATTCCTGGAAATAGATAATATATGGAGAAGAGAATGCCAAGAGCAGAGCCCAAGTTATTAGAAAATGCTGTTCAGAGTCACAACAAATGATCTTGCCAGCACTGAGTCACTGAATCTACCTTCCAGGGGGAAAGAAAGATGTTTCATAGTATGATTCGAAGGGTATTTAAAAGATAGTCTACCTCTCCAAAATCTTGACAAAGTATCTAAAGCTTCCTCTTTATCATTAAGGTTCTGGAGCCTTCAGTTAAGTGTGAGAAATATCTAGGAACAGAAGGCATACATTTGCTTTGAATTGTGATGAAAGTCTGAATTTGGTGGGATTTGTACCTATAAAGCTAAGGAAAATTCTACAGAGCAAAATCCACAGCTGCTGGGGTCTTTGGGAACTGAGCAGGAAAGCAACTGTTAAACAGAGAGGCTTATGAAACATGTTCTAACTGAATGTTCTTAAGTAAAAAACTTTATGAGCCTTAGGTGCCTTCTTTATATTCATTTATCTATTCCTCTCTTAAACTTTTGACTCACTTGTGTTCTAGGCAGTTAGCAAGGCACCTTGACCCTGAACACATAGAGCTTGAAGTCTAATGGGGAAGGAAGATAAAAATTATAGCATTTCTACAATGAAACAAATACTCTCAACTGTAATGCATGAGATGTGATTTGGTAGAGTGGTAATTTTTCTTCAAGAGTTTATGGCCTAGTTGAGGAAAATTGGCAGGGTCTCCAGCAGGTGAAAATCAAGCTGAGATCTACAGCAGGAGAAGGAATGAACTGGGTGCCAAGAATCTCCATGAGGAGGGACAAGGAGTCTGGGCTTACTAGGAACAGAAATGGAACCAGGATGGCTCAAGCAGAGAGAATAAAGGAAAGAATTATGAAGGGTGTACAGAAGGAAAAAGGGCCAGATTTCATGGGACATTTGTGGCCATGCTAAGCATGTTTGCAGTTACCCTGGGCATAATGAGAAGCCATTTGAATTTTTTATACAGACAAGTGACTGTCAGGAGCCATTCTACATAATTTTTGGGAAAAATTATTTCACAATTAAATTATGATGGCCTAATCTTCTTGCCTACAGGCTGGCTATGACATGCCAAAACATAACTCCATTTTTGCCTCTGGTCACAGCTGAGAACTCAATGGTCCCATGATGCTCAAGGGCAAGATCAGATTAGCTAAAGACATCCTGGTTCCTTGAGAACAGAGTAGTAAGAGAATGGTTTCACCTGGGGAGGGACAGATTCTTTATCAGCTTAACTCATCCCACCTACTGTTGTAACAACGTCTTTGCTCATTTTACTGTCCTAATCAACACAAGCTTCCCATTGACCTAAAATCCTCATTAGCATAAGATCCTCATGGTCATAGGATTGCTACCACATCTGATACATCCTCCTGTTATAAGATCCTTGTCAATTTAGGATATTATTGATGCCCTCTGAGTCATCTGTTACTCCCTATGAACCCAATAAATAGTGCTAAGTTCAGGGTGCCTTTGTCTTTGCTGCCCAGAGCAGCACTGACCAGCTCAGCTTCTTCTCTAAGTCTTGTTTTCTGTCTATTAATTAATTCACCTTGTGCTGTTGTGGCTCACAGGAGACCAGAACTCACTGCAGGGGTCTTGTAACGTCTCCTTTCCCTGTTCCCTACAGGTGACATAACAAGTGTGCATTTTTAAATGATCACTCTGGCATCTCTGTGGAAAATAGCTTGGTGGGGTCCAGTTGGGGGTGTCATGACTTGAATTGCAGTGGTGGCTGAAGAAATGGAGTGGGGTAGACAAAGGTGAGAAATACTGAAGACATATAGTCATCAGGCTTGGATATGGGTTGATGCAGCTATCGAGAGAGGTACTGAGTCAGTTCATTTTCTATTACATAACTGAACACTCCAGGCTGTGTTAATTATAGATAATAGAGGGTTAATTTGCTTACAGTCCCAGAGGCTGGGCAGTACAAGAGCATGGGGACAGTACCTGCTCAGCATCTGGTGAGGGCCTTCCTGCTGGGCCATGCTGTGACAGAAGGCATCACATGGCAAGACAGGGCCAGCTAGCCAGATAATGCTTGTATAACAAAACCACTCCTGTGATAACTCTTTAATCCTTGGATGGATTAGTTTATTCAGGAATGAAGAGTGCTTATGACCCAGTTACATCTCAAAGGTCCAGAATCTCAAATACCATTAAGATAGGACTTGGGGGATCAAGATTCTAACACATACAATTTAGGGGAAACATTAAAAGTATAGCAGGTTTCAAGGAGGACACACAGACTCTGGTTTGCCAAATCAGATGCCAGGGCCTCATGCACTAAGCCAGGGGAAATAGAGGACATCTTGCCAGTTCTACTACCCTCAGATCTGCTGGCAAACCCCACTAAGATAAAATCTGAAAAATGCTTTGTAAATCATGTGGTGCTTTAGATGTGTAAACCATTGTTATTTTCCTACCTGCTGTCATTAATGGCCCTACCATGCCCCGAACCAAATCTTCTAAGGAAATCTAAATTCTCACACAGGAGCCAACAAAACAAATATTTCATCTTGGCAACAATGAGAAAAATCAGACATGACAACATCCTTGGGGCAGGAAAGTCTTTGGCCAAAACTACAACCCACTCAGAAACTTTCATTTCCAAGTTTCCAACTCAGTAAAATTATTATACGTTTCTAATCGTTCTCATAGTCAGCAAATGACAAGATAGTGAGTGGGGAGCTTGTCTGATAATTAGACTTTCCAGACTCTTTTGGTCTTACAAAACAGTATTTTGAATGACACCCAAGTGATTCAGCAGTAGAGATGCAACTGGTTTTGTGGTACTGGGAATGTGGCATGCACTGCATGCTGTGGAGTTTTGTTCTTCTCTAAAGTGATGTATGTCACTTTTTGCAGCCTTGGAATATAATGGAATTTATGAGTTCCATTTTCAAGGAATCTTCTTATTTCCACAGATCGTGAGCAGCCCTGAGGCAACTCAAGAGCATGGAGCCACCACTAGGAAATGTGCCCCTAGTTTCCAGCCAGTTTCATTACTGGCACAGAAAAGTCCCCAAGTCTCCAACCTAACCTGTGGATCCTCCTGTGCTCACAGTTTCTGATTACAAAATATATCCTATTTAGCGTCACACTAATGGACCAGCTTGTATTTTCTCACCACTTCCCATAGTCTCGTTTGCTCTTACAGAATACGCAGTTCAGGTTAGCTGCTGGCTAACTTCATCTCACTCCTTCAGATGCAATAAAGCCATCCTCTCTTCCTTGACTCCATCCCAACCCTCACCTGAGCTCTTCTAGTAACCTTGGCTTCTCTCTATCAGAGCATGGACCACATGGCTTGCAGTTTGTGGGAAGGTAAAACCTAGCACGAACTCTCTAATTTTGACACACTCACTGGTTCCATGACATTGGTTCAGTTGCTGTGTTTTCTGTTTTGTTAATGGCCCCCATGGAATCACACTTCCAACATTTACATGTTTGCATAAGATCCTCCAGCGCCTACTCTGGGCTCAGCTTAAACCTGAGCAAATGTGAACTTGCTTTGAGCCATTGGCCGTCAGTAAGCTTGACTTAAGCAGAAGCCTGGTAAGCACTTGTGTACTGGATCTTGCCTGAGACAGAGGAGTCCTGAGATGACAGCCCTCACAGTTGCCAGATATGATTCTAATTTCCTTGGAATTAATAATTACCTTCTCCAACACCCAGGCCAAACTGAAGTTTCAAAGCCACGTGAGTGAACCTGGGTAGCACCAGCCAGTCCAGTTGGGCCCAGTCCACAGTGTGGCATTGTGAGCAAATAACTAATAGTTATCTCAAATGAGTGAGTCAGGGGAGGTTGGAGGCATGGTGGAGGACTGAGATATAAAGCAACCTGGTCATCTCCACCAGAGTGCAGACCACAGAAGTTGGATTCAGTAAGACAGTACCTGATTTTATGTATCTCATTTTTCACACTTACTGATCCTATGACCTTGCACCTGTTACTCTTTGGGCCTTAAGGTTACCACTTACAAAGTGCATCCTTTTCTATCTCAGGGACCACAAACAAACAAATAAACACAAAATGCACACTTTATTACTTACATCAGAGGGCTGTGTGAAGTTGAAATGAAACAATGGCATGACTGCCTATTGGAGCATCTAGCACAGGATTCTCAGTAGAGTGGAGTGACTGCACTGGGTCTAAGTTCCTTTTCCTCCCACTGGCCTAGAACTCCTTGGTTGCCAAGAATAAAGAATTAGTCACCTCAGCATCCCAAGGCAAATCACAATGAGTGGAATATAATAAGACTAAGTAGTGTCCATTGAATGAATAATGAATCAATGGTGTCCTTCCCGGCTTAATTAGGGTCCTTTAAAGGATGTGTTTCTATGACACCAGTAGAAGCTCATTAGTAAGCACCCTGTTGATGAATAAACAAATGACTTCATGGAGCCAGAGCAACTGAGCAGCTGAATTTAGTGTTTAGATTCTGATCCTTCCCAAATATGTGAAACTACTCTATGGTTCTCAAACTTTGCTTCAGAGTAGGACTTCCAGAAACCTGGTTCCCATCTCCAAAAGCTGATGTAATTTGTTTGGGATTTGGCCTAAAAATGAATTCAAAAGCATCCCAAGTGATTCCGTGATGCATTTGAGTTTGAGAACCACAAGAGTAGGTCCGGTGTTGGCAAATGATGGCCCCAATGGTCAAATCCAGCCCACAACTTGGCTTTGTAAATAAAATTGTATTGGAGTGCTGTCACACCCATTTGTTTACTTACTGTCTGTGGCTCCTTTGGTCTATAACTGCAGAGCTGAGTGGTTGAAACAGAGATCAGATGACCAGCAAAGCCCCGAATATTAACCTTTTGGCCCTTTGGAGAAAGTGTCTTGACCTGAGCTTCAGAACATCAGAAGAACACCTTGATTCAATCACTATCCTAACCTCATGTCTAGTTCCAACCCCGTTACCTTGTCATGAAAAATTTCACCTGAGTGCTGTGGAATGACCACATTTTCCAGCTTCACTTTTTCTTTTCCTTAGAATTAATAATTGCCTTAATTAATTTGCTTTGGTTTCTACACACATCTCACAAATTCGTCTCTAATTCTCTGAAGTATTTGTCAAATTCCCTCTGGACATAGGACAGTGCTGCAGTTTGCCCCGCCCATATATGTTCCCAGGGCTACCCTTGCCACCCACCCTGCTACCCATTGTTCTTTTGTGTTGGGTTTAGTTTCCTGGACCCTGTGTCATTGTGTTTCTTGATTTAGTCACAATTTTTTTAATGGTACCTTTATGTATAGAATGTCACACCTCCTTTGCTCTTCTAGTTTTCCATTTTTTATTCTTTATTTTTCTGCTTTACCCTGTGTTTATTCTACCTTGTCTTCTATTTCTGTCTTGGATTTTTATTCTACAACCAAATGTTTAAATTCCAAGAATTGTTTCTTCTTTCTTGAACATGTTTCAAATATATTTTTGTTTCTTAGATGAACATTGAATATCTCTGAGGATATTAATGGAAGATAAGATACGTGAATTAGAAAGCTTTGGGGTCTTTTCTAAAATTTGAAACACTTTGGACAACTCTGGTGATATCTCCCTCCCAGAAAGCTTGAAAGACTTCACCTGAAAAGTCATCATGGCCCAGTGTCCTCTTTTTTGATTTACATTTTCCCAGTTTTAGCTGGGGCTATTGATTTATGGAGACTTTCATTTCCTTCCATGGCTAAGACTAGTAATTTATACTCTTTAGAAGATAATATATTTCACCCAGAGTTTCAAAAGTTCTGTCACATATTATTTTCACTTGCCACCAGGTTATGCAGCACCCGGTTATACAGTTTTGAGGAACAGTGTGGGTTCATGGGTCAGGTGAATTTGCATCCAGATCTCACATATTGGCTTTGTACTTTGGAGCAACTTACTCAACCTTGATGAACTTCATCATCATTCTGTCTTGTGGGAATTAAATACGCAACCAATCTGAATGTTCAGCAAAGCTCAGTAAGTCTTCATTGACTATCTTTCTCTAGTAAGCTAGAGCCTCAGAGGTTCTGACACAGATCGATAATCTTAGAAGAGTAGAGAGAAAGCTGAACTATGCCAGACAAAGTGAATTCCAAAGTTAGTCAGAGTCAGGCAGTAACTGGCGCTTTCTGAACATCCTCCATAGGGAGAGGCCATGCCGGGGACTACAGACACCGTGGAGAACAAGCAAGCAAAGCTGCACTCCAGGAAGAGTGGAGTGCTGACCCCTCCAAAGCATCATAAGATGCTGCCTTCTCTGCCTACAGCCCTGTGGGTTCTCATATGCTTCAAGTTTCAGTTCTTAACCTGGCCTAGAAGCCCATATATCCATCCTCCCTTACCATCCCCACCTCATTTCTTTATACACATCAGTTAAGATGCATGAGCCCTCTTGTCCTTCTTTAGGTTCTGAGAACAAGCTAAGGACATTCCAGGCTTTACACTATGGCACTAGCTAGTCCCACTGCTTTGAATGCTCTCCTTAAATATTTTCACATGACCTACTCCTTGTGTTGATTTTGATACAAATATTCCTTTCTCAGAAGACTCTTCCCTAGGACTATTGCTTATATGCTTGTGTTGTGCTTGTGTTGTGCATTTGCTTGTGTTGTATTTGCTTGTGTTGAGCACTGTTCTTGTCAGTTTCTCCTAACAGCCTCTGCTAGACTTGTACCAGAACAGTCAAGAACAGCTGGATGACATTTGTTTTCTCTGATTATGTCATCTAATAATTTTATAACCCAATCCTAGGCATTTTATAATTTTCATCCTTTTAAGCACTTTTTCCCAGTGGTTATTGCCATTCAAAATAATTAAAATTATTATTATCATCATCATTGTTGTTATTGTTAATAGTAGTAGCATTATTAGTACTTGGTAGTAGTAGTAGTAGTAGTAGTAGTAGTACTTGCGATTGAACCCAGGGCCTCATAATGGGCTACATCCCCAGCCCTTTTTTATTTTCTATATTGTGACAGAATCTTGGTAAGTTACTAAGTTGCCTAGGCTGGGCTCCAAATTGTCATCTTCCTGCCTGAGCCTCTCAGCATGGTGGGCTCAGAGGTGTGTACCATGTCAGAGGTGGCCTGGATTTACTCACTTGTTTATTGCCAACATGACCACACTAGAATGCAGGCTCCACAGGGCAAGGACTTCCTTGTCTACACTGAAGCCTCAGTGCTTAGAATTCCAGGCATATCAAATGTGCTCGATGTATCGGCTCCAAAGGGTGAAATATAAAGAGGCATCTGAGAGAGACAGTGAGCAGGAAGCCGGAAGTCACAAAAACTAGTGCACAAGCTCATTTTTTCCTCGGCTCTTTGCCTCTTTTCCTCTATTCCTCCATTCCTCTAGTTCATTCGTTCCCTGAAGATCCACTCTCTGTTTCCTAGTCTACTTCTCAGAGGATGACAGCTGCTCCCACATTTCCAAGTCATGAGTCGAGCCACAGGAGGGACATTCTCATCCCGAATTTCAGAATAAGGAACGAGATTACTGCAGTTTGAGCCAAGTGTCCTTCATTCAGCTTTGTTCAGGAGAGGAGGCAAATGGGCACACTTGATACAGTGAGGGGAGCCCCTGGGAGTTTCCTAAAGAGAAACCTTTGTGAGCTGGACAGATTGCCTGTGTCTGCCGTGGGAGGCTGGAGAGTCTCAGTTTCAGGTAAGAGATGATGCAGCCTGGCACTGGGCAGATTGGTCATGTGATAAGACTCCAGACTCAGGCAGCTTTTGGTAATCAGTCACGCGTCAAGCAAAGATTTGATTTTACTTTCCTTATGTGAGAAGTGAAGGCACTGGATGCTGTTTCTGTGGCCCTTTCCAACACTGCCATCTCAAGAGTTGTGTAACCTGCTAACCCTCTATGTGAGCTTGCTCTCCTACTGGGTTTTCCTGGCTTTAGCTCCGTTCTCTAGCCCTGATTCTCCTACTCCCACGGGTTTGGCAATGTCGGGGAAAACCAACCTTCATTCTGCCCACCAGAGGCCAGGAAATGCAGAGAAAGGTCAAACCGAAGTACAGGAAAAAACCCATCATGTTAAGATTCGCCAAGAAAGAGATTGCTGTGTTCTAGAACATAACCAAGATCATAAAGACCAATAAAAGATGTTTGGACCCTTAGACCAACTAAAGTGAATGTGCTTGAGGGAAATTAGGAAAAAAGGGTAAGAAAAGGTGAACTCAGGTGAGAAAATGATCCAAATGTTCTAACTAGAGTTTATTATGTTCCCAGATGGAGACCTTGGAGAAATGAATTGGTGCATTATCCTTCTTCCCCCCAAGTTACATAGCTCCAAGCCTTTAGCAAATGTGTTCTAAACCCTCCAAGCAGCTGGGCATGGTGGCACACACCTGTAATCCCAGCACTTGGGAGGCTGAGGCAGAAGGATCTCCTCAGCAAGTTCAAGGCCAGCCTGGGCTACAGAGTGAGAGCCCATCTCAAAAAAACAAAAACAAAAACAAAAAACCCTAAATAAATAAATTCCCTCCAAGCATCTCCAGCCATTACGCTATTAGTACCTTTGTGTGCCTGAGTCTGCTTTGAGACAACTTTTCAGCTAAAATATCATTAAAGGCAGAGAGCTCTGTACAAGCTGAAGATCTGAGGAGGCTCAAGTGTTTAAGTGGTTCTGACTGCTCTCAGCAATGGCTGAGATGCCTGACATCAGACAGAAAATTAATTGAACAGTGGAGAATTGATAGATAATGGAGAGGAGACAGAAGACAGGTGACCTGGAGAAATACTGATGTTTAATATTTGTTTGTTCCTTGTAGGCAGGGACTACTTCATTCATTCTTCGTTTTTCATCCCTAACGGCAGGCAGTTGGCCTGATGGCAGGCACAAAGGAGCCCTGGCTTGACATTTGTGGGAGGACTGTCCACGTTGGAATAGCAATGTTTGGTGCACCTGCTGGAGCTCTCGACTCTAGGAGGCTTCCCCTGGGACGTTTTGGTCTAACATTCCCCTTAAGCCAACCTGGATTCTCTAGGGCCATTTCACACAGAAAAATTCCTTTGTGCTGTTGAAGATAACATTCGGGGTAAGAAACTGCCAATGAAGCTTCTTTTGGCAACAGTGATCTCAGAAACTCTCTCAAAACTTCTTGGACATGCTTTCATAGATTTTAATCATCTTCAGGAAAAAGCCCAGATATCTTAGCATGACAATCAATGTTCATGACAACAAGGCCTTTGGAAACTCCTTCAGCTCAACTCTTGGTACTTTCCCACCTCACACTGAGAAGTCCCTGTACCTGTTCTCTCTCACTAGCTTCTTAACCATGCAATTCTCTTCTCCCCTTTCCAGGATTGCTCTTTTTCCTTCTGCATCAGTCCCATGATTTGTTCTTTTCCTTCAGGAGTCAACTTAGATTCATGACCCTCTTGGTTCTCTCGCATGCCCTTCCTTCACACCTTCATCACAGAACTGGTTCATTCTTCTGCTTTGTATGATTCAGCCCATCTTTTCTTCCATTTGAGATTAGAAGTTGTTCGAGGATTAGAACTCTGTCTTGTCATCACTACATCCTCAGTTCCTTTCCCTGGTCTTGCGCACTCTAGGTGTTCAATAAGTAGTTTGTTGACTGAATAATAAACAAGGTGATAGGCTAAAGATTCATCCAATAAGATGGAATAACAACCTCTTAATGTTAAGGCACCTATTATCTTGATAGTGGATCACCACAATTAGAGACATATTCTTGATTTCTGAAATCCACAGCCATTATCAGAGCTTATCTAGGGAAAAATCAGGCCCATCTTGAAAGAATAACATGCAGGCGCCCTAGAGAGGCTGCAGGAAACCACATGGGCTAATGGAAGCTATTTTGCTATAGTTCTTTCTTGACCCTGGCATTGAGCTAAGATGTTGGTGACACTGAGAATTAATTCAAAATAAATGCAATAAAGTGATCTTGTATCATCAATGATTACCATTAATAATGTGTCTTAATCACTTTCATGTCACTGAAACACAATACCCAACACCTACAATTTAAAGGAAAAAGGGTGTATTTACAGTTTGTAGAGGTTTCACTCCATAGGCAGCTGGCTCTGAGGTGGGGCAGCAGGGCACAGGGACATGGTGGAAAGAGAACTGCTCACTTCATGGCAGACAGGAGGCAGAGAGTGAGGTGGTGAGCAAAGGAGGGTGATGCCCTTCCAGCCCACACCTCCAGTGACCCCTTTCTCCTGACCAGACCCCACTTCCTAATAGCAAGTCAGCTCTAAGCTCTCACAATCCAACCATCTTCTAAAAGCCACACCTAACAGTGCATGAGGATCTTGGGGGACATCTAGATATAAACCATAACAAGTCAAAGGCTCATATGCTGCAGCTTTTCTCATTTGTAGGAAGGGTATGGAATTGGGAAGGGTCCTATCCCAGTGCATATGAAAGTCATTTTCTCACAATTTAATGTCTCGTATCTAGTGAGGGTGAGAATGAATAAAAGGATGAATGAATAGGTGGATAGAGGGATGACTGGATGGGTGGATGGATGGATGGAGGAAAGAAGGTAAGGCAGGATATTATATAGAAGAATTGATTGAATTTGGTAGTTCATTGTATACTGTGGACAGAGGAGACAGTAGAATCAAATATATTTCACAATGTCCAGCCTAGGAGGCTAGGAAACTGGTAATGAAAAGTAAAAAAGACAAAAAGGTAAACTGCTTTGAAAGCCCTTCTATGCTTAGGCACAGATGAGAAATAATTTTCTCTTCCTAAAATTAAGGAATTTATTCTTATTTTTGAGGAGACTTTATTGGAGAAGGTTTCCATTTGTTCCCATTGCTCCAAGGGGATATTAGAATGTTTCATACAATATTCTACTCTACATAAGGGGCAAGGACTGAGTTAGCAAACATTGGTGTTTGGGTGTATAACCCGAAAATGGCTCAGGTGGTCAGGATGTTCAGAGGTTCTGGTCTTTAACTTGTTAAAGCTTTCTGGTTGTAGAGACAGAGATCTCTGTGGAGATATATATGTAGAGTATGAGATATGAGAGTGGAAAGTGGGTAAAAAGGAAAACCCAGTTGCGTTCAATTAATAGCCATTACTGGTCTAGATAGAAACGAGCAACATAAACACAGAACAGCAAAGGGAGGTGTCAGTTTTAACCATGGAGAGAGGTAAACCAGAGAGGGATGTGATGGACAAACCTTTGTCCTTCTGTCACCCCCTAGCCCTAGCCACGTACTGCATTTGGCCAGACTCCACTTCAGCTCAGTGGTGTCGTGAGTGGGGTTGTGTGTGTGAAAATCATGAAGTCATACAGCATTTGCATTCATCAGAATGCACACTGATACCACAGGGAATAAACTTGCCCCTGCCAAGCTCCTAAAAGAATGGCTTAAGGGCACATTAATATTAAGCCCAAATTGGAGGCTGGAACCGTGACAGGAGGAAAATGATCCGTAACAGTGCCTTTGTGTGGTAAGATGGCCCAGAATACAGTGAAGCAGGTAGACTCCATGGCCTCTGGGGTGCCTCTGACAGCAGAATCCAGCAGGCGGTCTCTCTAGTCCAGCTGCTGGCGGTCATCTCCCGAGTGAATGCTTGCCAGGCCCCTCGGGAGGATCTCTATCATCAGCTCTTCGGCCTCCCAGCTCAGCAAGTTGCTCCAAGTCACCTGTCAAGCACAAGGGAAGACTTTGTTTTCCCTTCCTCTCCCTTCTCTTTTTCTGGGGACAGGGGAGTGGGGTGGGGTAAAGAGCCACAGAGCCCTTCACAGAAATCAAGGAGATGGGTTTTTGTTCTGAGTTAGCAGAGAAAGGTTTGGGGGCAAAATTGTCTGCAACTCAGGAATGTGGTGGAACTTTAGTATTTGGAAATTAAAGACATGCAGGAAGGCTTGGAATCCGGAGTGAGAGTTCTCTGACAGAGAGAAGAGGCTAGAGGAGAGCACTCATGCAGAGGGAAAACCGAAGAAAGGGCTCCCGGGCCACTCACTAAAAGAATAAAGGGGAAGTGATTTATTAATCCCCTGAGCCTCAGTTTCCTCATCTTCAGAATACAACCTAGGAGGGCGTGTAGATGCTGGGTCCCATGCTCCTGTGGCCCTCTTCCTCTGACAGGCATGGGGAAGGGGATGAGAAAGCTCCTAGTAGGACCTGGCTGAAGTCAGAGCTGACTTTTAGGGAGATAGTGGCGGCCACCTTGAGCTCTGGAGAACTGCAGGTCACAATTTCCTGTTTCTCCAGAGCCTGCTTCACCAGGCCTGTCTGGGGCTGCTGTGAGCTGACTCACCCTTCACCTCATGGGAGCCCCTGAGACTGAGTTTTCAAGGGTAAAAGGCAGCCCTGCTGTGGCAAAATTGTTTCTTCCCCAATAGAACAGGGAAACTCACTGCTTGGATCTTTAAACAATATGTTGTCAGCAGTTGAGCATTTTCCGCCCTGCTCTTTGTTTTATTTTCTTCCATCTCTAACAGGTAACCTTGGACCTTCTGAGATTGCTCAGGAGGTTCACTGTGACAAGCCCGTCTGCAGCCTGTCTAAACTCACACCAGGGGACTCTCAGAGGCAATGGCTGGACTTGGCTAACTGAGACAGACTTGCAAAAAAGCATAAAATCCTCAGGTCCCCAAACCATGCGTCCTTTACCCCAGCAAAGGGGAAACTTGCAGTGAGAAGCATCCACAGTAGAGGGCACCCCGCAGTCTCAGTTCTGGAGACTGTAGGAGAGCCCTGGAGACTGCAGAGCTCTTCTACTCTTTCCTCACATACGTTGGCATCTCAGTGGGACACCTCATGTGTGCCAGGCACTGGGCTGGGCACTGGAGTGGTGGAGGTGAGTTTGGTGCCATCTTTCCATCTGTAGTATTCGGCCTTCTGTTGAGGAACATCGTGGTGGAAGGGCGTGGTGGAGCAAAGATATTTAGTGCATGCTGGATGAGAAGCAGAGCAGAAGGACAGTGACAGAGAGAAAGAGACAAGGGACAGACCCCAAGGGCACATCCATGACCCACCCAGATACATCCAGAAGGATGTCCCACCAATGACCCCCGCAGATCCCAAAGCCAATCGAGTTGGCACCCCCCAACTGCCACAAGGGGACAGCCACACAGACATGTGCAGCACAACATGGTATTTTTCAGTGAATGGCAAGAATACCTGCTGGATGCTTAAGTCAGAAATTTGGTTGTCAAATCTGATACCTTTCTGGTTGGGGAGATGGATCATCGGCTCTGATGTGCATCATGGGAAGGAAAGATACAGGATGCTACACCCCTCTTTACTGGATATAAAATTGAGTATTTAAAAAAATATCCTCAAGTTTATTTGTGTATGAAAGTTACTATGGTTTTGAAATTTAATATTGATCTTATTAAGTTTCTAAAACAAAGTATGTTCTCTTGTTTACATTCAGGTTATAAATTTTATTCTTCTGTTCATAAAAGTTTAGCCAGAATTAACAATCACTAATAAGGAGATTTTGGTTAATATTTAATCCCTTGTATAAACTTAAAGATTTTAAACAGTCTTCATACTTTCAATATATTCTATTTTTAGTGCTGTGATTAAGCAGTTTCCCCGAATGCTTGTCTCATAAGTCTAATAGCGTATGTGAAACTCATTAATATCAGGTGATTCTTCTGGTATTGTAAATGTTCAAGCACTCTAAATAAGTGTAGTAAAAATTCAACTTAAAACAACAAATTTAAATCAATTATTATATTACTTATTTTAATTGGGATAGCTTAACTGCTATCCCAATAAACCTTTCCTAAGTACAAAAATTTCTATATGAATCATCATTTCTTTTGTAATAATAAACAATTCATAAGAATTATGTTCATAATTATTTTACTTTTGGTAACAATGTATTAAAAATTAAATATATATTCATAAAATGTTAACAGTTGTTAATTCTCATGGGATATTGGCTTATTTTCATTTCCTTGTTTAATACTGTCTTCATTTTCGAATGAATATATACCACTATTTTCTCCAAGGAAAAACATGACTTTTACCAATATTTTATTAGTGCTGGCTTTGGGGTGGGTCCCATGCTTGGTCTTGGGGGTGGGGTGGGAGGTCTCTATGCCTGCACCCTCTGAAACCCTCGAGAAGTCAGGTGGAGCCTAGACCACCCCCTCACACAACTGCTCTAGCAAGGTTTTTGTACATGGAATTTATGAATTTATTTGTGTATGATTTATCTCTGGCTCTAAGGTCTATTATTTTTTAACAAAGAGAGGAAATTTATGCCAGATTCCCCACCTCACAGAATGCATCTGCCAGGTTATCAGACAAATTCCAGTTGAATTGAAAGAAACTGTAGATTAGAAATCTGCTTTCCTAAGGCTTGGTGGGCAAGTTCATTATTACTAAGTAACTGATTGCTTGACTGTCTGATAGGCTGAAAGACTAATGAACAGATGAATAAATACATAAATGAAGAAATGAACTAGTGAGCAGTCCTGAATGCTTGACTACATTAGTGAATGAAGGAGGGAAACAATTATGTAATCATTGATTGATTGACAGAGGCCAGGATTAACTGGATAAGGGAATGAATGAATGAAAGCATTGAATGACTGCCTGGGCCTGAATATGCACATAATTAATTGACTGGGTGAATAAAGGATGTAATTGCATGGATAGAACTAAAACGATTGACAATTTGTGACTGTCTAAATTGTTGACCAAAGGACTGAACAAAAGTGACAGAATGAACGATGGAGTGAGTGAATGAAGGGAATAGGCAACTTATTTTGTGTATAAGAACTAGTTGATGCACTGAATCATGGTCATCTAAAACAACAGAACAATTAAGTGCCCACAATAAATGTGAGCCTGGCTGAGTGACTGACTCAGAAAGACAAAGGCCCTGGCCAGACCTCCCTGTCCTCTACCTGCTTCTATCCCAGAAGCTCAGTGCCAACCCACTTGCATGTCTGTTTCCTCAGAGCACCAGACATTCGGGTGCCATACCCAGGACCCTCCCTGCTGCCTTCTCACCTTGCCCTCCTTTCATTTCATTTCATTGAATGCATAGAACATAAGTTTGGGTTTGGATCTACTCTGACCTTTAGAATTTTCCAGCCGATGCTGGCTCTGGACTTCTGTGATTTCTAAGAACATAGAGTTAGACTGGAGTCTTGGGTCATTTCACTCCCAGAACCTTAGAAAGAATGCAGGCCATGGAGATGCAACCTTGACTTGGATTCTTTTTGACCCCTGGTGGGAGCCATTCAGACCCTGGATTGTAGAGCTCTCTGTTTGACAAAGTTTCAGCTACACCAGGCCCAGAGCTTTGGCCTGATGACCCCATCTCTGTGAGGGCCTGGTGATGGAGTATGTCTCAGGCCATGGGTGTTCACTTGCTCAACCTTTTATTTTTGACCCAGTTGGTTTTGCCCTTATTTTTCTAACTTACCTAAAGCAAACTGGTCCTCAAAAGAATTTTTGTTGAAATAAACTCCCCAGTGCCCAACTCAGACCCAGCATCTGGAGGTGAAGCCGCCCAGCCTTCCTCTCCTGTTGGCTTGAAGCTGCCTCTGGACAGGGAGATTTCACTGAAGGAGGCTCTGTGCCTTATCCAGAGATCTGTTATTGGGAGCTTACCGTACACTTCTGGTTCATGGGTTTCACATCACAGTGGATCTGTTGTCTATTTACATTTGTTAAGGGAGCATTTCAGAAGGGTATTTATTCTTAAAGGAGAGCTCAGAGATTCCCCTCGAATTTCGGAGTGGGGAAGATCTGCCAGAATCCATGGCAAAGAGGCTGAAAATAGATGCTGTGTTTGTCCATGGCCAGCCTCTCTGGGTATGTTGCTGGCTGCTGGCATGGAACTAGAACATAGCCTCGGGGGTCCAGGGTGGAATGGGGCAGGGCTAACATGACCATGGGGACAGGGCTTGGAGATGGTGTTAAGAAATCACCCTGCCTGCTTCAGACCTGATAAACAAGAAATGATAATTAGCTGCCAACTTTCCCCTCAGGATTTATACAGTGGGCTTCACTTCTGAAGGGATCTTTGTATGTGTGAATGCTCACTCTGATTCCGGGAGCAGGGCAGATGGCAATAAACCAAGTTTATCCCTTTATCTGTCTCAAGAGCCTTCTGTTCCTCAACCTCCCAATTTCCACAATCTGCTGGATTGTAACCCTGTATCTATTTATTCACCCTCTACATTGTCTGAGACATGACTACTTTTTGAGACATATTTTTTGGTGAAGTGAATAAATTAATAAACATCAAATCTAATTTATCCCCAAAGGCTTAATTCAGATGCCTATCCCCACGTACTCTTTCCAGACCCGGCTTCAAAATGGCACAAAAGAAAACTTAAGATCCTTGGACCAAGGCCCATTTGGTTTCATCCCTCATTTCTTTAATGAATAAGTTGTGTGTTTATCTTCTTTCTGCCCATTTCTTCTTCATCGTTATCATTATAATCACTGCCACTATTACCACACACATCCTTTCGCTAGTCTGCAAAAATCTCCATTATGTGAGTTCTGGTAACGTCAATGGAGAAACTGAGGAGTGGGAGGACCAAGAATAGTTGCTATCTCATCATAGAACTGTTTGCCAGCCACTGTTATTAGCATTTTAAAAGCC
This sequence comes from Heterocephalus glaber, assembly GCF_000247695.1. Next base: position 20,837,232 of record NW_004624735.1, on the reverse strand, counting down.
ACTCAATCATCGAAGTGACCAGTGTGGGTGATGGTGCCTAGAACTGTGTTGGATTTAGCTTGGAAAATTCCGTGTCCTGGGAAAACCCCAGTCCCCGGCAAAGCAGGACAGTGGTGCACTCTACTGAACCATCATACAAAATATGAGAAAGGCACTGTCCTTCCAACCTATATATGAGGGGGGTGAGGCCCAAGAGGGTGAGAGACATGCCCAGATGCATACATCTAGAAAATGGTAGCACCAGGTCCTATCTCAGAGTTTAACTACTGTATTTTGCTTCTCTCAGGAAGAAATAGGGAAATCATTTCTGCTTCCATGGACTGTTGGGGAAACAGGTACTCACATTGGTACCATTTATCACTCAGAACTACTCCTCTTTCATTTTACACCTGAGGTTTCAAAGAATCACACCCGGTGGTCTCCATCAAGTCATTTTGTCCCCTCTCATCCCATCCTTCGCTTGCTTCTATCCATATCTTTTTTCTGAGAAACAACTCAAATCTAAGGTCATCAAATGACCTCCCATTGCTCTATCCAAGGGTCTCTCTGAGCCCACTTGCCAAGACCATAAAGGCAGTCTATCTGTTAAATTACAGCAGATGGAAGTCAATTGAATTGGAATATACCACGAAGCATTTTATGCCTTTGACTTCTCCTTTTTCTTGAAATTCTTTTCCATCTTGGTTCCCACAACTCTATGAGTTAGTCTGCATGTCTGAATGCTCCTTCTCAGACTTTTTTGATCCTCTTTGGCATCTTAAATGTTGCTATTTCTTAAAGCCTTTTCTTTTTGACTCCTTTACTGTCAAAATGCAGTCTCTCACTAAGAAATCTCACTCATTTTCCAGGCTTCATTGCTGTATTTAGACTGATAAAATTTCTACCCTTCATTCCTGAATTTCAGACCTACATACTAATACATATCCAACTGTATTAGTAAGGACAGCATAATGTATAGTGCAGTAACAAGTTGGCCTCCAGATCTCAGGGACTTTACATGTGAAATACATATTTCTTACTCATGATACATACCTATCACAAGATTTTGGAAGGAGCTTATAGAGTTGTTCAGAGACCCAGGATCACGGCTGCTCTGCCACCTCTGAATACATGACCACCTGAGTCCCTGTGGCAGTAAACAGTGAGCTGGAGAGTTATGAAATGACTCTTAAATGCTGCACCTGGAAGGGACACAGATGACCTCTGCCCCTAGTCCCTTAGCAAGAACAAGTCATATAACCCAGCTTAACTGCAATGCTTCTAACATTAAGAAAAGGTCCAAGGGGGTAGGGATGGTGGGAGGGGAAGGGGAAGGAAAAGAAAAATTATGAGAAAAGAAAAAAAAATGGAAACAAAGTTTATGTAAATAGGAAAGGGTGGAAGGGGTGAAGGGTGCACAGGTAATGGGGAAAAAATAAGAACCAAGATACATCACGTACAGGTACAAGCACCCAATGATAAATGTAAACATATTGTATACCTAAAATGTACCAATAAAAGAATTTTAGGAAAAAAAGAGAGATGATTTAAAGTGTACAGAAAGATGTGCATAGGTTATATGCAAGTGCTACATTGTTTTGTACAAAGGACTTGTGCGTATGTGGATGTGGTAGCCATATGGAGTCCCCAGGAATGCTGAAGGATGGCTATACTTTCAAAGCACAACCAGAATCCAGTATATACTCACTGGCTCTCTACTCCCACTCTGGTATATGCCATATTTCACTGGGATTAATGCAAAAGCCTCCTAATTATACTGCCTTGCTTCTATTTTTGCCCCTTTCAATTAATCTCATACAGATCAGTAAGAGAAGTTCTTACACAAGTAAGTCAAGCTTGTCGTTGTGTTCAGACTCCTTCAATGGCTCCATGGCTCACTCAGAGTGCAAGTCAAAAGCTTCAGAAACTCACAGACCTGGAGACTAGAGAGTCCCTCTCTGGAGCACTCTTCTTCTAAGGCTTCCCCAGGGTCACTCCACTTGGGGAAACTATTTTGGTTTCTGTTCCATGGACACACCAGAGTTCTCTGCTTCTTGAGTTTTTCTATGTGTTGTTTTCTCGGCTCTGTAATCCCCTATCCACATATCCTCTGGACAACTCCCACCCTTCAAGTCTCTTGTCACATGCCGTCTTCTCAATGACAAGCTGATTAAACCAATACTCCCCTCTTCATCCTTTCCTGAGTCATAGTTTATCCATGGTGTCATCTAACACACTGCATATCATTCCTCTTTATCTTTTTCTGTCAGTCTCTTTCATGAGAAGGTACACTACACAAGAACTGGAATTTTTGTCTTCCTATTCAGGATTCCTCTATGTTTTAAAGAGAGCTCAGATATAGTAGGGGTTCACTATACATTTATAAAAATATATTGCCTTGAAGGTAATTGCTAACTGTCTCCACCAATTTATGCAATGTTTTTGCTTGCTATACTACCTTCTTGATTCTAACCCAAAATCTCCTGAAGTACAATATGGACAATGCCAATTCTCCTAGCATATGTGCTTTTCTAAAACGATTGGCAAATACTGCATACTCTTGGTCTATGGGCCACCTCACCTACTTGGCTGAAATTCTTAATAGATAGCAGCATATCGTAAAATCCAACAAGTACTACAAAAAGTTTAACTTTGTTTTTCAGCTTACTTGTTCAAGTAATCCCTTCAGGTGGTTTATATTACCATCCTGTGCAATCATGATTCCAGTTTATGGTTTTTCTGCTGTATTGGATCTTTTACAGTTCCCAGAACACATAGCACAGTTTATTTTGTTTCAATATGTGGTTTTCTTACTCTTGACTTACCAAATGCTTTCTGTACCCACCCACACACTGCCAAGAGCAAACAACTACTCCCCCTTGCCTTTGTCCAAAAAGTCACTTCCTTTATGGCTCCCAATCTGATCCCTTATTCTTTCAAACTGCTTTTTTCTTTTCTGGCCCCATTATGGCCCAGAGAGATGTTCATTGAACACTTCATTGGGTTAATTCCAGGAATGTAATCACATGTATGTTTCCCTGAATGGTTGTAACTTCCCAAAGGTGTGAACTGTACCATTTCATCCTTATATACTCAGCATAGTGACCTTTTTATCAGGAGTCTCCAAACCCTGAGACCAGTACTGGTCTGGGCTTGATGGTAACCAATTGACACAGCAGGAGAAAAGCAGTGAGCATGCAAGTGAAGCTTCTTCTTATATATAGCTGCTCCTTATTATACCCATTATTGCCTGACCTCTGCCTCCTGTCAGATTTGTGGTGGCATTAGCTTCTCATAGCAGTGTGAACCGCGCATGCAAGGAATCTAGGTTGTACACTCCTTATGAAAATCTCATGCCTAATAATCTGAGATGAAGCTGAGATGGTGATGCTAGCACTGGGGAGGGGCTGCAAAAAAAGATCAACATTATTAGGGAGGTTTGGCTGCATAGAGATGCACAATCATTGTAATGCACCTGAATCATCCTGAAACCATCCCCTGCTCCTAGTCTGGAAAAACTGACTTCCATGAAACTGGTCCCTGGTGCCAAAATCACTGGGGACCACTGTTCTACATTGAGGAAGGCCAGTCTTCATTAATACAAGAAGTGAGCTTTTGAAGTTAGACTATAAGAATCCTTAAGATCTTGGCCTATCTTTTAGAAATATCATCTATAAACATCATCCACTCTCCTGCAGTATTTATATATGCTCCATGAGCCACTGCTGGTATGGATAAATTGGTAGCACCTATTTTCCTTTAGTTGCAGCCCACAAACCCAGTGATTTGTTTTCAGTAAACTCATTTTAGGATTCTTACATGCCACATTCTCACTTGAGGGTCTCCTCAAATGCTCCAATATTTACTTTTCTGCAGTCATCTGTACACCTGTCCTCTTCCCTGATCAGTGTGGGAGGAAGTCCACAGTGCTCAGGAGCTGGGATTGTGTTGTCTGTTTCCACACTGTGTTCTCCTGGTTACAAAACTCTTTCATCCTCTGATGGGATTTGTTTTTCACCGTGACTTTTTCTGCAGTGATTTTACACTGCATTCACTAGAGGTCAGTCTTATTTTCCCGAATTACAAGTAACTTTAGGGGTGAGATGTGCTACTCTCTGACTCCTACCCAGTACTACCTAAAACAAACCTGAGGTTCAGGGCAAGGAAAGGCATTGTCATAAGACTTAGGGCCTGAATGAAGAGTCAGTTCTGTGGCTTGAAAACGTGCAGCAAGTGGCATCCCTCAGAAACTCGGTTCCCTCATCTTGAAATAGACAAAATAAGTGTATTGCCTTCTAATGTCCTTGGGATTGTCAGATTAGATAAAGGATCTGAAAGCTTTGACAGGTTTACTAGACAACTTTCAAACAGGACACATTCAGGTGGGTAACTTTCTGCCCACTCCTTCAGGCATGTGCTCCAGGGCTGCCCAAGAAGAGGAGGAGAGTGAGCTGGGGACCTGTAAGTTACCTCTCCACCAACCTCAGGACAAGGATCCTCCTCAGTAAAGACTAGGAGGAAATTCAGGGAAATTCCAGTTCACTCTTGACCTCTTTTGCCTGTGACTTTTCTACTAAATTTGATGCGGTGGAGGTCAGGGACATATCTGGTTTTTGCAGAGTCCTTAAACTGCACAGTGCCTAAGTCAATGGTAAACATTCAGAAAACCTGAGAAGGATCTCAGCTCTTCAGGGAAATGGGTGAAGATATGTGACAATTTGACATACTGGAAAGAACATTTTGGGAATAAAATAGTAACCTCAGCACAATTAGTCAGTTTGTCTGGAGACACCACATTCTGGGGTGTGTTCAGTATGCCCACCAGAGACAGCTGCTAATGACCGAGGAACTCAATCATTAGGTGTAAACTCAGTCTACAAGCAGCTAATCATTAAAAAGTACCTCTTAATGAAGATATTAAAATATCTAACTCATCTTCAACAACAAAACTAATTTTCTGCTGCTTTTCTCCACTGGTCCTGCTTCTGCCCGCTGGAGACATGTACATGCTCACCTTCCCAGATTCCATCCTTTTTAGACATTCGAAGTCAGTGATCCCATCACTCTACCACCTCTTCTCTTTTCTAGTTCAAACGTCCCAGGATTTCATCTGTTCTTTGTGAGCTTATTTCAAGTCTTGCTATTATCCTAAACTCCCTTCTCTGAGGGAAGTTATATTTGTCTCTTAGTCTTAAAGCAAAGCTTTACCAGCAGCTTGTATCTAAGAAAATAAAAATCTATTGTATGAATAAATGTAGGGAGACTCTTACACAGAACCATAGCACAGGCATCTATGAGTTCTGGTGAGATTTTCTGGGTGCTTCCACATCCCAAGAGAGTCGCCATATTTCAATTTCAGCTCTGCTCTGACCCAAACGCCCATGTAAGGAGGTTTGCATATAGCCAGAGCAACTTGAAGCTTACACGGGTCTTGCATAACTGTCACAGAGACAAAGACCTTGAATTCCTGCTTAAAGGGCAGCACTAAATGGAAAACCAGAAGGTGAGAGGGCAGGGTTACAGGGAAAAAAGAAAGGAAGGAAAGAAAGAGGAGGAAGGAAATGAGAAGAAAGAGAAAGATGACAAAGAAAAGAAAGAGTGAGAGTACAGGAGAAATAAAAAAAGTAGAGAAAGGGAGGGAGAGAGGGAAAGAGGAAGAGAGAGAGGAAAATAAGGAAGAAATCCTATTTTTTTCCCAAGTGTCTTCCACAATTTCAAAGCTCCCAGAGCGATTCTACAGCTGAGAATCCTAAATCTTATATTGTTCATTGTATAGACTTTTACTGGCTGGCTACAGTGTGCCAGGCACTGTGCTAGTAATCCAACACATCAACATGTTAATCATCTATGGAGGTAAAACTGCAGTTTCCCTATAGAGATCTCAATTTAGTGCAGAAAATCAATGAAAAAAATCATGGTGAATTAAGCAGGTACACACACCCTAGTGGGTATTAAGCAATTATAGAAAACCAAACAGTGCTATTATCTTGGAGAGGGCTTAATGGTGTTATCCAAAGAATGAGTTTCCTCTACACCATCCCTACTTTCAGTCTCCTTGGTGCTGATGACAGTGATGACAAGGACCAGTATGGTTTGTGGGTTATTAGGAAACATTGCAAAGATCTCGATATTTACAGAAATCTTCAGATTTAGGAATGGATGTGGGATGACCATACATCTTGGTTTGTACCTGCTTTCCCAGTGTCATCCTTAACAGTACATAATCTTATTCTCAAATATGTCCCAAAATAGTACATCATATAGTCAACCTGGTGATTGAACCGTCAATCCTAGCTCCCCTTCAAGGACAAAACTTTTCAGTATCTCTTCTGATTCTTTACTAGTTCTGGTCACTTGAAATATGGGTGCAAATGACCTCCTATCATTAACAAAGGAGATAATTATTGGTAATGATTAGAAGACAGAAACATCTGATGTTTACTCTTTCAGAGAGTTTACTCATAATTTTTTTCTTTGGACGTAGATCACCCTGTGACTTGTGGTCCCCATAAATCAGTGCTCAGTTTGTTTATGTCATACTTTGTGACATGAAGAGCATTCCTTGGATTCATCCTTGTCCTCCTGTGCAAGCCCTTGCCCATACGAGGATGATGCCTCAGTGAATCCTCACTGAGCAAATACGGGGAAGCTTGGGCTCTACCGTGTGCCTCAGTCACACAGTGACACAGCATAGCATCCCAAGAGAAAAAGAAATGCACCATGTAATGAGGCTCACACTCCTTAGAAGATGGAATCACCAGGTGAAGGCGACAAAGAACAACACAACCATGAAACTGACGAAGTGGATGGGAGGTCCCCAGTGTCCTAACTGAGGAAAAGCAGAATAGTATAAAGGTATTAACCAGAGAAGGAACCGCAGCATCAGAGCCAACCATTTCTTCTCTACACCTATCCATCTTGGAGAATCTATTCTCACAATCCTGGTTGCTGTGTTTCCACTGAAAACCATTCAGAATTGGTCACAGCTGGTTAGAGCAAAGGTGGCCACATGACCTCAGACAAAGTAAGGCACAGGCCAGAGCCTGGCCTGATGCCCCCTCTTTCACTCTCTCTCTCTCTCTCTCTTTCCCTCTCCCTCCTCCTTCCCCTCCCTCCTTTCTCTCAATAATTTGAACCATGCCATAAATAAACCAACCAGAAAGTGTTCAATGCTTGCATTATGAGATATGAAAAGTCAGAGGGACAATTTCTGATCTCAGCCACCTCAAACAAGAAAACCAAAGACATCATGGTGTCTCACACTAATTAAATAAATAACTCAAGTTTTGCTTTCAGTCCCTTCTCAGACTGAGCTGTACCTTCAGTTTGTGTGCATCAACTGAACCAACCTTCCTTCCTTCCTTCCTTCCTTCCTCCCTCCCTCCCTCCCTCTCTCTCTCTTTCTTTCTTTCTTTCTTCCTTTCTATCTCTCTCTTTCTCTTTTTCTTTCCTCCGTCTTTGTTTCATTTGTTTATGTGTTTTATTTCTTGAAACCAAGAACTCCTTAATAAATAGAGGAAGAGAGATGAAAGTAGGTTTGAAATGTTGAATAGCTACAGTTTTCTGAACTGTAAGTTGCTGTATCCCACTTCCACTGGTGTTTTCCCTATTTAAACCTTCCCTAGCACTCCAGGAAAGTACCAGCTCCTCCTTCTAGGAAGAGCAGAATTGAAAGCATAGAAAGTGAACCTGTGTCCAGCAGAATAATCCTTTTTGCCAATTATTGAATCCAGGACAGCCTGTAATGTGTGACCCCACTCATTCTGTGACACAGTCATGAGTGAGTAAATGTTTGTGATGTAATATGTCTAGTGTAGGGGAAGAGTCTGGGCACTAGTTATGACCAGTATTCAGTTCCTAGTCGATGCCAGACACACATCACCTGCATGAAGGACACAAACATAAACACTGGATCTAACCACCGTTTTGAAAATTATTTGTTTGCTGAATAAGAATTCTTCTTGGTTATTTACTGAGAAACCCAGAGATCAAAACTCATCATCCGCTTCAAATATAAGGAGGAAAATAAATTATATATAGTTCCATTTTATGATATGGTTTCAGCTTGTCTCCAAACATTATCTTCTCCAGAAATTCTTAAGACCCTCCCTTCTCAGGTTGGGGCCCAGGATAGGTGTTGCTAGAGAGAGTGAGTCATAACCATGGTAGTGTTGCTCTGGGGCCAAGATGGGCCTCTGAGCTCTCATAGAGCAGCCAGGGGTTAGATGTTTGCATGGTTGACCATCCGGCATGGAGACAAAGCTGAGCACACAAATTTCCTGTCTTTTTTTTTTTTAAATTAAATTCTTTTATTGGTACATTGTAGGCATACAACACAATTACATTTCTCATTGGGAATTGTACCTTTACATAATGCATCTTGGTTCTTATTTTTTCCCCATTCCTAGCCCTCCCTTCACGCCCTCCACCCTTCCCTATTTACAAAGACTTTATTTCTATTTTTTCCATTTCTCATCATTTTTCCTTTCCCTTTTTTCCTTTCCCCTGCCCCTCCCCCCTACCCCTTTGGACCTTTTCTTCCTATTTTACATTATCGATTATTCATTCTAATCATTGGTACATTTTAGGTATACAATATAATGACATTCATCATTGGAAATTTGCACCTTTACATAGTCTCTCTTGGTTCTTACTTTTCACCCTTGCCCAGCCCTCCCTTCAACCCCTCTATTCCTCCCTATTTACAAAGATTTTGTACCTATTTTTCCATTTTCTCATATTAATTCCATTCCCTTCTGTCCTTTCCCCTAGCCCTCCCACTTCCTTCCCTTTTGCCCCTTTTCTTCCTATTTCACATTACCTATTATACATTTAGTCCTTATTTACACCATCCCTCCTGCTGCTCCCAGCCCACAGGACCTCTTCCTGTCTTTTTAATGGACCACAATGACAAATGCTTGGATGGAAATACACAATTTGATTTTCCCTCCTCATTTTCACAGAACTGCTCATGTACACAATGCTAGCTTGGTTTCTGTGCCTTTTTAAGCAAAACTGTGTGGAAAGCCTGCTGGGGTTTTCTGTTGGCACCCTGCTGTTGTCTCCCATTCCTCATGGTAGATGGCACCAAATGTGTGTGAGAACACAGCCAGGTAGCCTCGGGTGGAATCCCGTCACTTTCCTGGAATCGCTTGAGTTCCTTGTATTTGTCCTCATGTCTGTGAAATGGGGACAATATAATCTACCTCATGTGGGTTATTGTGAGATCAAATATGGCAGGCAGATCACAGCTGAACAGATGTAGAATTCGGTGCCCGCCCAGATTTCCATAGAACACAGAACACTTCCTCCACACGGGTATTGACGTGTCTGGTGAATTTACCACAGATCTAGGGGGCTGGAGGCAAACACATGTGCAGTGTGTTTGCATAGCCTAGTGTCCCTAAGAGTCCTCTGGTCCTTTCGCTGGACTCTACCATCCCTAACTTCATTTTGTCTCAGCGTTCTTCATCTTTCCATGCATCAACTGATATGATGCCAAGGCTGAAGGTAACTGTACTAGCTAGAGAACACCCCTGCATTCAGGGGAAGCCCTGGCTGTTTCTGTGGTCCTGTGGAGACCCCGGAAGACTAGCTTCTGTGTTTCCTTGAAGGACGGCTAGAAAGAATGCAGGATGTCCACTTTGTTTGAATTTCAGATAAATAGCAAATTACTTTTTAAGTGTGTGTCCCAAATATTGCATGGGGAATACTTAGACTACATTGGTCTGCTCTCCTGTAGCTGTGATAACATACCTGACAATTTAAAGGAGGAGTAGTTTATTGTGGCTCTTGTTTCAGAAGTTTCACTCTATGGTCAGCTGGCTTTAAGGCAGAAGCATCATTATAGAAGGGCTTGACAGAGGAAAGGTGCTCAATTCATAGCACCTAGAAAGCAGAGAGCCTGAAAAGAGCCTAACAGCAAGGAACTGGGGAGCATATATGTGTAGTCCCCAGGGTCACTGTCACATAGTTCACCTAGTCACACCCAGAAGTGTACTTCCCTAATCTCTTGGGCATCAGTCAAGCCAATCAAGTTGACAATTAAAACTAATCATCACATAGACTGAACTAGGTCTTTATTTATCTAAAGATATAATTCAGATGGACTTCCTATAATTTTATGTGCTAAACCTGGCCGATGTATCCCTCAGGCCCTTCTATCTTGCTCTTAACATGTCATCTTTTGTTTGCATCTGTTTCTGCCTCCCCAGCTCATGAAGGCAGCAATGGCATCTTAGTCATTTTTTGTGTCGCCAGCAACTAAGAAGTCTGCGGTACGAGGTGCAGTGTGTGTTTGCTGGAGCAGTGATTCTGGAAGTCCAGGCTGTTCTCTGTCACTCAGCACCGGAGTGGACACACACACACACACACACACACCACACATGCATGCACACATGCATGTCAGTGACTTTCCAAATGTTCTGATTTCATTTCATTTCTCAAACACACACAGTTTTTTACACTGAGTACTCTCTCTGCCCCTCCTTGCATGGCTTCAAGTCACCTCAATGTTTCTACAAGGTCTTGGAATTGTGAAAGGTCAGAGCTTCCAATCTGCTCTGATTTGGGTCACCATTTCCTTAAGACTTCCTTTGCCTCTTCTCTGATTAAAGCTGTGTTTGCCTCACTTCCCGCTTTTTTAGCAATTACACTAATTAAGCTAATTTTTCTTTGTTCTCTCTTTGCAATTTGCATAAATAGCAAATTTATATATAGTGTCCCTAATTCTCCTGTAACTGCTCTGTAATTAACAGGATGCTCAGGCTAAATATAAATAAGTGCAGAAAGAAAAACAGCCTTCTGCTAAAATAGTGATAAAGGCTGGGAGAAAAGAAAGGCAGGGAGAAGAAAACAATTCTAAGTCTTGTTCTACTCATTATGCTTGATTGGGTCACAGTTGGAGAACACTAGCTAAAGGTCAGTAGCTGCAGGCGTCTCTCAGAGAGCCCTGTCTCCCAGGCCAGTTGCAAAGTAGGATTTGGGCCATTTGCTTGCAATAATATCACAAAATTTCTCTAGGGGTTAAAGCTGCATAGTATGAAGGGAGAACAATATGATGGTGCGGGGCTGGGGCTGTACTTCTGCTTCTGACCAGCTAGGTCACCTTGAGCCAGAGAACAACAAACCAAATAGCTGAGCCCAGGTGCTTTCTGATCACCATGTACTACAACACTCAGTAGCTTCATCACCCCTTTATTTACAGATGGAGATATGCCTCAAAATAGCCCTTAATCATTGATTCCTGAGCAAACTCTTCCTCCTCAAACACCTAAAATAATAGTACCAAATCAAGATTAAAACTTTTTTTTACAAATATAGATTAATACATTGCCACATGGCATATACAGGTGTCCTTTGTGAATAGCTTTGACATAACGATACAAAAATTATCCTTGGACAGTGGTGGTCTGAATTTGATCTCTTTCTCTGTGACCTTGGGAATATTGCTTTTGTGTCTAAGTTCAAGTTCTCTTTACTGTAGAGTGGGATACAACAGCCTCACAAGGTTGTTGACAAAATGAAAGAAACAGCACCAAAGCATTTAATACAGGGACTGACACCAGCCAGCCCTCAAAGATTAGCTTTGATGCTTCTTAAGTCAGGTGACTCAGTCCTCACTGGTTTTAGGGAAAGAGATAAAATTGTGTTCCAAGCAGAAGTAAGTATGTGAGCTTCAGAGCCAGAACCTGGAGTGATTCAACTGGAACTCTGGAAAGACCTGCCTTAGAATCTGCTCCAAATCATAGGGCTGTGATCATAGTCACTGTTAACAATATCATTGCTTGATTTTGTTGCTAGTTCCAGAAAGGTATCTGTGCCAAGTATTCAAGTATTGCCCCAACACTGGGCATGGGAGAAGCTTGAGACTGGGTGCTCCAGGGGGAGGTATCCAGGTAAACAACAACTCCAGAGGGAGGAGTCAGAGCAATGCTAGACTCAGGTGCTCAGGAAGCTGGGCCCCTCTGTGTGGACCAGAGGTCTCCAAAGGGTTCTGAGTTCACACTGCACATGAGTTGCACAGTTCACTGTGAGAAGCTCGCTTAGGACTTCGTTCTTCCAACTTTTTTTATCATTGCATTTTAAAATTTGTGTTTAGGAGTATACTTTATATTATACATTATATGCTAGAATATGCATCTAATTTATAAATCAGTAATACATATACACAGGGAGGTCTGATCCCAAAGCTTTTATTAGTAGTGGAGTGAGATCCAAGAAGAAAGAGGGCAATCAGCAAGGGGAAGATGAAAGAAGGCAAGGTGAAATGCGAAAAGCTCCCTGGAAGAGAAACTTGGAAGCTGTAAGCTCCCTGAAGGAAGATGTTGTTTCTCTCTTCTATGCCTCACGTCAAGTCTCCAGGATATAGAACAACTTCTGCCACACAAGAAACACTCAGTATCCATGAAATGAATGACTGAAATGAGATGAGCTTCTAGGATGGGAGATGAGATGTCCCCTGTCCTGCCCATGAACGTTGGGCACTCCTTATTCACTGAATGTGTCCCCTGCTTATTTCTGTTTAGAATCTCTAACCTCCAATGTGTTGGTATTTTTTAGATGGGGCCTTTGAGACGTATTAGGATTTGATGAGTTCATGATGGTGAGAGCCTTATGATGGGATTATTGTCTTGTAAGAAGAGGAAGACACCAGGCTCTCTCTATTTCTATGTGCATCCACCAAAGGAAGGCCACATGAGGACACAAGGAGACGTGACCATCTGCAAACCAGATGAGAGGCCTTACTGGAAGCTGACCATCCTGATCTTGGGTTTCCAGTCTCCAGAAGTGTGAGAAATACATGTCTTTTATTTAATCCACCCATCTGTGGTATTTTGCTTTGGCAGTCTGAGCAGACTTAGATACCATAGTTACATGATGTCCAAATGGCTGCAAATGGAATGCTTCTTAAATCAAAGAGGAAAAGCATGCTCTATAATGAGGGAAGGGTATGGGCTTATATATGTAGGTTGGACACAGCCATGAGTTTAGGGGATCAGAGCAGCTTCCCATAAGGTAGAAGGTGACAATGAGGCCAAAGGCACCAACAGGTCCAGGTGACAGGTGCTCCTTTGTCAGGCGGAGGTGCACAGAGCTCACACTGGGCAGTGGAGGCAGGAAGAACACACAGGGAGTGGCCTTTGGAGAGTGCCTAGCAGAGTGGAGGCCGGAGGACACATACATTAACAAATGTCCTTCAAAACCAGAATCTCAGTGGAACTAGTCTCTTTTCCTCCAAATGCTTGACTGGATGGTGGGCTAAGAACTTGTTGTCTGAGCTGCAAGAAAATGACTGTCAGGCTCCTAAGACCATGCTCAGGTTTGACGATTCCCTTGGAGAGCTCACTAACGGGTCTCAGCATATGGTCATTCTCATAACTATGATTTATTACAATAAAAAATATACAAAACCAACTCAGCAAAGGGAAAAGGCAGATGGCTGAAGTACAGGGGAACCAGAAGCAGGATTCCAAGGGTCCTCTCCCAGTGGAGTCACAGAACAAGCACAATGCACTGGGCAATGAGTGTGACAGTATGGATGCTGTGTTGTCTTCCAGAGATGCCGAGTAGAGGCTTGGTGCCCAGAGATTCTTTTGCAGGCTGGATACTTGGGCATCCTCTACATAGCACGTGAACATCCTGACTCAGAAGGAAAGCAGGTGCTCAGCATAAACCATACTGGTTGGTCAAAGAGTCAAGGCACAGTAAGTCACCCTTGTCAGTTAGGACATGGTGGGAATGCTCCCTATTTCCAAGTTCCCAGACAATAGCCAAGGACCACTTTGGAAATAGGACTTTGTAAGGATGAGCTGTCTCAGTCCTGCTGTGATAACGCCTCTCTGTAAAGTGGCCTTACTATAAAGATGCACCCACCATAAGACACAAAACAGGATATGTAAATGAAGTGACTACAGTCACTCTGAGTTGGATTAAAATCCCAACTAGGTCTCAGAAAGTGACTTGGACTCTGAAAGTCATAATGTTTGGATCTATAATGAAATGGGATTAATACTATGTCGCAATGTATTTATGAGAGTTACAGGGGGTGGCATATGAGAAGTAAAGGCACAATAAGCGCTGGTTCCTCTGCTTTTGTACCCTGCATGGTGTTTGGCAAAGGAACAGCTGCTAATAAACCTGTGCTGAGATTCCTTTGTGCAGCCTGTCAGTGGGGAGCCTTTTAAAAGACTAGAATTAAGTCTGGCATCAATCAGCAGAAATGTTCTCCATGAGGGGCATTTCCAAGGATCGTTGAGGTTCTCAGAGACATTTCCTTATTTTTTTCTGTTTGATAGAATTCAAAGATTCTTTGTTTCAACCTTACATCACTGTGGAAGAACCCAAAGTACTTATTTATTTTTAAAAATCCCAGAAAGAGTTTTTTGTTTGAATTTGGCTGGGAGAAATATTTGCAATGATTTGGGGGGATGGGGAAATCATTTTTACTAAATTGACTTATGAGAAATATTTTAATGTCGGACTGACAATGTGAATTTTCTATCAAATGTACTGTTTAGAGTCCCTGCAAAGGAAATCCTTGTTACCATCTCCAGTTTCTAATGAATGCTGCTTTAGTGTGATTAAAAGGAAAGAATGCAGATTTTGTCAGAATTCCAGACCTGCTTCAAATTCTGTTCATTCTTTGAGTGACCTTGCTTAAGCCAGTTAAACTTTTTCTGAGTCTCATTTTCTTCTTCTACAAATGGGAATAAAAATACTTCCTGATAGGGCCAGGGATTTAGCTCAGTGGTGCCACTGCACAAGGTCCTCGCAAGCACAAGGTCCTGAGTTTGATCCCTGGTACTGCCAAACAAAAACAAAAACAAAAAAAACCTTCCTGAATAGTTTCGTTAAGGATGCAAGAGAGAATAATGTATGGAAACCTTCTTCAAATGTTAATTCTCTCACCAAGGATAAAATTTTGATGAGACAGGATCTCAATCTAAGCAACAATTTTTCTCAAAAGATCAGCTAATCCCAGAACACCACTAAAGGTAATAATACCTTTAAATATTTAGTTCATAATTGTAATCATTGTGTTTCATTGTTAAAGGATGAGGTTCTAGCACTGTATTAGGTAGTTTTGCCAAGTAACAAGCATCCCCTAAACCTCAGCTGCCTTCAATAACAGATGTATATTTCTGAGTCACATTACATGTTGGTTGCTGTAGCCAGGCAATCATGGCTGGTGGGGCTCTATTTGACTCTGCTCCATATGTCTTCTTGTTTTGGGATCCAGGCTGAGGGGCAGCCTCTATGTGGGACACAGTCATCTTTAAGATGGGGAAGAACAAAAAAGGGTCAAGCCGAGTCAAGCAATTTCATTGAAACCTCCTCTCCTGGGTGGCACTGACCCAAAAGGTTACACAGCTGGCCAATGTCCAACATCAGTGTCAGTAAAACCAAGAAACTTACTCTGCTCCTGAAGAAGGGGAAGTGAAAACTCACATGCTCTACTGCAAACCTGCCATTTGGCCCTTTCAAAAAAATTCTCATATGACTTTGCTTACATAATTAATGTCTACAGACATTTTTTGAGTGAATGAAGTTTGATATTTCTCCTTTGTGAATTCAGAGTAGGCTCTTACAGGGGTCTTGAATGCTAGGAAGATAGGCAGTGTTTCCTAAGATATCCAGTGGGATATTATTTGTGTGCCCTAATCTTATTTGATCCCAAGATAACACTTCTTTCTGATTCCCCCTCAGCATCTGATTGTTACTTGGAACACACTCTATGAGACTTAATACAATCTATAGCACATAAGTTTTAAAAGAACTTATGAGCTTCTAAACTGCCCATCAAATAAGTATCAGATCCAAGTGGCTGGAATTAGTGGACTCACAGGGCCAGAGGTTAACATGAAAAATTCCTTCTAAGTACAACTCAGGATGGTGGATGTTATGGTTTGGTTCTAAAATAGCTTCCAAAGGCCACTTGTTGAAGGCTGGGTTGTCAGCTGGTGGGATCTGGGGAGGTGGTTGGATTATGAGAAGTCTAACTACATCAGTGGGTTGATGGACATATAATTTGATAGCATTTGGGGGAAGTGATGAAAATTTGGGAAATGGATCCTAGTTGAAAGGAATAGGTAATGGAGGTGTGAAAATTATATCATGTCCCCTGCCCCTTCTCTGGCTCTTTTCCTCACTCTTTGCCCTTTTGCCATGATGTTTCTGTATTACCACAGGCTTAAAAGTAATAAATCCAGCTGACCATGAACTAAAACGTTTGAAACCGTGAGCCAAAACAAACTTTTCTTCCTTGGAGTTATTATTGTCAAATGTTTTGTCACAGCAACAGAAAACTGACTAACACTGGGAAAGAAATGTCTAATTTTCAATTATAGATTCATCCAGTGCTTCTTTCCATGGGTCAGCCAAGCAGCCTGAAGCTCCTTGGCTGTGTTCCGGTTCCTGCCCATGGCACTGTGAGGTCCCGGGAGCAGGTTGGAGCCCTGCCTTCATCCAGTGCTCTGCTTAGCTGTGAGGGTAACTGCAAAGCCCAATTCCACACCCCCCACCCCACCTTCCAGCTCTTCTGCTACCTGGTCCCACATTACAGAGGCACAGGGGATTATACTTCACATAGTTCCATGTGATAGATTAATAACTACCACAAATTGTCATTTTCTAAACTGCGCTTGATGCTATGGTATTGTTGATTGTAACATTTGGCCTAACATGTTGTGATTGATCTAATCAGTTTTCCTTCCTGGTATAAGGAAAATAAAATAGCCTCAGAGTCATTAGAGTCTCAAA
>NW_004624735.1:20764300-20815644 GCF_000247695.1 Heterocephalus glaber | reverse complement strand
TGAAATAAACAGGACACATGTATAAATACCGAATAGTATATCTAGTGTGAGAAACTGAAAGTGTAAATAAAGATGAAAATGATTAAAACAAATAATTGATAATTTGAAATAGGAAAAGGTCCAAAGGTGGAGGGGTGGTGGGAGGAGAAGGGGAAAGGAAAGAAAGGAAAGGAAAAATTATGAGAAAGAAAAAAAATGGAAACAAAGTCTATGTAAATAGGGAAGGGTGGTGGGGGTGAAGAGCTCATGGGTAATGGGGAAAAAAATAAGAGCTAAGATACATCATGTACAGGTACAAACACCCAATGATAAATGTAAATGTTTTGTTTGCCTAAATATGTACCAATTAGTGTGTATATATATATATATATAAAAGAATCAGGAATTATGAACCAGAGATGAAAGGAGAAAACTTCCTTTGTCAGGAGGCTAGAGATAATGACAGAGATGCTGGGACTGGATCAGGTAAATAGAACAGGGCTTCAGCCACGGCAGGAAGAACAAGACACACGCAATGTGTATATCAGGGAAATAAAATTCTTATTTATAGAGGTCTGAGCAGAGATTAGGGAAATGATAAGGAATGCTGGTAAAAGCTGAGAAGCACTAACTCTCCTCTATCAAAAAGGGCAGGGGGAAGGGAAAATTGCCAGGTTCAAGAGAAAGAGAGCAGTAGAGGCAAAGTGACTTTTGATGGAAGGACACAGACTACAGGCAGCTACACAGTAGAAAGAGAACCATGGATGTGTTCTGTTCTGAGGTCTCTTTCTAGCATTCTCTGCTGCCCTGTGGATGCTCCTGTTGGCTGAGCCCCTAGGAAGGACCAGGAGGAGCCTATGGTGCAGCCCATACAGGTGAGCAGGCCAGGAAGACACCCAGGTGGGGAAGGGCATGGTAGCCTGAGCCTGGCTCCACATTTTCCCCACCCACTCTTGAGAACGTTTGGCACTGTGAAGGCCTGTTCCTGCATCTGCTTCCCTACTCAGGGAGTTTTGTGGACCTCCTATCCACTGCCCAGCCTGCCTGCATATAAAGCAGCCCCAAAATACAGGGCATCTAACGCTCAGAAATTCAACAGGGAGGTGAACAACAGATAAAAGCTTCAGCTTTGCAGCTGATGTTTAGTGGATCAGTTCTGAAGTTCATTCTGTAAAGTTCTTCTGAAGGCTCCAGGGAAATGGGATTCCAGCTATTCGCACAACCTCCTGCTGGCCTTCCCTGCCCGCACTTCCTCATTCCTTCAGTATGCTTCCTGGGGTGACTTTCCAATGAACTGTCTTCCTCCTAGACCTTGACTCAAGGTCTCCTTGAGGGAAAAGGCAGACTAAGACACATGGAGATAGAGCTGGAAGAACAGCCAGAGCCAGAGACTATGTAGCTTAGTACTTAAGGAGCCCAAGTAGGGAGGAAGCAAAGCAGTGTTTTAACCCAGCCCTCCAATGGCGCCATGGAAACAAGTACCAAGGATTATGGGAACCGAAAAGGGTCTGGGCTGTGAGCTGGGTGAGGGAAAGCTTCCAGAGAATGACATTTGAATTCAGCCTTCTTTCAAAAAGTAGTTGTCTCTCTCAAGACTGAAAATCTGCAGAGCCGGAAGGTGAGAATCCTTTTCCCCAACCTCCTCTCTGTGGGAGAGAAGCTGATTGGAGCCCATTCGCAATTCCTCACTCTTCCCACTGTTTTGAAAGGCTCTGATATGAGGGAAAATATCCTCTCTGGGGAGCCCTCGCCCTTTTATGATTTGCCAAACACCTTCTCAGCAAGGTATCAAAAAGTGGCAGTGGCCAATTGAGATTCAAAGGGAAAGCAGATCTAAATGAAGGGTCAGAGTGAAAAGACTGTGTTTATTGTTGCTCCCTGGCATCCCTCGCAATCATCACCAGAGGAATTTCTGCAGCACGCTGACTTCCTGGAAGCAAGTCAGGGCAACTGGCTTCTCCCTGGAGCAGGGGACACTTTTGTTTAAATGGGAACAGGCGTGTAGTGTAGGACTGGAAACTATTTGGTGCACTTAAGGGCAACTGCCCTGAGTGGTCTTTAATGCTTAGCTCTTAATAACCTCAGTTCTGCCTGAGAATGACCCAGGTGATTTCAAAAATAAGGAAACTCGGGAAAGGAAGGGAGCCTGGGACTGCAGTCCAAACCCCTTGGTTACAGTGGGAAACTGATGTCAGAGCAGAGAAATGACCAGATGAGGGTCTCAGTTGGTGAGCAACAGAGAGCACTCAGTTCCCATCCCCAGTCCCCATGTGTAGGAGCAGGGCAGTATCTCTGCTTTACACTTTGTCCTGATTCCTTTCCTCCAGTGGGCCCGACATGCTCGCAGGCTCAGCTGACCTCAAGGATAAAGATTTCAATGGCCAGTCTTACAAAAATTAAATTCCATATGCTCTGAAATGAGTCCTGAGCCCAACACTGTGCTATACTCCGAAATATGAAAGGTGTCAAAACAAAACAAAATAAAGCTAAAACAAATCAGAAAAAAAACCCCAAAAAACAAAAACATGGCCGGGGATTTAGCTCAGTGGTTCCAGTGCCTGCCTCGCAAGAGAAAGGTCCCAAGTTTGATACCTGGTACTAAAAAGAAAAAACAACAACAAACAGACTCTGCTGTCAAGACTGCACCATTTTGTGGGAGATATAGACTTACAAATAATTTTTAAAATTCCCAGACATGGGTGAGTATTTTAATTCACATGTAGGACAGAGGAAAAACCCAGGAGTGCTTATGATAATCCACCGTAATACTGGGATGAATAGTGTTCTGCAAAATTTTGTGTCTCCCCAGAACACAATGTGAACTTATTTGGAGATGATGGCTTTACAGATATTGTTGGTGAAGATAAGGTCATCTGGACTAGGATAGGCCTTATATCCAGGGACTTACAAGGAGACCAGTGAGACACAGACATAGAAACTGTCATAAAAAGGTGGAGGCAGAGATGCAAGGACTTCTAGTAACTCCTGAAGTTAGGGGAGAGGCCTGGAACAGGTTCAGAGGGGCTGTGGGTCTGCCAACAGCTTGATCTCTGACCTCCTAGACTCAAGAAGAGTTGTAGTTGTTGTTGGGGCATTTGTGTGGCGGTCCTAGGAACTTGAGACAGCCGTCAAGCTTGGTTTTATTCCGCAGGGTACGGTGAGCTGCATCAGGATACATTCTCACTTTAATAGAAGGATGCTTCATATTTCTATGTTTGTTTTCTGCCATTTTCTCTACCACTGAGCTCCATATCCTTGAGCTGAGGACAACATGACTAGGCTAGGAACCTGCTGTGCAAAGCTCTCTGCATCACACAACACAGGCAAAACCCACTGCTGCTGTCCAGATGGCCCCTGGGCATCTCCACTCCTTCCACCATCCATATCCCATCCCTCATTCTCCAACACAACCAGAATATTGTGCATCTTATGTAACTTAATGTAGCAACGCTGTATGAGAAGTAGTCCTTCTAATCATCCATTCTAGAAATGAAGATGTGTCAGCTCTACACTACCTTTGTGGGAATCTCCTCTTGGCTTCCTTAACTGATATCTGAGAATTCCATCAATAAGTTCCTTCCAGAGTTGGCTACACCTTAATTCTTACCCATTTCCAATGATATTTGACTTCTAATAGGGAACCTGGAAATGAAATGTCTCAAATGATTGGTTCCTATCCCTGGTTAGGTACTGGGATTTCCTTTGTTACAAAGTTAGAAAAGAAAACAGGTTCCACTCCAGAGGCTCAGGTTTATTCGACTCCATTTGATGTGCTTTTCAGAAAGCTCTACAGGAATTCCATAGCAAGGTTGTAAAGTGCCTCAGCCTCAGAGCAGTCAAGAATTGAGGCAGGCTGTAATGCAGATGGTATTCAGATACCTTCAAACCAAATCGAACTGCCCAACCATACCATGGCCATACTGATAAGAGCCGTAGTATACCAATTATTGAACACTTACTAGGGATAGGTACTGTGTTGGTTTTTTGAAACATGATCTCTAACCCCTCCAACAACTGCATGAGACAGTTTATTTCCATTTCATGAGGAAGGAACTGAAGTTCAGAGGTAAATGTCCACTGCCACACTCCCAGGATTGCTCTGGCAGTATCATTTCTGTATCACCTCCTAGGCTGGCCTCCCCTGTAGTTTCCACCTCCCATCAAATCTAGCACATACCTCATTGTCATTCACCATCCTTGTTCCTCACAAAGACAAAGATGCTTAGAAATTTGTTCAGAAGTGGAGAATGAATAGTTACATCTTTGTGAATTCCTTCACTCCTACTAAGAAGATTCATGCATATAATTGCTTTCTTGATCTGGAAATCCTTCTGGGCTTTACTAATATGATTATCTTTCTTTTCACAAAATTACTCGAAATCCACCTCTCAATTGGTTCTTCCCAGAACACAGTTCCTTGTCATTATCTCCTCACCTCTATTCAAAGGCATAACCTGGTTTAATGATTTATATCAAATTTCCCGTGGCCAACAAGCTGGCACAGATTTTTAGCTCAGGAAACAGCTCTCAGTAATTCTCAAAGATACTATTTTTAATTGATGCATACAATGTCACGCATCAATTAAAAATAAAAAATTTAAAAGCAAGACCTCTGTCATGTACTTCAGGAAAAATGCCTATCTTGTGGCACTTACATATTGAAAGAACTTTCTCAGGCTGTCCACATGTAGCATGCCCACACTTCCATCAAGGGCAACTGATGCATGCTAAAAAGTGCCCTATTCTAGTCTAGATGCTAAAAACACTAGGGCAAACGAGATTCATCTACTCATGCAAGGATTTGGTAGTTTGTTGCATGACACAAGGGGTGACATAGTGACAGTGTGGGTTCACTGGTACAACAACAGAGACAAGTACGCCTTATGGAAACCAATTGGAACCCTCTCCTGGTGACCAAGGGACACTTCCAGACAAAGTGGCTACTGGAAATGTCCCTCCAGAATGATTAAGAATTAACTGAAAAACAGTGGCTGAAGGAGAGTCCACTCAGGAGAGACATTATGGATGTAGACTTGCAATCAAGAAGCAGGACTACATGTCTGAGTGGAATGATTGCATGTACACACACACACATGTATGTATGAACATGCGTGTGTGCATACGCGAGATAACAAGTGGCCCAAAGATTGAACATAAGAAGACATGGGTCAGTAAACAGAGTCTTCCTGCCCTCTTTCCACCTCTTCTTGCTTTGCTTGGGCTTTATTCATGTTGCCATGGGAAGTTTTAACTCAAAAGAGAGAAAGGAATTTTATAGTATTTTTTATTGTAAAACATCTCCAATATCCAGAAAGTTATAGAATGAATTCACACAGTAAATAACCACATACTCATTACCCAGAATTGGCAGAAGTTACTATTTTATCTTACCTGCCTTATGACTTTTTAAAAATATTAAAGCATCTGGAATACAGTTAAGGCCCTACTTTTTAAAAAATTTTAACATTTTATGGTGCTGGGGATAAAACCGAGAGATTCTGTCCCTTCCTTCCTTTCTTTCTTTCTTTCTTTCTTTCTTTCTTTCTTTCTTTCTTTCTTTCTTTCTTTCTTTTTCTTTCTTTCTTTTTTTCTTTCTCACTACCAGGGACTGAACTCAGGACATTGTGCTTGCCAGGCAGGTGCAGGGCCCCTGAGCTGCATCCCTGGCCCCAAGATTCTGTTCTCAGTGCTTCTGATTCACTTCCCCTCCCAGGGGACAAGCAGTATCATCAGCATACAGCTAAGGAGAAGGCTTCCCGTGCATATCTTGAACATTCTATTTTGCGTGCATATCTCCATATAGTGTGCTTTTTGCAACTTACTTAAATGGTAATATTCTCCAAGTTGAATTTGAGCATAAAGTATTTTTTCATAACATTATGCTTTCTATTTTGTCAATATTGATACATGTAAACCAATTTACTTCATTTTAATTAATATATAGTACTTAATAAGCAAAAACAGAACAAAGTTTAAAAATATTAACCCATTGTCTGGAATTTAGTTTTTAAAATTTTTTATTATAATAGCTGTTACTAAGTATCTGGGATATGTGTCTGTGTGCTCATGTGTAAGAGTTTCTTTGTGGCATATTTTCAGAAGGAGAAATTCATCAACTAGTCCTGGGCATTTTCAGCTGTACTACATATTGCAAAGAATTTATGCCTACCCACTTACTATATATTACAAAGGATTATAGCAACACATGCTTCCACTTATTGTACATTATGGCCAATACTTGGGAAAATAAAATTGAATCTTTTTGTGGGTTTTTCCTTTGTGATTATTTTTCATTTAACTGATAACATTGAGCATCTTTTCTTATTTTTAAATATTTATTGGACATCATGTTTAATTTTTAAAGACTTGAACAGTCTTTTTTTGTACACTGTCTCTCTTAGTTGTTTCTCCTTTGTGATCTATAAATAATTTACCTATTCTGGAAATTAACCTTTTATCTGTGATATTTGTTAAATTATTTCTCTTGGTCTCTTAACTTTTGTTTATGATGTTTTTATTGACTACATATTTAGACCAGTGATAGAAATTTGTTCACTGATATATTTTATAAACTAGATCCTTTTGTCTGTCTTATTGAAGAAAACTTGCCTTACTCAAATGTTACAATGGTTTTCTATTATTTCTAGACCTTTTAAGCTTTGCTTTAATTCAGCTTAAATTTTATTTTGTGTAGGGATGGCTCCAATGATTTGAGGTGGAGAGCTAATTTTACTACTTTACATATAGTTAATTAATTGTACAAACCATTACTTGAACAGTGCTCTCTTGTTCATTGATTTCTAAATCTAATTTATTTTCAAAGTTGCTGTGTGTCATAGTTACTTTTCTCTTTGTTGAGGCATAATACCTGATACCCACAACTTAAAGGAGGAAAATTTTATTTTGGTCCACAGTTTGTAGAGGTTTCAGTCCATAGTTGGAGGACGCCAAGGCAGCATGGCAGGTGGTCATGGCAGAGGAAAAGCAGCTCATGGCATGGCAGACAGGAAGCAGAGAGTGGGATCAAGGGAGGAGGGAGGGAGATAGATCCTTCCAGGCCACACCCCCAGTGACCCAACTCCTCCCATCAGTCCTCACTTCCCAAATCCCATGAGCAGACTAATTCACTAATTTGTACCACTCCATGATCCAATCACCTTCCCAAAACCACACCTATGAGCTTGTGAGGCTTTGAGGAGACATCTAGATGTGAACAGTAACTCCGTATATGGGTAGATTTCTTTCTGGGATCTCCTTTCTCCTTCATTGACCTACATAGCAGATTGATTGCAAAAATGGCCACTATTTAGTATAGTGGAGGCCATGAGACAAGGAAGTAATGGCTGATGTATTAACAAATAGAATTAGTCACATAATTTTGCTCATACCTGCCTGAATGTGGTAAATTTAATTAATATTTTTATAGTAGTGAACCATCCTTCCATTTTTGTCCCCCCCACCTTGTATCAGAGTGTGTGTGTGTGTGTGTGTGTGTGTGTGTGTGTGTGTGTTTAAACAACTTGCTGGAATCAATTGGCTAATATGAGAATGTTTGCATCTCAATTAAAAAGTGATATTGTCAAAAATTTTCTTTTCTACTTTTAGTGCCATCTATCTGGTACCATTTACACTAGCTTCATGGCTTGGATCTTCCACGTCTGAGGAGGCCACCCCTGGATCCTGGTCACGAGGCAGGGTGAAGGGCATCCTTTTTTTGGCGTTAGACCCTTAGAAAAGCTCAGACAGAATCTATTGCCTAATCTCAAATTGCTCCAATGAAAGCTCAGGTGCAAAGAAGAGAGGCCATGTAAGCGGATTTAAGAGGCACCATTCCTTTGAAGCACCTGTCTAAAATAAGAACCACTGTAGTCATAACAGCTCCACAAGCAGAGCTTTCAGACACCCTTTGCGGATGTGACCAATTACAGAGCGAGTGCACACCAGAAGCGCCAAGCTCTCCTTCCCCACCAGGTAGGTATATTTGTTCACAGTCCCCCTACAAAGGGTGCAGTTCGCCAGTGACAGGGCTTTTTTGTTTTTTCCTAACCATAAGTTGCACTGCCCAGAATAGACTCTCCACCTTCAGTAAGTGCCCAGGGTTAACCCACAGCTAAATTTGTCCATGAAGAAAGAGAAGGCTTTGTATACTTTTTTACCCTTTACCAACAACTTTCCCTTTTTCTAGTTTCTAGAAGAATTTGTATAGGAATTGTCCATTCCTAGAATGTTTGCTACGATTTCTTGTGAAATTTTCCTAAGCTGTTTCTTTTTTCTTTAAGGGGATGAAGGCAGGTTGTTGATCACCAACTTAGCTTACTGGATGATCAGTTCAGGTTTTATTTCTTATTGAGTTAGTTTATTCTAAAAATATGAATTTTATCAAAGTTATCAAAATTATTGTCTTAATACCACTCTCAGTACTTTTTAATGATAGGCAAAATTCCTCCTGTAACTGCAGTTATGTTTATTTTGTCATTTTAAATGTCATTTGTCTCTTTCTTGAGCAATCTTATCAGTTATCAATTTTTTCAGGGAACTACCTTTCTAAAAGTAAACTTTGTTACGATAACCTTTCTACTTAACTGCCCTTTGAATTTATCTTTGTCTTTTTTAGTTTCTTTCAGCTAACTTTGTTTTTTCCTAACTTTTGAGTTAAACATGTGCCTTATAATGGTTTAATTTTTTCTAATACATAAATTTGAGACAATATATTTTACTCCAATGATCTTTTAAACTGTATTATTTAAATTCTATGTGTAATCTTTTTATCATTTACATCTAAATTCCCATTATGATTTCTACCTTAACTCATGAATTATTAACTGTGGTTTTTCAATTTCTAAACATATGTTTTATTTGTTTCATTGCACAATTTCACTCAAATTAGGTAATGGGAGTTTATTTTCTTTTTTTGGCAATAAAGCAGAAGGTTTCCGCCTCAAAATTATGGTGGGGGTAATAAATACATCCAGTTTATCTTACAGAAATAAAATACCTTATTTCACAGATCCAGTGCACAATTACATAGAATGATGTTACCTACTTCTGAGTTTAATCTTATCTTTATGGGCAGGTTATCATTTGATCAACATTTAGTTATGTAAGCAAGGAGTACAATTGGTATTGAGGATGCACTTCAACTGGAAAAAATCACCAATGAGAGTGAATTCCTCTGTGGTGGACTTGGGGCGTGTGCATAGGATGGGTAGAGAAGGGCACCTGAACCAAGCGAGGGGTGGAAAGTGAGGAGGGACTGAAGGGCTCTTGGAGGGGCTGGCTGGACTGCGCCTTGGGAGGAAGCAGGAATCAGCAAGTGGAGAGTGCTTTCCAGCCAAGGGAAACAGCTTAGGCAAATGTGTAGAGAAGGACTGAGTAGGTGGATTTTGTGAGCAATGCAAGAATGGCTAGGGCTCTGAGTTAGTTTTTTAGTAGCTTCTAGAAGTCAGGCCAGAGCAACTCTGTCACATCGGGGTAGACAGTCACAGGGCCAGTGTGTGAGCTGCTCTCTTCCGCCATCCTCAGCCCTCTTGCTTCCATGGGCCTCACATGCTCTGGTTGCTCTGGGCTCAGGTGGGCATTCCTGCCTCTAAGGGTCAGCCAGAGTAGCCAGCTTCAGGCCCACTAAAGATTCTTCAGCTGCTTCACACCTGTTCAGTGGACAGCAAAAGGGTGGCCCACAGTGATAGAGTTGTCATCACCTACCAGGCACTGCACTGCATGCCTGACAAGCTCTCCCTCACTTGGGGAGAGCTGGGGGTGGAGGAGGCCTGCTACTCAGCCTTATGCTGCAGACGAGGAAATCAAGCATTTGAGTGTTAAGTACTTGTCCAAGGCCACTGCTATGGACTGAGTTGTCCACAGAAAATTGTCCTCTGATTTGAGGGGGGTGTTGCCACTCCCAAATTTGCATGTTACAATCCTAATCCCTAGTAGTATTTGGAGATGTGGCCTTTGGGAGGTAAATAAATTTAGATGAGGTCATGGGGGTAGGCCCTGCATGGCAGAATTAATGTTCATATAAATAGAAACAGCACCCCTTCTCTTTCTCTGTTCATTTTTCTTTCTTCTTTCCTCCCTCCCTCTCTTTACAAATGAGGATATGGGAGAAGACAGCCACCCAAAAGTTAGAAAGAAAGCCTTCATGGAATAACAGAATTACCTAGCAACTTGATCTTAGATTTAGTGGACTCTAAAACTGTGGAAAAGAAATCTCCATCATTTAAATCATCCAGTTTATGGTAGTTTGTTATGGTAGCCTAAGCTAACATGTCTTTACAGCTGGAATGTAGCCGAGATAGGATTCCATTCTTCAGGCCCAAACACAGGAGCTCATGCCTCCCTCTGCGTCAGAAAATAAGAGCCTTGGTTTGTCTTGTGGACCTTCAGAAGGCAATAAAGACAATTCATAAGCAATCATTAACATTACCAAGAACTCTGTGGCATTTGCCCATACACGTCAAAGCCATAGTCAGTTAGCATGGTGTTAGCTAAAGATAACAGATTATTCAACTATATGTGACTTACTATATTGGACTTTCCCTCCCTAATAATAAGATGTCCAGGAGTAGGTGGTACCAGTGCTGATTCAGGCAGGACTGACTGAGCAGCTTGATGACATCATCAAAGACCCCAGTTTCTCTCTCCTGAGCTGCCTTCACCAGAGTGCCGATCACATCTCCACCACACATGGTCCCAAGAGGATAGAACGGAAGGTTCTGGGGTTGAAATCTATTTTTATCGTGAAGTGGAGATGGATATTTTCTAGATGCCTGCCACAAACACAGGAAACTCCTCTTCTTGTGTCCCATTGGCCCAAACTAATTTACACAGGCAATGCACACAGCATTTCCATCCCATTTCGAGAAGCGCATTCTCCTAAGGGGGAAGGAGAGGAAAGATAGCTGTTGTTGATTCAGCAACCAGCAGTGTCTGCCATAGAAGCCCAATTTAACAGTATCTTATTTCTGTTTTCTGTTTTGTGTTTATTGCCTGCTGCTTTATAAACATGTATGATTAATTTGCAAAACAATTATTTATTCCTGAAGAAATGAAATTTGTTTGGTGGAAACACTTTCAAAGCTGAATAAATCATTATTCAGTTTATGGAAGAAAAGTTACTGAGAATCTACTTCATGTCAAATGAAGGCAGAAAGATAAAAATATGTCCTGAAGATGATGACAACGATGATGATGATTCCTTCTTGTTACAAGTTATACCAATCTCTGACTGTTGCTATACTTATTCACCTCTAAGAGTGATGGGCCAATACTTAACCTAAGCATTTATTAACCACTGCACCCTCTCCATTCTATCTCAGAGAAGGAATGAGCTGAAAAGACTAACGTGTGGGTCAGTGGATACAGATATCTTCCCTAGGGAAATGATGAGCCAAAGCAGACAAACCCCATGGGGTTAAAATAATGAGAAATGTCAAATAGAAATATCAATGGGAATAAAGATAGTGTAGAGGGAAGATCCTGAACAGACGACACCAAATCTGCAGGAACCAAAAGTAAATGGTTGTGTGTAACAGGGATCCTAGACCAAGAATGAAGAGTTTAGTTCAAGGCACACCTGACTAGGCATTAACCAGAAGATGCAGTCCATATAACACAGATCAGGAGGAGGGAAGGTGTGTGTGTGTGTGTGTGTGTGTGTGTGTGTGTACGTGCATATATATGTATTCTGGGGGTAGGTTCTTAGGCAACTGTCAACTTTGTAGGGCATTTGTTCAGGGCTAGGCTTGGATTGTTATCAAATGCTTTTAGATATTATGCTAATTAGAGATACAAAAATGAATTGATTGATAGCAGTTTCTTAGAGAATGACATATCAAGATCATATCAAGAAAGGGGCTGTTGTTGATGAGGAATGTTTGCCAAAAGTACAAGAGAGACGGCACACATCCGGTGTGGTACATCTCATAAGGAAGCATGGGTTTAGCAATGCTCAAAGAAAGAAGGGAATGGAATTAATATGAGAAAAAGAAAAAATGGAAACAAAGTCTTTGTAGATAGAGATGGATGGAGGGGTTGAAGGGAGGGCAGGGGAATGGGGAAAAAATAAGAACCAAGATGGATTATGTAAAGGCGCAAATTTCCAATGATAATGTCATTATATTGTATACCTTAAATGTACCAGTAAAATTAATTTTTAAAAAGATGAAATGGATGGACTTAAAGTGTCCAATTCATATTTTGTGTTGGGTGAAACATCCTTTTATGAAATCTGATAGGTAGTCATCAGACTACCTCTGAGAACAATCCTTAGCAATGAGGTCCAACTCATTCAGTTAGATTTACCTGTCCAAAAGTTCTTCCCTCGACTGGACCAAGATCCACTTTCACTTCCTCACACCTATGTTGGTCACAGTTCTGCCTCTTGAGCTTCAAGGGATGAGTGTTCCCTTTGTGTCTCATTGAATAACTGTGCTCCTCTGACTGTCGTTTTCCTCTGTATCCCCAGCTCTTTGGTGGATGTGATACCCTCCGTCCACTCTGCTGCTGAGTCCTGCAGGCTGTGCCTGTAGGAGGTAGCTAGCTAACCCACTCCTGCATGAGCACCTCCAGGATTTGCAGAACAAGCTCCCTTCTCCACCAGCTGAGTGCACTGCTGAGCTGCTCTGATTTTCAGAAAGTCCTTTCTTCCATGGAGTTTCCAGTTCTGCCCCCTCTCTTGTTCTTGCATTTACATTTGGGGCCACCCAGAGGGTCTTGATAACATTGCATTTGTTTCAAGGCAGTGGATGTGGGTTCAGGAGATAGAAGAACAATACAACTGATGGTTCCCAGTGTGACCTCTTTCTAGATGAACTTGCAGCCCATTGCAGGTGAGGCAAAAGCCCTGGACTTCATCCCTTCTCCTTATCACTGCCTGCAGCCACCAGTTTCTCCTGATGGAAGACCAGTCTTGACTCGAATTTTTTGCTAGCTCTTTCTATGTTTAATCCTATCTTCATGGGCAGGGGGTGGCAGGATGAGGTGTCATTAAGTAAAATTAGGTAGTAAAAACTAGTTGACACAGTTTGCAGAAAACATATCCCTCGTGTGAAGCTCAAGATGTAGCAGCTTTCCTCCACAGAGTTATCTGGGAATTGGCACTGTTTTTGCTGAAGAAGATGATGATGTTTTTGCTGGACATTCAATGTCGTGCAACTTTTAAATTGATACAGATATTTTATTTGTTTGTTTTTTTATTACCACCTTTGAAATTCTGAGAGACTGATGCACCTTTCCTACGCTTTATTCAGGTTTCCACTTGTAATGAAATACAATTTAATTTAACATCTCTATTTTCCTAGTCTCTTGCATTCTTAAGAGCTTGCAGACATTTTTGTCACTGTCCTCCATAACAAGGCCCCAAATTAGTATGCACTTATGGAGTAGATACAGCTATAAATATAGCCATGGAAACTGACTTTAATTTATAAATTAGTTTTATCTCTCCAGCTGATGACAAGGGAGCATGACTTTTGAGGATACCAATGTGCCTGACTCTTGAAGGCAATTTGCACATTAAAATAAGTTGCTAGCCTCTGTGGGTTTCTGCACATCCACACATTTTTGATTATGGGCAGCTATATGCGTGCAGTGCTTCAGAGAGGAAGATGGATGGCAGAGAGGATGTGGATTTCTTAGCAGGACCAGAGTCCGAGGAGCTCACCAAATCCTTACTTACCATACTGGTAACATTACTTTGCTTTTGGAAAAGAGCAGGAGGAAACTGACATTTACGGAAAATGTACCATGATGAACTAATTTGCCTTTGAGGTTAAAGTTAGTATGGATCGATCCCATTTGCGCTTTCCCCTTCAGAGGCCCCCGTACACATGAGACTGGAAGCAGCCCTGTAGCTGCAGCCCAGATGACCCGTATCATAAGAAGATTGCCAGAGAAAGAATACCCAGGTTGGGAGAAGGCTGCATCCCAGAAAGAGGCAGAAATCAAAAGCATCCAAGCCAGATTGTTGCTCCTGAGAACCCCACCTACCATCTGGGTTTGCCCAATACAGTTCAGGGGCAGCAGGGCAAGCCACAGGCAGCTGGCTGAATTTGGGGTGAAGGATGAGCCTTTGTGGCATCCACAAAGGTGCAGCGAGTGTGAGCAGATGGGATGGAAAGTAGGAGGGCTCAGGCAAGGAGGAGAGGCGAGAGAGTGAGAAGAGACAGCTGCTGTAGAGGAAAAACATGCTTAAAGAAGTAGAAGGTATGGGTGTAGATATGTATGAGGCATTCTTCTTCTTTGTAACCTTAAATGACCTTCTTAAATAATACTTTTTAAACATCTACCTCTCTCTTCTAGGTTTGAGAAGTAATTTGTGATGTGACTGAGGAAGAAAAAGGTTGGGCTGTGGGTGTGCAGCTGTTGGTTTGGTTTTTTCATCTGTTGAAAGAGGACCTAAGAGTAGAATGAGCTACCCAAGAGGATTTTGCAAAATCCAGGTTATAGCAAGTAAGAGAGCTCAGGGGTCCTTTAAAATGGCACAGGATGAAGGTGGGTAATGAGAAGCGGTAGACATGGTTCCCTTATCCTGCTGTGCCTATTCCTGAGGACTCTGATCCTAAAAATTCACTTGGGTGAGAATCCCAGATTGACAGACTGCAATTCCTAATGGGACAGTATAAGAGTTGCTGATAACAAGGTGACCATAAAGATTCTGACACATGTCTTTGAAAACTGGAGACAAGTCACTAAATCAGGAAAATATAAAATGTGTGGAGTATCCATTTAGCACTTCTTACTCTTACATGATTCTCAAGGACCCTTAACTTCAAAGAGATGCGTGGCTATCTTTTATAAAATTCAGGTTTAAAAAAGCACAGCCTGCAATGCAATTAAAAAGCACCTTTGTTATGTTCTCCCATCACCTCTTTAAAATTTATGCAACAGGGCCATTTTTGCTTGGCCTTGAATGAAAACAAGGCAAGCCCAAGGCTTTTCTGGTTCCTTTCAGTTACCTGGCAGTTCCATAGTAATTTTAAAGCTCATCCATTCATTGGCTCATTAACTGACTGCCAACTCCAAAGGATTAGCCAAAAATGGAAACACAATCAACAACTGGGATCTCATCTTATTAAAAAGCTTCTGCACTGCAAGAGAAACCACCAACAGAGCTAAGAGACAACCTACAATGTGGGAAAAAACTTTTAGCAGCTGTACCTCAGACAAAGGACTACTATCTGGAATATACAAAGAACTTTAAAAAATCAGACCCCCCAAATTTAAAGACCTGATTCAAAAATGGGCATCTGAAATGAACAGACATTTCTCAGAGAAATAAGTAAAAGCAGCAAATAAACATATGAAAAAATGTTCAACATCACTGGTCATTTGAGAGATGCAGATGAAAACAACACTGAGATTCCATCTCACCCCAGAAAGAATGGCTGCTACAAGAAATCAACCAATAATAAATGCTGGTGGGAGTGTGGGGAGAAAGGAACCCTTCTCCATTGTTGGTAGGGGTGCAGATTGGTGCAACCACTGTGGAAATCAGTATGGAGATACCTCAAAGAACTAGGACTAGAGGTCCCATTTGACCCAGCTATTCCCCTGCTTGGCATCTTCCCAAAAGAATTAAAATAATCATACCACAGTGATTTATGTGCACCCATATTTATAGTGGCATACTTTGTAATAGCTAAAGCTTGGAAACAGCCCAAGTGCCCATCAAATGGAAACTGGATAAAGAAGATGTGTTGTTTTTTTTTTTTTTAAAAAGGAGTACTACTCAGCCATAAAGAATGAGAAACTAGGGCCAGGGATATAGCTCAGTGGTTCTGCTGCCTGCCCGGCAAGCACAAGGACATGAGCTCAATCCCCGGTACCAAAAAAAAAAAAAAAAGAATGAACAAGAATGAGAAACTAGAGACATTTATAGCTAAAAGGTTGCATATTGAGGCCATACTCATAAGTGAAATAAATAGGACACACATGTGTAAACAAATACTTTCTCTGGTGTGAGAAACTGAAAATGTAAATAATGATTAAAATGAATAATTGATAATTTGAAATAGGAAGAAAAGGTCTAAAGGGGTAAGGGAAGTGGGAGTGTTAGGGGAAACAAAAGAAGGGAAAGGAAAAATTATGAGTAATGGAAACCAATTCTTTGTAAATAAGGAAGGGTGGAGGGGGTGAAGGGAGGACAGGAAATGGGGAAAAAATAAGAACCAAGATATATCATGTTCAGGTACAAGCACCCAATGATAAATGTAAATGTATTGTATACCTGAAATGTACCAATAAAAGAATCTAAGAAAGAAAAATGGAAACAGACTTTGGTGGCAAGTCTTCCTCCTTCCCCTAGTTCAGTGGTTTTTAGTTGAAGCTTGTGGAGGGTAAGGTGGGTTCTTTGGGGATTGTTTCTCTGTTTCTTAGACTTCAGCTCTAACAGTTGCCTGAACATCAGCTTCTGACCCTTCCAGAGTTGGAGTGGAGAGGAGAGGTAAGAGAGTAGAAAAAGTCCTCTTTAGATAGCACCACCCGCAGCTGCCCTAGCCCATGGGACCTGGCAGGAACATGGGTATTCTTGGGCACTACAGAAATTCCACTACTGAGAAACCCCTCTGAAGTCCCCCCAACACACATGGAAGCAAGTCTTATTTGTGTGGATACTTCACTTTATTCTTCAGACCCTAGGGATCCAGTTTTTGTGCTTTGTTTCATTTTTCTATTTTGTGGTAGTGTGAATTGAATCCAGGGCCTTCAGACTGAGCTATAACCCTAAACCTTCCTTAACTTTAAATTTTGAGACAGGTTTTTGCTAAGATGTCCAAGCTGGGCTTGAACTTGTGATCCTCCTACCTCAGCCTCTCAGAGTGCTGGGATTATAGGCACGAGCCACCATGCCCCAGTGGAATCTAGGATCTTGATGATAAGTTTCCAGTATCACTTAAACTATTATTAATGGGAATGTCCCCTCTTTCAATCCAAAGTCCCACACTGGCTCATGGGAAACATTCCTATGTCCATTGTTGCAAGAAGGATTAATCTTCAGGATTTCCCAAGTACTACCCGAAAAGTGGAACATCTGCCCTCTTCTGCAGGGGACACTTCCAAAGCTTTGGGCAATACCCACCGAAACTGAGGTAACATCCAAACACAATGGCATCTTTGAAAGAGTGTTCTTAGCAATTTTCTATTCTCTTTTTCCATCCCTTTAACTTCACAGTGAAGAAGAGGGTGTCTGGACAGGCTCTCTGACATTTCTGTGTGAATCCCGCACTCAGAGATCTGGATTGGAATTTCTCAGCTGTTGCTTCCTGGCACTTATCAGAGGCTTTGGTTTCAACATCCTGCTATAAATTTGTCTCAAGATAATTTGTGTGCCAAAAGGAACTTTTATTTTTCTCTCTTTGGTCTCTCATCAAAATGTTCTATGCCTTTATCGTTTTGTGATTCAGAAGCTGAGACATACTAAGTCACAAGATGGAATGACTCACACCTGTTTTTTACTTTCTCTAAAGCCTGAGATACAGGATATCTATAGTAAAGTCAATCTGAGTATTCTAGAATTCCAGGCAAAGGGGACTCAGAAGGTGAAGAGGATTGTGTATGCTAGAATTATGTGTTTTTCATTATTCTGAGAAAATGGCAGCTAGATCCAAGTAAAAGTACATGAAATATTAAGCTGAGATATGACATCATGGTATTTCTAAAGGCACAGTATCATTTGCTTCATTACATTGTTTCATTTCATTTTCAAAACAATCATGGTCAATGTTATGTTTTAGACCTAAATTGTTCCCCAAAGGTCTTTTGTTCAAAAGTGAGGCTTCTGGAAGGTAATTGGCTCATGGGGAAGCTATGCTTTATGTATTATCTGTTCAGTTCATCACTGACTGTGCTGTTTGGAGGTGGGGCCTGGTCAGAAGGGGCAAGTCCCTGGGTACATGACCTTGGAGGGTGTACTTTTGTCTTGGGTCTTCTTTTCTCTCTCTGCTTCCTGGCTGCCATGACATGAACAGCTTTCCTCAGCCAGGTCCTTCCACCATGCTGTTTCTGCCTCGGTGCTGGCTGACCATGGACTGAACCCACTGAAACAGTGAGCCAAAATAAACTTCTTTAAGTTGTGGGTATTGGGTGTTTTGTCCCAACATGGGAAAGTAACTAATACACTCATCTCCTACCTAGCATCATTTTTCAGAGTTTGATTAGATGTCACTTTCTCTGGAAAACCTTTCCTGACCTTAGACTATACCATATGCTCTGGCTCTGTTTTCTCAGGGAAAATGGTACTTCACACTGGATTGTACTTGTCTATTGACTTCTTTGCTTCATCATTAGTTATCTAAATGAAAATAAGGCAATGAGTGCCCATGTTATCATTTATCCTAAATTCTTTGTGTAAAGGCAGATATAGTAGATACTCAATAAATATTGCACCTTATATTAGGACATATTAATCTTATGCCTTAGCAACAAATAACCCCCAAATCTAGATAGCTGAACACAGCAAAAGAATCTTTATGCAAAGACTCAGAGACTCTCTAGGGCAGCTTTCCTTCATGGATAGACTCAGCTAGCCAGACCATTTGGATCTCATGGCTCCATTTCAATGAAGGTTGTTGAAATGAAGAAAAATCCACTAGAAGGACATGAACCAGTCTCTCTTCCCTCAGCCTGGGAGTATATAAGTTGCCTCTCCCATGGCCATGAGTCAGAACTGGCCCCACAGTCTTGCATAACTGAGAGGCATGGCAACGGTGGGAGGATGGAGGAGAAGCTTATGAGAAGTTTGGTGAGTGTTACGGTTTTTGTCTAGATGTTCCCCAAAGTCTCATGTGCTTAGAGGCAGGACCTTTGGAAGATGACTGGATTATGAGGGTTTATAGCTACTTGCTGCTAGAAGGTGGGGCCTGCTTGGAAGAGGTGGCCTCTGGGGCATGACCTGGAAGGGAGCATGACATGGAAAGGCACATCTCTACCCTGCTCCTCTTTTGACTCTCCCTGCTTCCTGTCTACTATGAAGTGAAGAGCTAGTCCTTTGTCATGCCCCTGTGCCATGTCATCCTGCCTTGGATCCAGCAACTATGAGCCAAAATAAATCTCACCTCCTTTAAATTGTGGATTTTGGGTATTGTGTTCCAGCAAAGAGGAAAATAAGACAGTGAGCACCAGTGGAGCTGCTCACCCCATCACCTAAGCCTCTGTCTCTTCCTTTCATGCTGTGCTGAACCCTGAGCTCACTAGCTTGACAGGAGTTCAGAGTGAGTAGAGGATTTGATGCAGGTGGGAGGCATAGGAAACCCTCAGTGCTAGCAGAGAAGTCCCATCTGTCTTTTTAGACAACATGAGCTGCCATTTATTAAATAGCTACTTGGTGTTCTCACTGCATTATTTTGGTTCTTTCCGCAAATCTAGCTAGCAAAGATTACAGCACTCATGTGGCAGGGTTGGGATTTGAACATGGGTCTGCAAACCCTGCAATTGAGGCAAGTGTTCAAGATTCAAATCTGTGTGTGATGGGAAACCCCAGACATGCAGTGAAAGAGAGAAAAGCTTAGAGCCAGCTGCAGTGATTCAAGGGAGGAGCCATGTCTTAGTTATTTTTCTTGTTGCTGGGACAAAATACCTGATACGCATAAGTTAAAAGAGGAAAGATTTAGTATACCTCACAGTTTGTAGATATTTCAGTCCATAGCCAGTTGGCTCCAAGGCAGGACGACATGATACAGGAGCATCACAGAGGAGAAACAGTCCATGGCAGGGTAGGCAGCGAGCAGCAAGCCTGATTTTCTCTTTAATCCCATCCAGGCTGCAAGCCTTTCAGCTGGTGCCACCTACACCCAGGTTAGGCTTCTGTCTTCAGTAAATCCATCCAACCACACCCAGAACTATGCTAATTCTAATCAGTCGACCAGTTTTGAACCACACACCCTTAACCCAAGTATTACATACCCTAGATCCAGCAAGTTCTTTAAAGCTACAACTATGTGTGCATGAGGCTTTGGAAAGACATCTAGATACAAGACAGAACAAGTCATAATTTGCTAAGCCATAGGTGGACAGTGGGACTTGGAGACATGACCTCTTGAGATAGTGGAGGCCTTTCCTCTCTCAGTCAGCTTTTACATGCCCCCAGCTCTGACCACATTCCCAAGAATAGTTCAAAGGTCATTAGAAAATGAAGGTCAAGGTGTCAGTGATTGGTTTGTTTCCTCTGGTTCCTCTTCATCATTTCATTCCTGGTGACCCAGATCCACGGACCAGAAGAGTTGAGGAGTCCATATGGAAATCAAATTTCTTTAGATATATTTACTTTTTTACTTTTGATATATTTACTTTTGTAAAGTTCAGGGGGATCTGGGGGGTGGGGGACTTATAGATGGTGTAAGATCAAGGCCCTGCATCTAGGTACTTGCATTTGAAGGAGAACAGACAGCATTCAGATGGGTCTCTCACACCACTGAGTGACAAAGGTCCGTCTGAAGGTGGCACCCTGGAGCAGTTTTGGCACAGAGGAGGAGCTACTGAGCAGAGTTCTTGGAGATGAGATTCACTAGGGAGAACATACAGTCAGAAGGGAGGTTGGGGTTCAGAATCAGGGACTGTTTCCATCTGAGGAGTTCTGAGCTCACTTCCTGGTGCTTTCTCCACCAGTCAGTAGCACTAATGAGAAAGCCAGAGAGCTGCCGCTGTAGAAAAATACAGTATCCCTGCATCTCAGGAAGCAGGACAACAACATGGGTGAGGGCAAACACTGGGCTTTAGGACACCTCAGGGTTAGCTGCTACTGTTCTGCCAATCTGTTTTGTGACCTCAGAAATTTTATCTATCTGAGCCTCTGTCTTCCCTTGAGTTCCCACCAACCTGCCAGGTGGGCAAGGGTGGATGCATTCTCCTCCTGCAGGAAACAAAATGTATATCAGGGAAGAAAGGAAGAAATGTTCTGATTAGGGTATTGCAGTTGCCCTGGGAGATGGATCATCAACAGACAATTTCTCTAAACTTGCTCAGCTTCTTGGGTGAAAACTGGTGTTCCAAGCCATGCTGGTCTGCCTCCAGACAACGTGTCCTTCTGCTTCTGCTCATGTGTGAGGAGCACAAAAACCTGGGTGTGATCTGCAAATGTGAAACATCACCTTCACCACAGGGAAGACTTTTCATGATTTTAAAAGTGTGCAAGATATTCTGCCTCCAGTAGCATCCCTGGGGTTCTGAAGCCACTTCACAACTTAAAGTGTACAATGTGCACTTTACAATTGGCTGCTGTGAAAGAAGCCACCAACATTGGTACCCCCATAACTTTGAGGAACCAAGGGTTCTCCCCCTTTCTAAAGCAAATTAAATATTTCATCAGTGAAGTATAATTTATTAAACTTATGAAAATGAAGTTGTGGCTTTCATTAAAATGAAAGACACTCACTTATCCTGTTTGTCATCATTTGGAAAAGTGCTCCTTGTCCTATTGGATCCTGAATCACCTCAGAGCCTACAATCAAAGCCATTTTGCACCATTAGTCTTCTAAACTTTTTCTTCTTCAAATATTAAATTCATAAAATCTTGACCACAATAACTTTGACCTAGTATTATAACATAGGAAAATCCTCATTAACTTAGGTGTCGCTAATTCATATAATGTGGAAATTCTGGGCTTCAGATGGGTTTTAATTGATTTTTTTTTTTTTACTGTGTGTTTTAAAAAAAGTCTCATGCTTCTAGTCACAAGAATGTATTTCACTCTAATAAGTTCTTTTGGCTTTTATTCCTGATTTTCCTTCAAACTGTCCCTCTTTATCCCCACCTTTATTGCTTCCTGGCCACCATCTTGGTCCAGTGGCTTATGCCTCCAGTTTTGCCATCCCCAAAACAAATCTCCACAGAGCAGATGGGTGATTTGTCAAGAGTCCAAATCTGTTCTGTCATTCACCCAGGAGGACTTCCACTCTCTCCACTGTGTACAAGATGAAGTCCAGTCTCTTTGCCAGGCTGGTGAGCGTCTCTGTAGTCTACACATGCCCCTCAGCTCTAGCCCCATCCTTCTTTGCTGTCTCCTTTCTCTGAAGGCTACTCCAGGCATATGAACCACCATACATTCCCCGGAGGACTCACTCTTTCTCATCTTGCATATCAGCTCTTGCTGTTCTCTCACTGTCACTGCTCCACTCTCACCTCTGCTAATTCGCCCAATCAATTTCTGCTTGCTTGCAGATTTAAACTCAGAAAAAGCCCTAAAATCCTCTAGGAACATTTTCTTGACCTTTCAGTTCAGAATAGGGATAGTTTCTTTGAGTTCTCATGGTCCCTAACACTTTCCCCATTGTTGACTAATCACCCCAAACTACTGCTGCCCATTAGAGTTTGAGCTCCTACAAGGTCGAATTCATCAAACACCTGCTGCATAGTAGATTCTTAGTCAATATTATTTGAATGAATAAGTCATAAGCATCTTGACAATGAATCCTGCATATAAAGAAACTGCAGCTGAGAGATGTTAGTGATTTAACCCAACCATGCGAGGACTTTTTCCTT
This sequence comes from Heterocephalus glaber, assembly GCF_000247695.1. The sequence continues at coordinate 20,793,191 of NW_004624735.1, read as the reverse complement.
CACACCATCCTTGATTCTTTCCTGTATGTCCAAAAGCACAGGCCAGTGCCTGAGACATAGTGCCACATGCTTTTGCGTGGATAATAAATGGTGTGAGGCATGCTGGATTTGGTCAGGAACATACCATTTCCTAGAGGTGGAAAATCAAATGTGGCTAAAGGAGAATGCACCAACTCCAGCGACCTCAGAGTGAATGGCACTGTCTCCATTTTGGCCCTGTCCTCTGCAGTCACCTCAAGAAAGATTGGGAGAAAGACAAAACAGCTGGATGATCCCATTAACAACCAATAATCTGAGAATGTTGCTAAATTCATTTGAAACTGAACTAGCAGTAACTCCCTATGGGTCCATTAACCTGCTGCTGAAATTAGATTACGTAGAAATAACATTAAATGAAGGGTCACAGTGCTGTTAATTGAAAGGCAAACTTGTGAATTTTAAGAACATTCTCTTTGGAAGAAAGAATATTTCATCACTGGAGACCCGTGGGACCACTAAGGAATGTCCAGTTTGACATTTATTTTACAGAAAATATATTTTCTACAGGGGCACTCCAAATGTACATATTGTAAAAAGACAAAAAAAAGACAAACATTCTAGTTTGAAATTAAAAAATACTAATGCTATGAAAATAGCATTAGTAAATAGTAAATAGTAAACATATTAATGTTATTTGATGCACCATCTAATAGCTCTGTGACCTTAGAGAAGTTATCTAATTTCTCTGAGCCCCAGCAATTTTGTCTGCTGACAAGGGATGGTGATCAAGCATGCATCTCCCAGTCTTGTGAGTAGAGAAGCACATACACAGATCATTGCAACAGAAGAAAGGGAGGACATTAGGAGAACATCAAGGAGAACAGCCTCTTCTGTCCAAGAAAGCTAAGAATGGCTGTAAGAGAGGCCATCTGAGCTAAGTGGTGAAGAATGAGCAGGTGCAACTGGATTAAGCAGCAGGCAGTAGTCTAGCCTCTCATTACCAAAAATACAAACAGATAGAAGAAAGTCAGCTAAATGAGAGCTCCTCAAGGGTGAGGAGTTTGCTGGCTGGGACTGAGAAAGAGCTTTAATAATTGCATACGGTGAATGGCAAGCTTGACTAACTGTGGCTGCCTTGGTTTTGTTTTGCTAAGTGAGGTGCATACATTTGAGCCCTGAAGACGCTCACTAGATTTCAGCATAGGCACCAGGCCTTCCTGATCACTTAATGCTTCTTGCAGCCCTCAGCTTCTCTGAACAAATACTGTGAAAATATGTAAAGAATGTCACTTTGAAGAGTGCTGATCTATTTGTAGGTTGGTTGCCAATCTCTAACAGAGGTTCAGGCTTCTGGAATCACCACTGTATCCAAGCGCAGTTCAAAATGGTGGCTGCTCACACTTGACTCAGGACAGTTGTCTATCCTTACTACAGCCAAGCACTCCCAGCCCCTTAAGTCATAAAGCTTGGGTTGGAAATCCATCACTCTAAAGGCTGCCAGGTTGTCAGGGTCCCTCTCAAAGTACAGAACCCAGAACTGAACATACCATTCTAAAGGAAGGACAGTCCAGAGAGTGTGGGGAAGCCCTCTTCTCCACAAGGAAGCTGTGTGCTGGTTGTGATGCCTACCTCTGCAGTTGTTTGTGGCTGCCACCAACACTCGGTGGGTATAGACTAGAAGGAAAGGTGGCATGTTTTAATGGAGAAGACACAGTCTGTGGCTTAAAAACTTAATGTGGCCCTGGGAAAGACACTTAACCTTTCTCATTCTCACCTTGTGACTTTTACTTATCTGTAAAATAAGAGTAGTTGTGAGGATTAAATGATAGCATGACAAATCACATTGGCTTGTTCAATGTTAGGCTTCTCTCTGTCGGTTGTGGTGCCCTCCTGTGATCCCAGATACTCTGGAGGTTGAGGCAAAGGATTGCAAAATTGAGGCCAACCTGGACAACTTGGTAAGACCCTGCTTCTCAATAAATAGAGAGAGAGCTTGGGATGAAGCTCTGTGGTAGAGCACTTACCTAGCACGTGCAAAGTCATATGTTCGATCTTCAGCAATACTTCTACTACTACTACTACTAATAATAATAACAAGTTTCTCTTGCTCCTCTCCCTCACTTCCACCCCCCTCCTACCCTCCCTTCCTTTCTTCTTCCTCTTCCCAAGCCTCTAAATTCATTTCCTTTCTTCCTGCCTGCTGAAATTTCCATGTTACTTTCATTCTGTCCTCATTGAGACCTGAGGATAATCAAAAGATGATCATTGTCTGCAGCTAAAGTGGACTAGACCTTCTTGTTCCCTCTTCCTGATGTGCCAGCTCCCTCTGAGGACAGAACTAACTGCATTTCTCTCTGCATGGGCAGATGGCAGAGAGCATTTGTGTTCCCAAAGAGATGCTCACTGACCCAGCTCCTCAGTCTCTCATCAAGCCCTGGCATGGAAGGCATCCAGAAGAAGTCTCAGCTTTTCTAACACACAGGATCATTCATGAGCCTCAGAATCATGAAGTTTAGGGGTACTGTTATGCTTTAGATCTAAAATATCCCATATATTTGGGAGATGAGTGGATCACAAGGGTGCTATACTTGTCAGGGAATCCATCTGTTGATGAGTTCAGTAGCCTAGTGTGCAGTTAGGAGGCAGGGCCTGGTTGGAGGAGGGTCACTGGGGTGTGACCTGCCAGGGTGTGCTCACACCTAGCTTTTGCCTTCTCCCTTCTCTCTCTGCTTTCTGGCTTCCAAGGCATGAGCAGCATTCTCCACCAGCCCCTTCCACCACGTCGTTCTGCTTTGGAGCCAGCCAACCATGGCCCAAATCCTCTGAAACTGTGAACCAAAATAAATCACTCCTCCTTTGAGTTTTGGGTACTGGGTATTTTGTGCCAGTGATGGAAAAGCTGACTAATACAAGTACCACATTAAGGGTCTCACATTTGAATGAGAACAAGGTGCTGATAACCAGCTTGTAGCTGGAGAGAAAGAAGCTCCTGTGCTTCTGCTGATGGAAGCAGCAAGAGCCATGGTAAGGGTCTGTGTGGGTTAGGAAACAGAAGCTCAGAGGGATTAGTAATTTTCCCCAGTTTACAGGGCAAATATTAAATAGACACAAGTTACATGCCTGATTTTCTAAGCCCAAATTCTGTGTCCTTTAAGTATGATATGTTGCCTCTGTATATTCAGATACCTGGATATTTGGCTGAGTGTGGATAAATAATCCAAGAGTTTGATTATATTTTTCTTTTGTGGTTTTTGGCTTTGGTTTTTACTTTCTGATTTCGTTTTGCTTATACTTAAGAATCACATTTTCCCTATGAAAACAATCCCCTCTTGTCATTCTTCATCTGTGATGGAGACACCACTAGATCCATCATCTGAGCAAAAAACATGGTAACTCTTAAGCTCTACCTACTCCTGAAACCCACGTAGCCTGCCCATCTCTTAGAGTCAGCTCCAGACTTGGGCTTTACAGGTAACCCCATGTACCGATCTCGCTACCCCCTATCCACCTAGCACCTGCCTCTAGCTCTTTCCTGCTCAAGAAGTATAATGGCCTCCAACCAGCTACCTTTCTGAGGAGTTTCCCTTGAGTCTGTGCTCCATCCATCTGTGAGATAATTTTCCAACAGCAGGACAAACACCTTCAGTGACCTAAAGGAAACAATTCTGTAGAGGATGTCTCCCAGCTAGGCATGGTGCCGGTTTACATGCCATGTGGGTAACCCTCAGATAACTCTGCAGAGGAAGACTTTCATTCCAGTCTCACAGCTCTAAGCCAGGTGTGATGGTGCAGGATTGTAATCCCCACTCTAGGGAGGCTGAAGTTCAAGGCCAGCCTGGACTACACAGTGAGACTCTGTTTCAAAAAACAAAAACAAAACAAACCCAATGATTTCACAGCTAAATAGTGGAGCTCAACTTTGCATATTGCTTATCTATAGGTACACCTTGCTCTACTAACTGCATCCTATTGCCTCCCAGATGCTAGCCACTCACCTTGGTGTCAAATGCAGCTTTCCCTCCTGCCCCAAAATGCTCCTCACACAATCCCCACCTGAAGTTCATCAGTTGCTCCACATGGTTCTGTTTTCCTATCCTCCATGCCATCCCTCTCCTACCATAGATGCCTTGCTCTTCCCACTGGCCTTCCCAGCCTCACACAGCAACAGCTGGGGTTAGGGGAGTCCCAGGACTCCATTTCTCTCCTTTCCTCTGTGGAGCTCTTCCCTACATGGATGGGTTTCACAGATTTTCAGATTGCTCTGCTGTGACAAGGATGGGCACAGCTACTGGAGACACTACGATAGGGAAGTAATATGAAGGGATGGATCCTTGGTGGGGAAAATTATTTCAAAATGTGACTTTTAAAATGTAAGAGAGGCAAGACTTGACTCAGGTCAGTCTAATTCCTATAATCCCCAGGCATGCTGATGAGATGGCTTCAGAAAATCAATAGTTCTCCCCATGAAATGGGCTGGGGTGTGGTGTTATTTTCATTGTGGAGTTGGAATATGTTGTTTCTCAAGGGATGAAACTCTCAAAATTACCCTCTCTGGTACTTCTATGTGCCGATGGGGTCTTACTCCTTGGCAATGAATGACTCAGTGCAAGCCAGGTTATCTTGGTGGATATGCCCCGTGCTGGTGGATTCATCAATATCTAGTTTCAGGGCAAAAAACAAAACAGAAATAAAAGAGAATTTATCTTTTCAGTGTTATTAAGGATGAAAGTGCTGGCTGCTGACCAAGATCCCTGTAAATATAAGACTCAAGATGCTCCCAGATGTGTGAAGGAGAATGGGCCTGAGTGTGGTCCTGGGTTCTGTACCACACAGCTGGATTGATTGCAGGATGATCCAGAGTCAGGGAACCTGATTCCACATAAAATCTGCAGCTGAGCCACTGGGGAACCTTGGGGTCACTTAGCCTCTCTGGGACTCACATTTATGATCTGTAAAATGAGATTGAGCCACTTCTCCATCTTCCAAATTGCAACATTCTTACTTATTCACAGACCACTTGTTCTTTAATAGTTTTTCTTTGACTATAACTTGTCAACCTTGTTTTAAAACTTTGCCATTCCCTTAAGGAATAATATCCATAAAATTGTGGGTCTGATTTGCTAATTACATGTTTTCTAATTTTACACACTGATATATTCAGACATTGTATTAGCCAGAGCATCTTTGGCTAAAAGCAATTGAAAAATCATTCCAGCCATGTTAGGCAGAGAGATTTTACTTGATGGATACTGGGGGCTAACTTTGAGGAAGCTCAAAGATCAGGTGTGCAGGAGTAAGTGTCCGAGTTGCTCACCTTGTGGTCCTGCTGCACAAGCACTGTGATCTCTACAAACGCCACTGCCCCTGCACTGAGACTAGCCATGGGCCATCCCTGCTCATGGGCCATCATCTGCTCAGGATTAAAACCCCTGTTTCCCATCTCTTTCACCACATTACCACATTTGCATACTGTCCGCCTTGGGCTAGAAGTGGGAAGAATGAAGTCCTTTGGACTTCCATAGGTAGTCTATGTTTCCAGAGGATGGCACAAAATGGGAGATCTCCAATAGGGAGAACAAGGTGCTAACAGAAGACAGACTGAATGGTGGATAGTAAAACAAACAGCATCCCACCCTAAACAAAAATAAGTATTCCATTCATTAAAAGACACAACTAAGAAAATAAAAAGCTTATTCATCATAAACTCATGTATCAACCAATGTACCATCCTTTGTGAAACAGTGACTCTCTTAAATTGACCTTCCACTTTGATTTTATTTTGGATGTATGCAGACTCTCCTGAATGTGTGCAGCTTTGCATGACACTGGGGAAAGGACCAAGCAGTTAAAAAGGACAAAGATCCTAAACCTGCTGCCTAATGACCTTGAGTTCTTGCCATTCTTAATCCTTAATAGCTTCCTGGGATTCTTTGGGCCATGTCAGGGAGGGCATGTTCCCAATGGTCAAGACATAATCTCATGCCAGGGATCCAGAGACACCTGTTCTGTAGAGGGTGTTAGAAATACTCAGAGAAGTCATAGTTTATTCCTCTCTTTCTACAGCAACATTCAACACTTCCTATTAGGCTACACTACATCTCATAGATGTTAGCCATGTGTAACTATTAATTGTGATGTGTCAATTCAACTAGATTAAGGGACACCTAACAGATTAGCAAAGCCTATTTCTGGGCCGTGTGTGTGTGTGTGTGTGTGTGTGTGTGTGTGTGTGTATGTTGGGGGTTGTTTCTAGAGATAATTGGCATATAGGTCAGCAAACTGAGTAGGGAAGAACCCACCGTAATTGTAGGTGGCATCAGCTAATAGGCTTATAAACTAGTTGGAATGAAAGAGGAAGGAGGAAGTCAGCCTGTATTTGAAAGTCTCCATTCTGCTTGAGCGGATACATCTTTTGCTAGCATCGTCACCTGTGGATATCAGATGCCAGTTCTTTAGCCTTGTAATGCAGACTCACACCAGCAACTCTGCAGGAAGCTTCCAGGCCTTCAGTCATGGATTGGCACTACATCCTTGATCCCTTTTGTTCTGCAGCTTCTAACATTTTGTACTGAGCAGCTACTAGATTTTCTAGCTTATCAGCATGCAGATGACCACTGTGGACTTTCCCATCTCTGAATCTGTAAGCCTATAAGTCCCCTTGGGTATCTGGAAGGAATCTTAGCAATAATTCCATTCATTTTTATTGATGAAGCCCAGAAATGGATTACTCAAAGTGATCTTCAAGATAATGGTGCACTGGGTCTAGAATATTCTGGAATCCTTTCTGAAACCCACCATGGAATACCTAGTTCAAGTATTAGAATATTCTATAATCTCTTCTGAAACCCATCATGGAAATTCTAGTTGAAGTATCTTTCCTAACTGTCCCTAGCCCTTTGCCAGAAAAGACCACCCCATAGTAACCTGATACTTTATGCAGAAAAATGGAATAAGATCCTTTATATAGATGGAATTTTAGCCCAATGGAAATGTATCTTCATTCCTGGTCCCTTCTCAATGAATAATAAGTGATTTCCATGGATGTGAGCATGTGCAGAACATAGGAACACAAGTTCACATGCACATAGCTAAGGAAAAAAAATGACTTAAAATATTTGTATGTGTTGTGGCTTATTATTTTTTGTTGCTGGAACTAAATACCTGAGACTCATAAGTTAAAGGAATAAAGGTTTATTTTAGCTCACAGTTTGTAGAAGTATCAGCCCACAATCTGCTGGCCCTAAGATAGGGCACCATGGCAGAGAAGAAACAGTCCATGGTAGGGCTGACAAGGAGTAGCAAGTAGCTAATCTCCCTTTCTCTTTTTATTCCATCCAGGCTACAAGCCTATTGGTTGGCATGACTCACACTCAGAGTGAGCCTTTATTATCTATACCCAGAACTATGCTAAATAAAACAGTGGATTAATTCAGTTATAACACATCCATGATCCAACTACCTCCCCAAAGCTCCACTTATGAGTTCATGAGGTTTTACAGGGCCATAACATTTGGTACAGAAATGAATATTAGAAGCTAATCTGTTAGTCATCCTTTTTATGCTGGGGCATCTCAAAGACAAATGTAAAGAACAATAAGGGAAAAACAGCCTAATCAAATCTCAGAAATATTTGATGCAAACTCCCAATGGTCATTACTAGTAGGATGCTAAAAAGAGAAGCTTTATCAATGGAATTCTTTTGGACGGATATATTTGGTTTATTTTGGTTGCTCATAGTAAATTTATAAATTTTAGGTGTACAGTCCACTGAAAAATGAGAATTTCAGGCATGTAATTAACAGAGTTTAAAATGGAGATATCTCATCTCATAAAGCTCATTTTGTGTAAATGATGGCTCCACACATCATTTAAAGACCCCATACATTAAATCAGGCCCATACTGATAGGATGAGGAAGGACTCAAAGAGTGGCATCAATGGCCCAGATTTCTCATGCTTGGTTTCTGTGTTGCAACCATATTTATCCTTTGTATTATGAAGATAAAATTTTTATATTGAATAAAATCTGAGTCTGATTTGATTATTTGGCTCTTTGTCTAAGTTAATAGAAAATATGGTAGAAGACAAAGATGGTCATAAGTTCTTGCTCTTGTTGTATTTCCTTGTCTCCCTTCTCCATCATACATGCTATTTTGCTTCTGGGCTCAGCCAGACTAGCCCTGGATGATAGCCATTGTGACATAAGAAAGAACCAAGAAACACTGGGTTATCCAGCTATTTTCTTCTGCTGCTACTGGAACCTGGCACCATATGGATAAACCCAGGCTAATTGGCTGGAGGATGGAACACCATGCAGATGAGAGACAAAATACCACACCTGAGTCCCCCAGATCATACAGTGAGAGCTGTTGAGACTTAGAAGCTGATGATAGATGCACACAGGAGCCCAGCCCAGCTGCTTTTCTACACAATAAAACATTTTTAGTTACAACCTTGTGGAACACTTTATTACAAAGGAAAAGGTAACTAACATAGTATGTGTATTACTTAGCTTCACATTGCTACAATAAAATACCCAAGGTAGATACTCTATAAAGAGAAAAGCTTTGTTTAGCTTACAGTTTGGGGGCAGAAGTTCAAAAGGCCAGGCTTGGTGGCTACCTCTGGGTTGGATCATCTCATGACATGAATGGCAACGATGGGAGTATACACAGAAGCAAGCAAAAGATCACATGTAGAACTAGAAATGGAGAGAAAAAAGAGACTGGGTTTCCATAATTCCATTCAAGGGAAAAACTCAATGACCGAAGTCCCCATCTCTTGAGGGATCTACTTTGTAATAGTGCCACCCTGGGGACCAAGCCTTTTGTGGGGACACTCATCCAAACTGTAGCACAGTATGCTTAAAATCCACTGTGGCCAGACTCTAGCCTTCTTCTCACGATCCTTCTCAACACTGCTCATTCCTCCTCTTCCTGTGCATGATCACTGTTGGCCTAGGAACAGGGCAAATGTGGCCCATACAGAACTAACATTCATCCAAGAGTCACTGCAAAGGTCATGCTCAGTGAATGTCTGATTTTCCAGTGACCCTGCTCAACCAACTGCTTAATAATATTAAGGCCAACCCTGGTCCTGTGAACAAACAAGTTTTGTTGTATTTATAAGGTGTAAATTTATGGGTTTTCCATGGAAATCTGGATTTTGGGCTTCTCTGAAACAGGTGGTAGGATACGCAAGTGTGGGACCAGGCAAGAATGAAGTAGAACTGACTACTGGACTGACTCCTAGAGTAGACTGACTACTTTTGTAGAGGGGACAAGTGTTGCTAGTTTCCCAAAGTCCCCATCACTCCTGGGTGTATACGCATATCTTGCAGCATGTGTGTTTTATCTATGTACTTACTTGTCTGACCTTAGAAGAAATCGACTGCATGTATGCAGTATGATTGAAATATATGGTAATTGTTTAAAATTTTTAAAAATTATTCTAGTAAAATATAGAGTTCCATTAATCCCCTTCAAAATACTTCCTATCTCTTTAAACATACTTCTCCCATCTTTTTGCCACTTTCTGAAGCAAACTTCTGAAGAGGGCTTTAGAAGTCCTCCTTTGTGAGTGTCTTTATGAGATGAGGTAAAAAATGTGGTGAATGCTGCTGCCAAATGCCATGCAATGAAAAGTCAGGCTTGTAAAAACATCACAGTGTGTCCTCGTCTACCTTTTCCACTGGATCTGGCACTGTGTGATTTCTGGCTCTTCCCCAAAGTCAAAATGACCACTAAAGGTAAACATTTTGAATTGATTCAGGACATCGAGACAGCTATGACAGCACAACTAAAGACAATCACAAATGAGGACTTCCAGAAGTGCTTCAGAAAGTGGAAAGAATATGGCATAAGTGTGTTCAATGTGAGGACATGAATTTTGAGAAGGATCAATGGCAGTGTACTTTCTATTGTAAAAATTTTAAAACCTTTTTATTATTCACTGTATCTTTTGATCACACTGGATATGTCATGCTAACATCAGCTTCAGGTTGTGGCCATGTGCTGTCAAGGTTTTACACATTTTGATCTCCTCCTTAGACCCTTCCTGAACTTCTGCACATTCTTCAAAATGCAACCTAAATGCCTCTTTTTCTGCGAACCTGTGCTTTCCTCATTACAGCTGGTCCACTTTCCTCTGTGCTCCATAAGACTTTGCATATAATCCCCACTACAGCCCTATCATATCCATCATCATTGTTGTTGAAAAAACCTGCCTGAACTGCTGTCATGTTGTGACCTTGTTTCTCCCCCTGGCATGGCATGCAGCAAGGCACCTGATACTCGTGAATTAAGGAATCAACTAAGTGTATGTAGTGGATGAACTTCAGAGAATAAATGTAATGCAATTTTTACTTCATGTTAAACCAAACTTATGATTTTCTGTGCATGGTGTGTACTCTGAAGACTGCTTTATAACATCAACATTCTGTTTTGTTCTTAAGGATCTTCTTTTGGTTTCAGGGAAAGGGGTTTACAAAGGGAATAAAAAGTATTTGAAGCATATGAAAATCTGAGTCAAGAATGTTTGAAGAAGCACATTTAAAGGAACCAAGAGGTCAGGAGAGCAGAGCTCTGCATAGGAGCCCCCAGCTGGATAAACCAGCCTGTCCCAGGCGGATGGGATGGGATTACCTCATTTCAGTAGAGACAGGGTGGGCCACACTGGCAGCGATCCTCCGATCCAAGTGACTTAGCAGCAGATATTTACTGCTCTGTTTATGCTATGTGAACATTATGGGTGGGCAGAGTGGCCTGTTCATCTGGTTCCCTTGGGGAACTGGGACAACAAAGGCTCCAACTCATCTCATGCTCCCATGCTTACTCAGGCAGGGTAAGGAGAACGTAGTGGCTGTTAAAAACACCATCTGAAAGTGATGCTTCAGTTATGCTCCCATTTAGTTGGCTAAAACAGGTGACATTGCCAGGCCTCACTTCAACAGAGAAAGAGGAGCAATCCTTCCGAACTCCAGAAAAGAAGTGGAATATTTGTGAGCAAAGAAGCGACTACAATTAACAATTTTGCAAGAAGACACTCAGTTTGCATATTGTACCTGACCATGAGCTTCACCAGCAGATTGACAATAGATTTTGACTCCATCAGCCAGATGCAATGCTTTGCTGATGTTCTCCGTTTCATACATCAAGACTTCCTTGCTTCAATCTGCTTGGAGTAAACACAAAATGGAAGGGAGCCGCGAGTGAGCTCTGGTTATACCCAGCCTCCCAGACACCACCATCACCTGTGGCAATACAGTACGTAGCATAGGAGTGGTATGTGCTGCAGAGGAAGGAAGAGGGGCACTGAACTGAACGTGGCAGGGACGGGGTCAAGGAAGAGGTGGCAGTGGGTTACATTTCGGGTCCATCGGTGTTTGCCTACTGCACTAAGGCAGCACAGAGAGAATCAGTTGTGAAGGAGGGGATCAGGGCCAGCTCCTTAGGGTCACGATTCTCTAGTCAGCCACCCAGCCTGTTCAGTTCCAGCTTGTCCTGAAAAAGAACTGTTTACACATTATCCCCCCTGTGATCTTGAGTAAATGCTTTCCTCTGAGTGCAGAATCCCCCTTTATAACGTGAAGAGGTTCTAATCAAAATCTTATTTTATTTTGATGCTAGGGATTGAACTCAGACCCTTCACACTGAGCTATAGCCTCAGCACGTTTTTAATTTTTTGAGACATTTTTTCACTTAAGTCACTAAGTTGTCAAGGCTAGGCTCAAACTTGTGAACCTCTTGCCTCAAAATTTCATTTTCAGCAGCAGCAGCAGCAGCAACAGCAGCAAGCCTGCCTTCTTTCTGTCCCTTTATATTTCATCGAAGCCACAAACCTATGGACTGGTACCACCCATACCCAGGTAGGACTTTGATTACCCACACCCTTAATCCCAGTACCACACCCTTGATCCACATTCACACACCCTAATCCACCCACCCTCGAAGCTCCCCGCCTATGACCACATGAGGGGACACCTAGATATAAACTATAGCACTATCATGACCATTAATTTCTTTTTACAAAAATAGCCATTTCAACATTTTTAAAGGTAAAATTTATAGAACAACTTAAGTGGTAATTAAAAGATGAATCACATAAATTTTGCCCACCTCCTCTTTGAAGAATGTTATGAAATTGTTTGCAAAAATGAGCTAGATAGATGGGAGATACCTATTTACTGAGATGGGAGATAAGAAAATCATATATATGATTATATATATATATTTCCATATATTTGTAAATGGTGAGGGAAAATTGTGGTGAATGGTTAAATTTTTAAAAAAATTACAGTAAAAGACATTGTCATCAATCCCCCTCAAAGTACTCTTTTTTTCCAGTGTACTTACCCCATTTGTCTTGCCACTTTCTGAAGCAATTCTGGAAGTCCTTTTTCACAAGTGTCCTTGCAAGATGTGGTTAAAAAAATACAGTGAATGGTGCTTCTAAGTGCCATCTGACAGAAAGGCAGCCTTGTGAAAACGTTACAGAGTGTCCCCAGCCACCTTATTCGTTGGATCTGGCACCATGTGACATCTGGCTCTTTCCTGAAGTCAAAAGGAACACGAAAGATATATGCTTTCAATCCATTCAGGATATCAAGGAAGCCACAACAGCATTGGTAAAATTCATATTTTCATATGAAAAATCAAAGTCAGAGAACAACTTGAATAGTTTGACTTCTGGAAGTCTTTTGAAAATATAATATTTGTAAATATATTGAGAATTTTCTAGAAAGAATGTCACCTGATTGTGAATAGTAGTTACTTTTGGGGAAAGGAGTGATTTGAAAGATGGTGAAGGCAGATTATAAATTTTCTCTCCCATAGTATTTGTATTTTTCTACAACAATATGGATTTCTTCATTTACCTTAAAAACAATATTTTTAAATTAAATGATGTCATGAGCCATATATTTACCAAATACAAATGCCTCTAACTCAAATATTCTAAGTCTCTGATTTTATTCTCCAGGAAACAGGGAACCATGAGTGGTTTTTGTGGTGGAGACTGACCTTATTATAGCCACATGAATTGTTGAATCAACAGCTCTTATCTTGTATCTTATTTTCCTCGCCTGCTCTTTCCAGGGTCTGCATTCCTCCTTCATTATTGCCAGCAGCCAGCAGCTTATCTCCGAATTTTTTCTTAGCCAAGCATGCAACCCTTAAGTTTATTTCTCTCTTAATATCTTTATTGTTTTTCTCTTTCCAACAAAAATTGGTTTCTGAAACTGTTTCTACTCTGCTGCTTGTTGAGCTCCCAGAGAGGCCATTTACAGGCAGAGCATTATTTTCCATACCCCAGAGGCTGAGGGCTGGTGGCAGGAAACACTGGACAGACCCTCGCTTGCCACTGACAGTTTACACATGCAGCATATGAAGAGTCAGAGCAGAGGCCCTGTGAGAGCCCAACTAGTGCCCCATCTCCATGGGGCAATGTGGGGACCATAGATCATAGGGGAAGAAATGAATCCTGCCAACAGCTCCTTGATGCTTTCTTGTAGAGACTCAGAATGTCCTAGAAGAGATGTTCAGCCACTGTTCCAGGACAATGTCTGGCCAGACCCTCCAGGGACCACCAGGGACCCTCACCCTGCTGACTGTAAGGCACCATGGGCACATGGAGATCCACACATGGCCTCTTGCTGGGAAAGAGGATACAAAAGATGAGGTGGTTTACCCTGGCTGTGGTGGGAAGCCAGTGCATGAGTAAGTAACCCAAACCCTTCCAGCCACTCCACCTCCTACCCCCCCACATTGCCTAACCAGGGACAAAGTCAGCTTGTGAGTTGGCTCTGCAGTTAAACACAGTTGAGGTCAAAGCTTTGTCACATCACTGGCTACCTTTGTGATTTGATTGAAAAAGATAGCACCTCTGTTCACATGTACTGTTCTTAATTTCTCATGCTCTTCCTCTTTCTCATCTGTATCCACCTCATCCTTCATATTAATTACTTTTCCATTTATGGAACGAAAACTACCTGACATCTACAACTTAAAGGAAGAGAAGTCTATTTTGGCTCATAGTTTCAGAGAGATTAGTCCATGGTCAGGTGGCTCCAAGGCAGAAACATCGTGGTGGAAGAGTGTGGGAGAGAAAAGCTGGTCATCTCATGGCACCCAGTAGAGAGGAGAAGAGAGGAAGTGTGTATAGCCAGGAAGCATGGAGAAAAGGGAGGGAATAAGAAGAGGAGATACTTTTCCAGAACATATCCTTAGCGACTCACCTCCAACCAGGCCCCATAGCACATTCAGCTACTGATCTTATAAATGGATGAATCCATTTATGAGCATGACACCCCCATGATCTAATCACCTTCCAAGCACATGAGGCTTTGAAGGTCATTTAAAATCCCCTGCAGGGAACCTTCTGCCCTCTTCATCCCCTCTTGCCTCCTCCAGTCAGGCTGCCACACCGTCTTATACTAAGACCACAGTGCTCCTTTTCCTTCTCTGTCTCTTATGGTAGAACAGAGCTGTTGTGCCTTAAGTGTCTCTGCAGGGATGAGCTCAGTGTGAGTAATCATAGAGCATGAAATGTGAGATGCTTAAAACTTAATTCATTTCCCATTTCCCTCCCCTCAAAGACTTTGTTTCTATTTTATCCTTTTCTCATATTTTTCCTTTCCCCTACGTGCCTCCACTTTCCCTTTCACTTCTGCTTCCCCTTTGCCCCTTTTCTTCCTATGTCACATTATCTATTATACATTTTGGTCCTCATTCACATTTTCAGTTTCTCTCACCAGAGAAACCATTCAGTATTCACACATGTGTGTCCTATTTACTTCACTTAAGAGTATGGCCTCAATGTGCATCCATTTATCTATAAACGTCTAGAGTTTCTTGTTCTTTATGGCTGAGTAGTACTCCATTTTATAAAAAAATAAATCCACATCTTCTTTATCCAGTCACCAGTTGATGGGCACTTGGGCTTTTTCCAAGATTTAGCTATTACAAACTGTGCACCAAGATATATCATGTACAGGTACAAATTCCCAATGATGGGTTTCATCATATTGTATACACAAAATATACCAATAAACTTAATGAATAAAAAGAAAATTAGAGGGCTTGGGAGAGCACAGAGGAGACAAAGTATCCATTTCACACTCTCTGTGGTCCATTCCTTGAGGATGTGGAATTTTCCCATGGTACACATAGCACATTGTGTTCTGCATAGATTGTTGCTCTCGAAATAGTAAACAAAATCCTTAGAATGAAATTGCTCATATCAGTCATTTACATCTTAGTATGAAATCTATACTATTTTGCCTGCCTGTCTTGGAAAGGCTTGTTCAAGGTCAAGATTGGTAGGCAATAGGGAGGAGCAGAGAGGAAGAGTACAGAGGACAAAGCTTAAGTGGAGTCAAACATCTCTGAAAAGAGTTTAGTGCCTGTGTCCACACCCCAGAATGGCTTCTCTTCCCAACTCAGAGTTCTCTTTCTGTGCTTTATACTCTCCTGTGACCCACAGGAAGCTGGGATTCAGCAGGCTGCTCCTGACACTGACATCTCCTCCTGCACCTGCCAGAGGCAGTTTGTTTTCTTGTTTCTGTGCAGAGGCACAGCCCTCATTTAGAGGGAAGTGTGAACAAACAGACCTGAGGTGATTCCTTTTCTCCACCTCCTCCCTGGAGCAACTGTCACTCCTTGCTTCTCCTTGGTTCTGCCTCCCACAGGGAGTCAGTGTCAAGCACACCACGCAGGAATCATAGGTCTGGATCTGAGTTGCAGCGTTGCTACTGGCAACTCTGGGCCATTGTACCTTGGTTTCTCCATCTGAGGAAGTGGGCAGAAGTTCTTGTCACCTTCACCCTGCAGTCCAGGCAAATGTACTGTGGATAATACCATGAATTCAGTTAAATGCCTCCTCAGTTTGCTGATAGTAAGCACCACAGCTACAGAAATTCCAAGAGCTAGTTCATGGGAAGCTTTAAATGTGGCAAGGTAGAATAACCATCAAGGTATGCATGCAATTTTATTCCAGGAGACATTCTGTCCACTTTTAGAACCTGCAGCTTCCTAATCCATGGAACCAGGTCATCTTCCTGTAGGTGGGATATCTGTGGCAAATGGACTTCTCCTCCTTCCCGTTCTATGGCAGACATCACCAATCAAACTCAGATGTTATCTCAGGAATATCTTCAACACAGTCACATGGGAACAATGGCCACCTGCCAAAAGCTACATGCCAGTAGGAGAAAAAAAAGCATAGCTGTAGAGTCAAGTCAGTATGGTTTGAATTCTGGTTCCTCTGAAATAATGATCAGGCTTGACAATCTCCTTAAAGCAAAGTAGCCCTCTGCATCTATGAGTGTAAGAGGCTGGAGGTATATCTCATGGCAGAGCTCTTGCCTAGCATGCACAAGGCCCTGGGTTCAATTCTCAGTACCACAAAGAAAAAGGAAGGAAGGAAGAAAGGAAGGAAGGAAAGAAGGAAGGAAAGAAAGAAGGAAGGAAAAACAGATATATTCTACCCAGATTTCTGGTGGTAAATAAGATTAAAAAGATTATAGAAGCACATGCACAAAGGTATTTAATTGTACCCATTTTTTTCTACTCCATTTCTCAACAGGCCTTCTCTCTGACCATCTGTTTTTATCATCTGTCAGATAGGATCATCAAAGTCACTCTCTCCAACTTGTTTTGTAGATTCAAAGGGCTGGCCCTTGGGTCTGATACATCTCTATCATACTAAAGGTAAGGGACATCAAGGTAAGACTCTCCTGTTGTTTGACTTTCACCCTTCTCTCTCTCTCCTCTGATCAGATGAACCATTGTGGCCCCTGTCTGATGGTTCACCTTGCCTCAGTTTCCCTTCTATCCTTTGTCTAGTTTTAATGTTCACCCAGGGTAAGCTAAGGAAAGGTGGTTATCAGAAGTAAACAAAACCATTAGCCCTTGGTCCAATGTACATGGGGTTAGAGACAGAGAAGGAGAATTTGTCCAGGTAGCAGAGGCTACAGCCTTCTCGTCTTCTTGGTTTACTCCAACATGGACATAGCGCAATGGAGGCCAGACCCCAGGTGCCAAATGGAGCTCTTGGGTGTCTGGTCTTCTTCAGCCCTTCAGTACCCGAAGGAACGAAGGTCCACACTGTGTGTCCTCTTGTGAAGAAGAAAGCAGAGGAGGATAGAATGTCCTTCCTCCCCAGTGGATCCCACTGCAGCCTGAGAAAGGTGAATCAGGAAAGAACCCCTGGGCTCCAAAGCTAAGCAAGCCCATAGACCATCTCTATTGATGCAGAGGGTCAAACAAGGAGTCGTGTTGTGCTAGACTAGATTAGGGGTTTCTCTGCCACAATCAGCTGAGTGGCTTCCTAAACATAAGAGGCAGTGAACACAATATATGAAGAATGTTTAAATAAATATTTTTAAAAGTATTGTGATAAAAGGCACATTGCTATTAATCCCCTCAAAATACTCCCACTCACTTCAAACACATTTATGCCATCATTCTTATCACTTTCTGAAGCAGTTCTGGAATTTCTCTTTCATGAGTGTCTTTCCAGTGTATGGTAAAAATTATGGTGAATTCTCCCGCCAGGTGCCATCCAACAGAAAGGCCAGTTTGTAAAAAGAACATTGTGGTGTGTCACCACTTACCTTATTTAGAAGATCTGGCACTGTGACATCTAGCTCTCCCTCAGAGTTAAAAGGCCCATGAAAGCTAAAGGTTTTGAGCCCATTCAGGACACCAAGGCACCCACAAAACAGTGCAACTAGAGGGACCCATGAAAGAGGACTTCCAGAATTCCTCTAGAAAACGGCAAGAATGATGGGATAAAGGAGTTCCAGAAGGAGTATTGTGAGGGGGAGCAACAGCAATGTGTCTTTTCTTTTAACTTAAAAAAAAATTAAACATTCACTGTATTTTGTGATCACAAGTTGTACACTTGCCAGAGTTCCTGAATTTGCCTAGTGCCAATTATGAGTCTATGTTTTAAATAAGCAGCCTAGGATGAGAATGAGCTGCCAGGCTTGGGCACCAAGTGGGCAGGGTGACCTCCAAGGTCCCTTTTACCCCCAATTTTCTAAGTATAGTCTCATGAGAAGGTGAGAGTGAAAGCGATTATCAAATTACAAGACTAAAGTGCCTTGCTAAGAAAAGGCTTTCACTTTCTCAGGGATATATAATTAAAGCCCAGTAGATTAAAATTCCTTTAAGAAATGAGTAATACCAAGATTAAGGCACATTTGATACAGCTTCCTGAATGGCTGCTCGAAGATTTATAGAGGAAGGATAAATCAGCCTGCTGAGAGAGGAAAATGCATCTTATCACTCCCATCTTGCAGGGGAAGTAAAGTGTGCAGAAAAGGAGGGTTGGCTGGCAACCCTGAGCCAGGCACTGAAGGGCTCTTGCAAAGCTGTTCCCACATGAAGACAAAGAAAATAATTCCCTTCTAGGAAACAGGGATGGTCTGGTTGTCACTTAGGAGTTTTGTAGTTGTCACTAAAGTTTTGCGACCAGTGACGTGGCGCATCAAATTCCTTTCTTGGGGAGTTTTTTTTTTTTTTTTTATCACATACAGAAAATGAGCAAAGGAACTAGGAGTAATTAGGAGGTAATGAAGTTGTCAGAATAAGCTATTGACCAAAGAGCAGACAAGGGAATAGATGAAACATTTAAACGTTTCTAATTTAGCTGATGTGGAAGCTGCACATGTTTTGGGCACATGGGAATTATACTCAGTGCCTAATGAATGAGTTTTTCTGGGCAAAGCAGAGAGGATCCCAGAAGACAAAGGAAAAAGAAATTTGAATCAAAGTCCAAAATGGTAATGGTGATAGTAATAGAAATTATAATTAATACCTTACATTTTTACCCACCTTTGCAAAGTACTTGAACATACATTATCTTGTTCATTTTGCACAGAAACCGAAGCGAGAAGCAGTCACTGATGTAAGTGTGGAAACCTGAGGTCAGAGAATATAGCGACAAGTTGATGTTCATAGCCACTCTACATGGATTAGTGTCTGCTGTACAGAAGATGCTGGTACTGCTTTAAAAAAAAAAAAAAACGAAAGAAAGAAAGAAAGAAAAGAGAAACCTGCTGCCCTTTATCAGTAGAGAGAAATCTCAGTAAAGTATTGCTAATTTAAGAGCAAGACAGAGGAGGGGCGGGATACAATTTTGCTGCGAAAGAATGGCAATATGCAGCAAGCACAGAATTGGAGAGCTGTGTATTCAGAGAATTCTCAGGTTTGAAAAGTGTCACATGTCCCCACTTTCACTCCCACATTTCTGATGTCCATCACAGACGGCCTAGCTCTTGGGAGTCTCACGGACTCTGTCCCGCTCAGCAGGACCCCTTTGAGACGCCCACTCCCTCTCGCCTACCCACAAGGCCCAGCCCCCTGGGGTCCAGCTCCCTGCAGCTCACTCCTCTGCTGCCCAGTGCTCCGTGGGGTGCTGCCTTGTTAGAGCAGAGTGGGGAGAGCATCACCCGGTGAGGGCTGAAGGCCCAGAACAGCATCAGCAGGACCAGCAAGGAGGAAGGGAAGCAAGGAGGTGCAGAGGAGGAGAGGCTCAGGGAGGCAGGAGGGAAACAGGGGTGTGGGTGAGCCCTGTCCACTCCCTGAGCCCAGGTGGCAGATTCCTCTGAACCACGTGTCCTGAGAGTGTGGCCTGGGTCCTTTCAACAAAGTGAAGCTAGGGTATGGTGACCAGGAGAACGAGGAACCGGAGCAAAGGTGCCTAACAAAAGAGGGTGTAGAAATTACCTTCTAGCTCCAAAAGCTCCTCCTAAACACTGCCTGAATGCTGCTCCTCCTCCTCCTCGCTCTTTCCTAGCCAGACCTCAGCCACTCAGCCTACATCTCCATCGTCCCAAAACTTGATACCGTAAGTGCTGGCCGCTGGCCACCCACTGGTGTCCCAGCCCAGCAGCCTTCAGCATTCGGTACAGCTCTTTCCCTGGGACCGTGTCCCCTTGTTCCTCCTTCCCTGTGGAGATTGGCAATCCGTATAATTCCTCCTGCAGGGTTTTATCCCCCGCACACATGCTTTCTGCTAATCACCTGTGCCCAGTTGGATGTGGCTGCACACAAATCCACAGTCACACTGACTGGTCTCATTTAAATCCAGGACTCTGGACCTGGAGGCTCAGCGCATCCTTTCTGCTGCCAGTCAACTGCTTTCACTTCTCAGCCTTTTCATCCCCCCTCTCCTAGGCAACCAGCCTCACCTTCTCTCCCTATAAGCCCCCAGCGCGCCATCCTCACCCCTTCCTCTCAGTGGTGGCACTCCCCTATTTCCCTGAGGATATTGAGGTCAGCAGGACTCCCACGGCTCTTACACACCTGACATGCAACGGGGACTTCAGTCCCATCCACCCACCCACAAGCACCTGCACCCTCTGCTCTGTCTTCTCACCTGAGTGGGGGCTGGACCTACTGGCCCTCACATTACTTTCGTGCCCTTTTACTCTGCTATGTTGTCTACAGAGAGGACTGGCTGGCCTTAGAGTCTAGGTTCTCCTGGTTTACCACTCCACTTGCTTCCTGCTGAGTCTGGCCAAAGCAAGGCATTGGCAGGAGATTAAAAGATAGGCGAGTGGGAGAAGCCATCAGCTTGATGCTCCAGATCTTACCTCTTAGGATCACAGTGGCTCTAACATCTGCTTGCTCACCCTAGCCCAGGGCATCAGCAGCTCTCCTGCCTGCCCCTCCAGACTGGGGGACAACAGCTTCCTGGTGTTGTTCATCCACAGCTTACCTGAGTCATCAACTTCTTTTCTCACCTCTTCCTTCCTCTGTGTCAATAACTCCCCGAATCAAGCATGCAAGATAAATAAGATAGCTGAAGTTCCTCCTGCTACCAAACCAAAAAGGCCAAGAAGTGTCTCACTATCTTGGATGGTGCTTGACCCAGGTGACCATGCGGACAGTGGATGTTGCAGAATAAGAGTTGGAAGGGTTGTGCCCTGCACCCAGGCATCAGGGAATCTCACAGAACTCCCATCTTCAGTAATGAAAACCCACACAAAACTATAGCAGTCCATAAAGGAAGGGTTTCTAAGGACTCAGACCTTCAAGGATAAAGTTTGTGTTATCTGCCACTTCCAGAAAAATAAAAACCTGTAAAGTGTGATTGAAGGCAAAAGGAACATAATGGGTGGGTTGAAGAAAGACAGAAAATATCAACTACAGTTTTGCTAGCAGTTAATTACAAGCTGAAATCTGGAAACTGTGCATATCTTTGTTCAGAGTGTGACAAGCAAAAGTTATTTTTTTTTCCTTCCTTTACTTTTTTGTATGAAGACAGTGACTGATGCTGAACTTGACCACTAAGTTCCTGGGGCCCTAGACCAGGAAGGGTCTCATGTAGCCCTGGTGAGAAGTACTGGGGGAGCTTTGTCTCTTCTTGCTAAGAGAAAATGAGAGTGTTTTTAATAACACAGTGTGATTTTTGCCTAACACAAGATAATGCCATCATGTGACTTGAGGACAAAGAAACACGAAAAAATTGTTCTGATCAGAAACCTGTCTGACCTTAAAGGCTTTGTCTACAACTCTCCCACACAGTGAATGACATTTGGGTGGTTCCCTGGTAAACCACACCCTCCCTTGGAGTCTGAGCTGGCTGTTGACTGGTTAATTAAAAGGGCAGCATGGATGAGACCCCATGAAGGGTTAGAATAGGCCCAGGAGAGCCACGCCCAACCTGAGAGCAGCCAGGAGCACCCACAACCTGTGCTGGTGGATCCCAGACCTAAATTTGTACAATAATGGGTAAATAAAGCAACATATATATATATATATATATATATATATATATATATATATATATATATATATAATTTTAACAAATTTGTGATGTACAGCAGGATAATTTGATATATATATGCAGTGAATAAGGCTCAAATCAGGAGACTTAACATTTCCATCTCTAAATGTTTGATGAACATGTAGTAGTTCATATTTATGAGGTACAGAGGGATAATTTGACACATGTATACAGTTTATAATGATCGAATTGGCGGGAACATTTCCATCTCGAAGTGTTTGGTGCACACACCATGGCTGAACATGTTGATGAGGTTCCATGCGGTGTTTTAATTCCTGCCCCACACGCCCTGATCAGGGCAGGGCAAATCAGCAGTCACTCTTCTTATCAGCACTTCGTGTTTGGGGCCTTCACGTTGAGCACTTCTCTCCTAGTGGCTCATAAAGGGAACGCACTCTCTTGTCCCTGCTCTGCTGTGGAAGAGCCAGTGGGTTTTCAGCCACACAGACGGGGTGGTGTGTCACACAGTAAGGGCCAAGGGAGCGACCTGCACCATGCTCAGAAGGCAGAGTGTGGCGGGGTGGGGGAGGCACAGGAAGGAGAGAGTGGGCTGGAGAGAGAAGCTGCAGCGCGGTGTCCCCTCTGGCTTGGCTCTTTGCAGAAGGACCCTGTGTTTCTGGTGTTGCCCCGTACACCTTTGGCCAGGCGCTCCCTTACCCGGCCTCTCCCCTCTGGCCCCCAGCTGAGGGTTGGGAGGGGCTCCCCCTGTTCTTCCTCACTGTTCCTTTCTTCCATTTCTTGTGTAATTAATTTCCCCTACTACGTTCTCTTGGAAGAAAATAAGTAATTTGTGTTTGCAGGTGGAATTCTGATGACACATCACCTATGGCAGAAACTCCACCTTCTCTTCTACTTCCACATTCTTTTGCTGTGCTCTGAGCCCGATCGATCATAGCATAAATATTCCAGCCCCTCTGACCTCTCTGACACATCTCTCCTCAGCACTCTGCTTTGCTTCAGGGCCTTTGCTTTTGCTGTTCTTTGCCTGGGATGCTGTTCCCTTGGACGTGTGCAGAGCTAATTCTGACCCCTCCTCTACTCCTCTGCCAGGCATCACTTTGATTGCTATGTAAAATATTCTCCCACTCTGCACCCCCTTAACCTTCATAGTCCCTTTACCCTGCTTCTTTTTTCTGTTCTTTTCCCCACAAGCTTATTGTCTTTGAACACATCAAGTAGCTTTCTTGTTTATTATTTTCTATTGTCTGTCTCCCCATTCTACATGAAGTTCCATGAGGTCAGCTTTTCTCTTGTTTTCATTCACTGATCTATTCAAGTGCCTCAGAAAGGGCTGCTGTGGGGAGGACATTTCATAAACATTTGCTATGGAAACAGATTAAAAACTTGATGGACAATCTCAATGCTCAAAGCAGAGAAAAGCTGAAAGTCTATGGCTGAGGCAGAATCAGAGGCTGAGACCCTAGGCTTCTCTCTCTCTCTCTCTCTCTCTCTCTCTCTCTGATGTTCTTTTTGAGACCTCAAGAGCACAACTGGAAACTTTTGTGGCATGGACCTCTGGAAGCTCCAGGATGTTTTGCATATATAATTAGTGTAGGCTCACCGCTTTTGTGTGTGTGTGGTACTCGGAATTTAACTCAGGGACCTTCCTGCTGAGTTATATCACCATCCCTTTTGAAAATTTCAAATTCTGAGACAGGTTCTTGCTAAGTTGCCCAGGCTGGGCTCAAACTTGTGATCCCTCTGCTTTAGGCTACCAAAGTGCTGGGATTACAGGCGTGTACCACCACACCTGTCCAGGACTTCTTATTTATAATCTATTCCAAAGTTCGTTTCAGAAACATTTTCACTGAGTTTTAGCAGGTGACTCTTCCCAAAAGGTTTGGTGGGCAAATAAAAACATGGAAATGAACAAGTTCCTTCCTGCACAATTTCTCAGGGCCTTAAGTGGGTTCATGCATGTTGTGAGGCTCCAAGAGGGACTTTGGGGTTTCCCAAATGCATTGACCATAGAAATGTCTCTCTACGGTAACAACAGTAAGCTCTAGTAATACACAGAGGAGGCAGATCTGCCTGCTGATATCACCCTTAAGCTCATTACTGTAATCACTTTAATCACCATAAATATTTGACTCATAACTCTTATCTCAGTCATTAATACACTTAGTAACTACATTAACATCAGACCTTCATTCATATGATCATAATTATTAACTATTCATTTTGAATGATGAACTGTACTTCACTTCTTAGCCTGAATTAATTAAATCTGGTCTTGAGGAGATGTCAAGGTGGTGGTCAATGGACAGCCTGGATCTGGTTCTGGCTTTACCACCGGTATGGAACTTGGGGTGAGCTACAAAACTCCTGAGTCTCAGTTAGCTGAGCTGTTCTGATTTGGTCTGCGTGATTAACCTGGCAAATTCCCACAGATACACAGCAAAGAGGAAAAGAAGCACATATTACCATCCCCAGTTAGAGTAGCTCTGCCGCCTTCACCTGTTTGGTGTCACCAGAGATGTGTATCTATTGCTGGAGTTCAGATCCTGAATGTCACCATGAAGGCTGTTGTTTTGTAGAAGGCTTTGTCCACTGGTGGTGGTACTGGGAGGTAGTGGAAACTGTAATTGGTGAGGCTTGGGGAGAGGACTTTAGGTCACTGAGGTGTGGCCTCCAAGGGTGCCATGGGACCCTGTTCTCTCTTCCTGTCTTTGCTCTGTGTCCATGAGGAGAGAGGTTTTGCTCTGCTATGCACTCCTACCATGATGTGTTGCCTTACCACAGGTCCAAACCAACAGCGCCAATTATTTATGGACAGGAGCTTCGGAACTTGGGAACCAAAATAGATGTTTTCTCCGTATAAGTTATTTACAACAGGCACTTTGTTAGAGTGACAGAAAGCCGAGTAACATACCCACTATGAGCCAGGCAGTGTCTTCACAGTCTCTGTCACAGTGCCCACAAAAACCAGTGCCAATGCTTCAAATATACCAAACTAATGACATACAGATTGCTCAAGATACTTTATTCTATGAGGTTTCTAGCTTCAATGTCCTCTATGTGTGAATAGCTACACACACATGTGCACACACACACACGTGCACACACACACACACACACCAATGAGTCTGCAAAGACCAAAAAGCAGTACATTGCAAGGGCCAAAGTGAGCGTAAGAGATCAGACAGGCTGAAGGAGTTTAGAGGGGAGGAGGGATGATCTTTTTGCAAGGAGGACTGTTGGGTCAGCAGCTTGAGGGCTTTCTCTCCTCAGCAGGAGCATTTCCATCTATAATGAGAAGCGGGTCCCCAAAGGTTGACTGTGAGTCAACAGCCCAGAGGTAGAATGTCAATTGGATCTGCTGGTTGTGTGGTGTTCACACTGGACAAGTGGCAAGAACATTTCCACTCCACATACTGCCCGGAGTCCCTGAGGAACCATACACAGCCAGTCCTGGCCTTAGGATGGTTTGACTTAAAATTATTCAACTTTAAAATAGTCTAAAAGCAATTCACCACTCAGTGGTAACTTTACTTTGAGTTTTGAATTTGGATCTTTTCCTGGGTTTGTAACATTTGATACAGTATTTTCTCATGGTTCTGGGCAGTGGTAGTGAGCAGCAGCTCCGTCATCCACACAACCACCAGGGAAAACAACCCAGACTTTACAGTGTGCTGTTACGAAGCTAGGATGGCCTTGGTTAGGTGCATTATAGGCCTCTTCTACTTAATGATGGTTTCCACTTACAATGGATTTTTCAGGACACAGCTCTATCTTGAGTCCAGAGCCATCTGTACTAAAATCAGACATACTCTGAGTCTTGTCCCTCCATATGGGGACAACCAATATCAGAGCCCATTTTTCAGTGGAGGAGAGACAGAGTACTTGACTTAAAGTAGTTCAGTCTGTAGTATTTATGAGTCTTTGAATTCTCCTATGTCCTGTAAATAACATACTTAATACGCTTAGAGGTAAGAGTTCACTCATTATGTAGTTGTGCTCACTTAGAAATTATAAATGATGACTCCAAAAACATTAAATCGAAGCATATAGATTAAATAATCTACAATACAGACTCCTTTTTAAAAGTCTAAGTGAGGTTCTAACCAAGAAAATTGTTAACCCTCTTTGGAGCTGGGTTAAGCTGTCTTCCCTGAGTTTCCAAGGTTTCCAGAACAATTCTGAGGTGAAATCCTTGGCCTCTAGCCTGGCATAAATCCAAGCCAAGAAAATCCATCTCATGTTAGCAGGGAAACGCAGAATCACAAACCCAAACTCCATGCCTAACAAGAACGGGCAAACTACTACAAACAAATCAATGAGAACCCTTTAGGCAAGACCTGACTCTCCCATCAATTCTCCAAATGACCCTGGGCAAGTCCTTTCCATATACTGTGCTTTGTTTCCTCATGAATGAAACTGAAGAGTTGGAACAGGTAGCATATGATAGACACACAGCATGGATTCCTACACTGTGCTCTTGTTGCAAAGACAGGCATTGTCATTTGATCAAAATACTCTTACCTACCATTCCCAGAAGGGGCCTCAGTTACTTTTTCAACTTTGTGCTTGAGGAAATCATACCTCAGATGGCCTGGGCATCCTTGAATCAATAATGCTAAAAGTTCCTTACACTGCAGGCAGGCTTTCAAATTCTATGAAAAATCAACTTCCTTTTGTGAATTTTGGTCACTGCATTTTCCTCTCCGTATATTACTACTACCCCTATATAACTCTTTCCAGCCATGTCAATAATAGTTTAGAATTGCTGCCCAGAATGGGAGTGTTCTCACCATGAGCCTTCCAACCCAAGACATTTGCACCTGAAGGTCATCTGTAGCCTAAGTCCTTATGTGCCGTCTTCCTGATGCAAAAAATCCATTATGAAAACAAAGTCCAAGGTTGTGAAAAACATCTTAATGACTAAATTCAGACTGCTTTTACAATCAAAAGATTTTTAATTGGACTTCCTTGGAGACCACCTTGTCTGTGATGTCTTGAGGAACATTCCAGTCCGGCATCCTTGTGTGAAGGACACTTCACAATTTTTGGTACTAATTATCCTCTGGAGGGAAGAGTAGAGAGATCCCAACCTGCTGCTGGTTCCGTAGTCTAGGTCACCTCTCTGGAGTTGGTCTTTTGTAATTTCAATTTCCTCAAGCTCATTATCAGGAGGAACCTATGAACTCTTGAAGAACCAAACACCAAATGAACCAATCACTTGGTTTTCAGTAAACCTTTCAGAGTTCTCCTCTCAAAGGGCAAGAGGCAAATGATAGCAAAACAAGTTGATGTGAAAAACAACTCAGAAAAACAAAGACATTTAGGAATAAAGGATGTATGGTAGATGATGTTTATTTTATTATTGTGTAATTTTTGTTTTAGTTGTCAAAAATTTTGCCATGTTGGCCCTGCGCCCCAAAGACCAGCTTAGCCAGGCAGTCAGAGAGGACGTTGGCCGCATGGAGCCCCACTGCCATCCTACCCACGCCCCGCCCACCAGACAATGCCACTACCTGGTTCCACACTACAGAGCCACAGGGGGTCATAAAGGCCATTGTCCTGAGCTCCAGAAGATAGAGCAGAAGTGAACAGAAAGAGGGCCTCTCTTGGGCTCCTTGATGAAAACTGAAGACCACTGGAAAAGAGAAGAGAACTTATGGAATAAAGGCACACCAGACCACTGTACTTGGTATATTGGAGGGATCACCACCTCCCATCGGAACCTAGACAATCTTTTTTTTTTTTTTTGAACCTGGGCAATTTTCAGGGGAAGCGCACCTGGAACCTGCAGTAGAACCTTGCAGAGTTCAACCCCGCAGGAGGACAAGGAGCTCAACTTGGGACTTGCAGCCAGAAATCTGCCTGAATCTCATGGGTCTGTGACTGGCTTGCTGAGACTCATTGACTTATATCTGCACAAAACTGCCCACGTCGTCTATTGTGATAGCAGAGACATACCCTGACGGAGGCCCTTCATTTTTATTTTTTATTTGTTATTTTCAAAATTATTATGTTGTTGCTCTCATTTTTAAGTTTTATTTTTTTTCTTTTTCTACTCTTTTCAAATTTTTACTTTTCTGTTCCTTTCTTTCTTTCTTTTTTCTTTTCTTTCTCTGTCTCACTCATTCTCTCACTGTCCTACATTGTTCTTCATCTCCCTTTTTGTTCCTGTTCTGGTCCTAATTCAGATTTCTTCTTTTTTTCTTTTCTTCTCTTTTTCTTTCTCTTGATTGTTATTAGTTTTAAAGGAAAGTAAGTACAGTTTCTTGCCTCCCTATTGCTGTTAGGTTGTTCTGTTCTTGTCTTTGTTCTTTCATTCTGTCTTCTCCTCTTGCTTTCAACAGTTTCTTAGAGTTTATGTGATCTTTCTGTGTCCTCTGGCCTCACTGCTAACCTTTCCCTATCCTTCTATCTATCTCTCCCTCCTCACCTCCTTCTAACCCCCATCCTGAAGGGGAAAGTTGCTATATTGAAGAGTTTATTCACTATAAACATATGTTGGGTTGGTCCTCAATTTTGATATAATTCACACCATTAAAGGTGATAGATTAATAACTACCACAAATTGTCATTTTCTAAGGTGTACTTGATGCTATGGTGCTGTTAATTGTATCACTTGGGCTAAGGTGTTGTGATTGATCTAAAATCAGTTGTACTTCCTGGTATAATGAAAATGAGATAGCCTCACAGTCATTAAAGACTCAAAACGTAAAGACCAGCTTTATCCGGAAGACACCTCTGAGAAGCATTCATTCCATAAGGATTCTAAATACAAGCAACAAAGATACTTACAATAAGCAATTTCAAAGTATCAACCCAGGAATTAAACCAAGGACAGTAGCAAAATCAAAAATGAGAAGACATTTAAGCAAGGCACAAACTCAGACTTCCACCTCACCAAAAGCAAATTCTGGGGGGAAATGAGATGGAAAAGTCTGATAATCAACCACCTGGACACCTTGAACTGATAGCACAGGAAGTAACAAAACAGATGAATGAGGCTCTAGAAAAATTCAAAACAGAAATAATTTCCCAGATAACTACAGAGATGGTGAGCAAAGTGAAAGACATGATTAGAGGCTCTAGAACAGAAAGAAATAAAAAAAAATAGAGGAGTTGAGAACCATGCTGGAAGCCATGAATGCCCAGCATAAGAA
>NW_004624735.1:20691387-20742528 GCF_000247695.1 Heterocephalus glaber | reverse complement strand
TTGTAGAAACTGTTTAATTTCTTCTTTAATTACTTCTGTGATCCATTGGTTGTTCAAGAGGGTGTTATTCAGTTTCCATGTGTTTGTTGGGGTTTTGCAGTTTCTTATGTTATTGATCTCCAATTTTATTGCACTGTGGTCTGATAATATACAGGAGGTAACTTCTATTCTTTTACATTTACTTAGACATGTCCTATGAGCTAGCATGTGGTCTATTCTGGAGAATGACCCGTGTGTAGCCAAAAAGAATGTGTATTCCGATTTTGTGGGGTGGGACATTCTGTAAACATCTATTAAGTCCATTTGTTTAATAGCTTGGTTCAGTTTTAGAATTTCCTTGTTAACTTTTTGTGTAGATGATCTGTCTACTTGTGATAGTGGGGTATTGAGGTCCCCCACAACAATTGTGTTAGTGTTTATTTGGTTTTTCATGTCTATTAATATTTGCTTTGTATAGTTGGGGGCATTCGTATTTGGTGCATAAATATTTAGGACTGTTATCTCTTCCTCTTGGATTGTTTCCTTCACAAGGATGTAGTGACCATCTTTGTCTCTCTGTGCACCCATGTTCATAGCGGCACAGTTTGTAATAGTTAAAGCTTGGAAGCAGCCCAAGTGCCCATCAACTGGAAACTGGATAAAGAAAATGTATTTTTTTTAATAAAATGAAGTACTCAGCCATAAAGAATGAAAAACTAGAGTCATTTATAGCTAAATGGATGCATATCGAGGCCGTACTCTTAAGTGAAATAAATAAGACACACATGTGTAAATACCAAATAGTTTCTCTAGTGTGAGAAACTGATAGTGTAAACAAGAGTCAAAATGATTAAAATGAATAATTGATAAGTTGAAATAGGTCCAAAGGCCAAGGAGTGAAGGGAGGGGAAGGGGAAAGGAAAAGAGGGAAAGGAAAAACTATGAGAAAAGAAAAAAAAATGGAAATGAAATCTATGTAAATAAGGAAGGGTGGAGGGGGTGAAGGGTGCACAGGTAATGGGGAAAAAAATAAGAACCAAGATATATCATGTAAAGGTACAAACACCTAATGATAAATGTAAATGAATTGTATACCTAAAATGTACCAATAAAATGTACCAATAAAATTAATTTTTTAAAAATCCTATCAGAAATTAGAGGTGATTTCAGAAATCTTGTAAGACCAAGATCAAAATAGGAAATAAGTTGTATGTGTTCTCAAAAGGAAATTGAGGAAATAAATTCTTAACATCATTAAAAAAAAAAAAGAAAGCCTATATTAACTTGTCAATGGTTTCCTCTCAAAGAAGGAAAGAAGGGCATCTGATCAGGTGGGGCATGTGCTCAGTAGTCCTCTGTGGCCAGAATTCTAGGAACAGCACTCCCTCTTTTGCATTGTCTCTCTGTCATCTCATGCCACTCCAACACAAATGCTACTTATAGTGACCCCTCCTTCTGCATCCCAAGCTTCATTATGACCACATGATCTATATTCTCCATTTTGGAAGTCAGACAACAGGTAGGGTTCCAAGGGACAGGCACATGACTAGTTCTGTCTAACTCCACATGTGTAATTTGATGATCAAAATGAATTGAATTAGGTGCATGGAATTAGTCAGAAAATTTCAAGTTTCAGGTGAGTAAATCCCTAACCTGAACCTGTCTAGATTAAAATAAAATATGTGAGCCTATGTATACTGAAAACCAAGAGTAAATTTACTCCAGAAGAAGGTAAATCAAGGATCTCAGGTAATGTTATCAGGTATAGGTCTTTCATCATTGATTCTGCTTTCCTTTAACATCCTGTTATTTCTCTGTGTCAGGGAGCTTCTTGATGTGGAAGCAGAGGTGGACACTGACAATTCAGCCTGAGGTTCTGACACACTGGCCTTGTGGAGGAAGCAGGGCACTTCTTTCCCAACTGATTCAGTCCCAGGAGCAACACTCATTTGTGCAGCTTGTGTCCATGGACCTATGATCCACTGATCCACTTAAATATCTCTGTCAGGTGGAGTTCTGCCATATGCTACCAGAGGAAATGGACTAATACATGAGATCATTTCTAACTTAGAATGTGGGATATCAAGGATCTATACGAAGAAGACAAGGCCCCTGCCCTTGAAGACAAAGGAGGGCATAAAGACAAATGGATCTGGAGAGATGATACACAAGACAGAAGTAAATCCCAGCACCTCTCTCTCTTCTCTCCAAAGTCACTAGCTGCCTCATATGGCATATGTGAGAAGTTCTGCCAAGTGTCGCACCTGCCTGGTGTGCCGCATGCCACTCTATTGTACTTTACACATTTTACAGACGTTTGCTCCTACTACCATATTGCCTCCTACCACAATGACTTGTAGTCGAAGACCACATTTCTTACTGTCTTCATTATCTTGAGGACCCAAGAATAATCCTATGACCTAGGTCTATTCCCGTTGCTCAGTCCCTATTGGATCCTAAGTTCCCATCATAGCTCTCTGGTCCTGTGGATATTGAAGCTGAGTCCTTGAACCTGAGGCAGTGCTGAAGAATTGTAGTGCATTCGAATTCCTGCAGGAAGGTCCTCATCTGCCACACTGGAAAAATCACTGAGTCCAAAACTCAGTTACTGTGCATCTCCACCGAGGCCACTCTGGCTCAGCATGCCCAGAATTAATTGCACCAGATATCTTCCCCCAAATCTGCTCCTCCACCAATGTTCTCAGCTTCACTGGATGGCACAGCTATCTCTCTGCTTTTGCAATCGTGAAACACAGGAGACATTCCTGGCCCTTTGCTGTCCTTCACTCCCATATCCTGTCAATCACCCAGTCTTATTGATTCTATTTCCAAAGAGTTCTCAGGACAATCTACATCTGTCTGTCTCCACTGCTAGCACCTTGGCTCAAGCAACCAGCATCCTCTACCCTGACCACAGGTCTGTCTGTTTCCACCCTTGCCCCGCTCTACTTAATTTTTCAGATGGCAGCTGAAGCGAACTTTGCAAAACATAAGTCAAATCGTGTCACACTTATACAGTGGGCTCCAATTGCTCCCCTTTGTCCTACCCTCTACTGATCCTCTAGGTCATCGATGAAATGCAGCTTCTTAGGGTCAGTGTTTCCTGACAACTTTCACAGCTTCCTGTCTTAGTTTGTTTTGAGTTGCTGAAATAGAACACCTGAGTCTGGGTAATTTATAAACAATAAAGTGTATTTAACTCATGGTTCTGGAGCCTGGGAAATTTAACATTGAGAGACTGCATCTGTGAGGGCCCCTACTGCATCATGACATGACAGGAAGCATCACCTGTTGAGAGTGTTCATGAGAGCCAGTGGGAAGGGTGTGCAGGACTCATCCCGTTATCAGGAACCCACTTCTCTGGTACCTAACATGCTCTTGTGACAATGATTGAGCCATTAATGTGTGTCAAAGCCCTAAGACTTGTCACTTCTTAAAGGTTCTACCTCTCAACACTGTTGCATTAGGGATTAAGTTTTTAACACAAGAACTTTGGGGGACATAGGTAAACGTCATAGTGCTTTACCCCAACGGGAATGCACAAATCATTTGTGCTATTATTTATTGAATATCTCTCTGCTTTTCTAGAAAGTCTATGAAAGGTGAGTACTGTGTCTTGTCTTTGTCTTCTGTCCCTCAGGAGGACCTTGTTTCACCATAGTTAATACTCAATAAATATTCAGTGAATAAATTTACAAGTAAAAGCCACAACACATTCAAGCATTGTCTACACAATCCCTGAAGAGCTGTCATTCTGGCATGGTGAAGAGAGATCTCTGCTGTGGTAGTTGGACAAGATCATCCTTCAAACTTGTTCCAAGTGTTACTTTGATCTCTCTTAGAGTTTCACTGTCCTAATGCTAAGCGATGGTCACTGCTGCTCAGTGTTACAGCAGCAAATGTAAACAACACAATAAGTAACCTCAGCATCTGTCAACCTATCATAGGAGGCACTATTGCTTGTGATATAGTATTCACTAAGCCATTTCATTTCCATTTCATTTTCTAGCTCTTCCTCCTCAATATTGGACAGAGGGACAAAATTCTATTGACTCAGTTTATCATAATCTATAAAATTTTAAACCTACCAGCCCAATAAATGAAAGGATGGTTTTAGGTCTCACAAAGGGACTCACTACAGGGGTTCCTTGAAACAGCAGACCTCTCTGAGGACATATAAAATTGGATTTGATTTACAAAAATTTGATTTGCACATAACTATTCAGGAACATATTGATTGCTTTAAGTGAGGTACACCAGAATATAACTACCTTTAATCTTTTATAACAAAGGCAGCATTTAAAATTGCTTTTGCTAAGCAATTTTAAAATTGAGGGTTCAATCTTTTTGCTGGTTTCCCCTCACCCAGAAGGCTCCCTCTTTTCCCACACCCTTTCTACCTCCTAATTAAATGAGGTAACAGTTTGGATTCTATGCTGTTTCTGACAAAGTCAGATTCTCATCTTATGGATACTGAAATAGCTAAGCTAGGGGTTTAATTTCATTTGCTTCACTCTTTGTTAGTACAGTCCCTTTTCATTCTCACTTCTTGGAAGCATTGTTAGAGGGGGATCGATTTCTTGGTTATTAAAAAGTGGTGAATTACCATGTATTAGTTGGACCCATATTCCCCAACCACAATGTCATTTCATTCCATGAAAAAGTCTTCCCTTTGTGAGTGGGTCTGTTTGTTTGCTTTATTTAGCTTGTGGTGTGGAGTGCCTAATAAGGAATCCTGACGATAGTTTGCTCCATCTCCAGATTGAATTTCTTTATAGATCAGCCTCAGTAATTCATTTCCCAACTGGTTCTGATCAATAGAGTTTGACTCAGCGTAAGGTTACAGAAACTATTTGTGGTCTTGAGGGGTGACTCGGTGCACCTTCTCCAGAGAGGTGCTCTTTGATGGAAACCTGTGAGACTGACCAGCCGTCTCAGAGAGCAGTCTGAGTGCTACACATGCTCTAAAGCTTCCACTGTCTTTTTCTCTTTGATTCCAGGAAGTCAAAGCTAGGGATGCTTTTATGGAAAAGTGGTTGTGAGGAGAGACAGTGAATGAAGACACCTGAGGATGTCATACCTATCCTCAGAGCAGGCTGTTGAGCTTCGGTGAATGGCTTGATCATTCTCAGCTGCTGATTTAACTTCCAAAGACCAAGGCAGCAGGGCCGGTTGATGCCCAAGGCTCCAACGAGCTCTGACTTCCCCAGGTTCCTCGTGAAGGCAGAAAGACCTTGCTGTGTAATGGTGCACCCTGCAATGACCACCATTTGGGCAAACTGTGTCTCTAGATTGTTTCTAGATCACCCAAAAAATACTTGGTCTCTGCCACATGGATCCCAAAGCAGGCTGATGCACTCTTCCTAGCTGAGTGTTCCTGGCCAAGTCACAGTATCCCTTCCAGGCTCTACTTCTTTATCTGTACATGGTGACAAGGAATTTTGCCCTTTTCTATTAAGGAGCTTCTGTGAGGATCAAATGAGGTCACATATGTGAGAAGCATTGTGGAATGTAAAGCAAAATGCATAAAAGGGACAGTTAATCAGGTAGCCAGTGATGCGCACACCACCCCAGAGGTTCATAAATCTGGCTCCTCCTGCTTCTTGCTTTTCCCAGGATCCCCACTGCAGCTGTAGTTTACACTGGACCAGAAATCATGGCTTGTTTACAAGCTATCTGACTGAAGAGACTCATTAGTGCAGGCAAGGACACCATCCTTGGGGACTGACATAGAGCGTGGCTGAGTGAGCTCTGCCCGCATGTCCATCCCCACTGGGGGCACCAGGCTTACAAATGCTCCAGGGACAGAGCAATCACGAGGATGAGCTGACCTCATATCCTTTGAAACTAACAGTGGCTTTCACAGACTATTCAGTCCTAATATGAAGCAGTGAATCGCTTTTTCCTTTTTGTTGACTTTTTCTCTACATGTCATTTGCATAGACCCTAGGATCTGGAAATATAGTTATTCTCAAATTATATGTAGCAATTTTTAAAAAAATCTATAATGTCCTGCGTCCTCACTCTGACCCAAATTTCATACCAGGCACCTTGCATGAGTGATTTCATTAAATGTATTATTTACAACACCTCTGTATGGCAGATATTCACTTAGTAACCTTTCTTTAATGAACAAAGTAATGAATTAATACAGTTAAATGATGAACATTTGTTGAGTGCTTTCTGTGTGCTATGCAATGTGTTACACATTGGAGATTCAGAAATTAGTGAACTAGCCAATAGCCATTCTCATTGAGTTTATGATCTAAATATCATGATCCCTACTTGTAAATAAACAAACTGAGACTACAGAACATGAATCAGCTTGCCCAAGGTCACACAGCAAGATGATGTCAGGTCAAGGGATCAAAATTAAGTGTAGCTCTGGTCACAATGGAGTAGCTGGTACAAACTGATCTTTCTGAGCAAAACAATGATAAAACGGTAAAAATTGCATGAAGAAAATGTTTTGAGGCACTGAACATCAAGCCCTTCAGTACTGAAAACTGCAAAACTGAGAATCGCCAAAATTAGCCTCAAGTTTGTCTGGGCTTTCTGTTTGTGTGTGTAGTTTAGAGATCCGTGTGGAAGGATGAGGCCCAGGGAAAGTACTGTTGCTAAACTGAGGAGGCAGAGATCATGTTTGTCCGACAGAGTAACAAACAGGCACAGGCTGCAAGCGATTCCGGGCTGAGACCTATGTGTGTGGGCTCCTCCTGCAGGTGCACAGGGCTTATCAGAGAAGCTTCTGTGGGATGAAAATGAAAGGGAAATTTAGAGGTCAGTGATTGCTGAGAGGTGTTGGAGTTTCCAGGCCAGCCGGAGTACAGACCTCCCTGTCTATGGCAAGCATTCAGTTGAGGGACCAACTGCAGAAAGGCCAAGCTGCAAAAATAAAGAACAAGCCCCAGATTCAAGATCAATCCTCAGGATGAAGACAAAATGGAAAGGAACCAGGCTTAAAAAAGTAGAAAGCGATACCTGGAAAGCTGAGAGTATCTGTTAATAATTTAACACCCCCCTCCCAATGCAGAATTTAATACTCCTTAAAGGAAGAAAGCACGATTCAGACTTCCCACCATGTCTCTTTTCAAATGTCTAATGCACATTCAAAAGTTGATAAACATATGAAGAAACGGTCACAGATGAGCCATAGTCTATAGAAAACTAAGGCAACAGATACTGACCCTAAGATAATCCAAAGATTGGAATTAGCATGCAGTAACTGTAAAATAGCTATTATAAATATATTTAAGGATGAGGGCCCGGGATTTAGCTCAGTGGTTCTGCCGCCTGCCTCGCAAATGCAAGGTCCCTAGGTTGATCCCCAGTACAAAAATAACCTAAGGATTAAGGATGTAAAGAAACATATAGACATAGCAATTGAAAAGATAGGGAATTTCAGCAAAGAAGTGAAAACTATTTTTAAAAAAGCAATAGTTTGGAAATTATAAAACTGAGAATTATAATTAAACAATTGATTTAATGAATTAGCATATTAGTGATGATTGAAGATAGAATCAATATACTTGAGGCCAATTTCTAGAAGTAATCTAAACTGAGGACTAAATGGGCCAAAAAACTTTTAAAAAAGCCTCAATCAACTGAGGCATGGTATCAAATATCTACCTAGTGCATACAAGTTCCCAAAGGAGAGGACACACAAACAATAGCAGAGAAAATATTTCAAGAAAATTTGTCAGAATCTCTCAATTTTTATGAAAATATCAGCATATAGATCCAAAAATTGAAGCAAACCTGAAGCAGGATAAATATAAAGAAACTGTGACTAAATGGAAGATGGGAGTACAGTGCAGATCTGAAAGACAATAAAGAGATAATAAGAGAAAATTATAAATTATAAATAAGTTCAATAGTTTAGATGAAATGGACAAATGACTTGAACATCATAACTTAGTCAAAAGTTACAGGAAGGCTTTAGAAATTAAAATTTTATTCTAAAATTTATATGGGAAAGCAAAGACCTAGAAAACAAAATAATCTTGAAAAAGGAAAAACCAGAGGGCTTATGCTATATGATTATTAGATTGACTATATACCTACACCAATAAATACAATTGAATATTGGCCTAAGAATGCACAAATAGACCTATATATTTGGATCAATTGACTTAAAAAATACTTCAGCAGTTTCACATGGAAAAGAAAATCCAGTCAACATATGGGAAGAAAAAGGAAATTCAACACTTTTGTAATCACACATAAATATTGATTTAAAATGAATCATGGGCATATATGTAAAAAACAATGCCATTAATCTTATTTAAGATACAGAATAATATACTAAAACTTTAGACAGGCAAACATTTCTTAGAATGGATACAAAAAGCACTAATTCCAAAGGGAGGAAAAAAACTAAGTAAGTTAGACTTTATCAAAATTAAAGACTCCTGGCCCTTTATAAAGCCTGTTAGTAAAATTGCAGATTGAGAGAAATAATTCACCGATATATATATAACAAAATATATCCATAATATAAAATAATCTGTACACATCAATAATCTTTTTAAAAAGTCATAAAAATGTGCCAAAGACTTGAACAGGTACTTGATAAAAGAAAATATATGACTGGACAATGAATATACAGAAAAGGCACACCATCAGCAATCATCAGAGAAAGGCAAATTAAATCGTAACGAAGTAGCACTGTACACCTACTAGGCTAAAATTCAAAGAATAACACCAAATGTTGGCTGGAATGCGGAATAACCAGAACCTTCAGACATTGTACTGGCAATGAAATGATACAAATGCTTTGGTAAACTGGCAGTGTCTTACAAATATACGGTTTACCCCTACATCTATCCTATGACTTAGGAATCCCACTTCTACTTAAAATAAATGAATTTACCCAAAATAGATGAAAAGATATGCCCCCAAAATGTGTCCAAAGGTATTTATAAAAGCTTAATTTAATTATCTCAATCTAGAAACAACCCAAATATCTACCACAAGCACCTGACATCATATTAACTCAATGAAATGTTAATTAGTAGTAAATGCTATAAAACCCTGGTGCCACACCAACCTGAATGAATCTTAAGAACACTGTACCAAGTTAAAGCTGCCAGACAGTGTACGTGCTACATGGTTCATTTATCTGCAGCTCAAGGACAGTTAAAACTAATCCATTATGCCTGAATGGGAATACTGGTTGGCTATTGGGCAGTGGAGACTCAGCCGGGTGGGTCATGAGAGACCTTTCCAGGGTGATATGTTTGAATATTCTTCATTTTTGTGGGTGTTTTTGTTAGAGGGGAGTATCCATTGTCAAAACTTGTTAACATGCAACTTTAAAATGGAAAAAAACCTCCAGTATTTCTAACTCAAAAGGCCAGACTCTTCTACCATACAATACTGAATGTTAGGCAGAAGTTAGCACCTGGAAATTTGGCGCCCTTTGAATGAGGCAGAACATTGTGGGGAAAAGAAAATGAATTCCACTATCAAGTGAGCAAGGGGTTTATGCAGCGAAAAAGTGACAAAATATTTATAATAACTTTAAGAACTATTATTATAAACTGTTAAGGCAGTAATACACCCTAGGGGCTTTGGAAACAGTGGCCATTCCTATTAATTATCTATTGGTGCTCAGGAAATGACTGTTTCAGAAATAAGTGCCTGAGAATAAAAAAACTTTATTCTCTCCTTTTGGTGGGTCAGAAATTAGGTAGGGGTGAGGGGAAGGGGAAAAGAAAGAAGAGAAAGGAAAAATTATGAGAAAAGAAAAAAATGGAAATGATGTCTATGTAAGTAGGGAAGAGTAGAGGGGGTGAAGGACACACAAGTAATGGGGAAAAAATAAGAACCAAGATACATCATGTATAGGTACAAGAACCCAATGATAAATGTAAATGAATTGTATACCTAAAATGTACCAATAAAAGAACTTAAGAATAAAAAAAAAGAAAAGAAATTTGGGAGTGGCTCAGTTGGGCAGTTCTGGCTCCAGTTGTCCCTCAAGGTTGCAGCCATCTGAAGACAGGAGGGCCACTTTCAAGTTCACCTCATGGTCCTTGACCTGCCCCAATATCACTAGCACTTGACAGGAGGCCACCCTTCCTCACCAGCCTGTACAGCCACAGACAACTGAGCATCTGTGACAGGCAGCTGGCTTCTCGCAGAGCAAGTGGTCCAAGAGAAAGAGCACAAGGCCGAAATGGAGGCTGACGGCTCTTTTATAACCTAATCTTGGAAGTGGCAGGCCATCATTCCTGGGGTTTCCTGATGGTCACATGGGCCTGCCTGGCACAAGAGGGGGAGTTGATTCCAAGGGTGAGTGTGGAAGGCAGGAAGCACCGAGGGTTGTACTGGGGGTTGGATAACAGATTCCTTTTCACTCTGACTCTGTGGCTCATTATTTGTGAGATCGAGGACAAACTATTTATTCCCTTTAAGCCCCAGTTTCTAAAACTGTGAGATGGGAAAGAATGATTGTGTTTACACCAAGGGATGAAATTGGTAATGTTGGGAGATTCTTAGAGGGCAACTGGAGTATTCATCTTAGAAAATTCATGAGTTTAGTCAGTCATGGGCAATGCCTAGTATCATTCTCCTGCCTAACTCTCTTTTACCAACTGTATTTCAAGGTCAGCTTTCAGATGTGGTGCCGTCTCCTGATTTGGACCCTGAAGCAAGTATGTTCTATATAATCAACCTACACACAGCAGGTTCTCTTCGTTCCTGCTTTATTTACTTTCTTTCCCTTCTCTTCTTCCATAAGACTGTGAGCTCTCTTGAGGACGTGTGTGCTGTTTCTTTAGGGAATTTCCACACTTGCTGTTTGAATTCATGTTGACTTTTACCCAGTCAAGGCTCAGGGTTCACGGATTATAGAGATTTTACAAAGTAGACTATCCAGAAGATGAGGCAACCGTCATTCAGTATATCAGTCTGTTATTGTCTGATAATGGTGTGTAACAAGCTACCTGCAAATTTAAAGCCATGCAACAGCCCCTTGTTGTCTTGCTTATGGGTGTGCAGGTCCTTTGGGAATTGGCTGATCTTGGCTGGGGAGCTTCACCCGAGGTAGGTCAGTCACATTTGGCTCCTGTTGAAATGCAGGCTCCAGTTGGCCAATTAGATTCCTTCTGAGTAGTGCTTCATTTTATTAAAAAACCACATCTTCTTTATCCAGTCTCCAGTTGATGGGCAATTGGGCTGCTTCTAAGTTTTAGCTATTATAACCTGCTGCTATGAACACAGGTGCGCATATATCACTGTGGTATGATTCTTTTAAATCTTTCGGGAAGACATCCAGCAGGGTAATAGCTGGGTCTAATGGGACCTCTAATCCTAGTTCTCTGAGGTATCTCCATATTGATTTCTACAGTGATTGCACCAGTCTGCATTCCCACCAACAATGGAGAAGGGTTCCTTTCTCCCCACACCCCCGCCAGCATTTGTTATTGGTTGATTCTTGATAGCAGCCATTCTTTCTGGAGTGAGGTGGAATTTCAGTGTTGTTTTCATCTGTATTCCTCAAATGACCCGTGATGTTGAACATTTTTTCATATGCCTATTTGCTGCTCTTACTTCTTTATCTGAGAAATATCTGTTCATTTCAGATGCCCATTTTTGAATTGGGTCTTGGGTTGAGGGGAGAGTCCTCTCTTCCGTGGTAATGGCAGGAGCGCAAGAGAGAAAATGTAAACATCCATTCGTCCCAAGCCTTTCTTGCTTCAGAAATGCTAATGCCCCATTGGTCAAACAGGACAAAGGGCTGAGCCCAAAGCCAAGGAACATGCTCTGCTTCCAGTGGGAGGGGCTTGAACGTCACGTGGAAAAGTGCAGGAGCAGAGGGAAAAGCGAGATCAATAGCTCTGTTATGTAAGGTTTATTAGAAAAGAGCACAGAACCAAATGTTGCTAGGAATATTTCACTTTCTGGAAATATTTGCGTATCCTTTCACTTCTAGAACGAGGGGCACTGGAGAAAGTGAGTTAAACTGGAAATTGGAAAAGGAGATATATGAGACAAAACACAGATTTCGGTGGTTCAGCCTTGCTTCTTCCTTTTACTGATTGCTGGCCCTGTCAGGTCCTTTTACATCTCTGAGCCTTGTCCCCTTCAAAAATAGAGATGACAAACCGGTGCAGGTGGTTGTGGAAATGAACATAAATTAGCATGTATCTGCACACTTGGCACGAGGGTGTGCACAATGTTGCTTCAGTCCTAGGAAAATGGCAGGGGCTGTCTCTCAGCAAGCATGAGCATCTTGGACTGGTCAGTGAAGAATTCAGCTTTGCTGACTGTACAAGTGGCAAGGACAGAGCATCTCCATCGCTCTCTCTCGTTGCTTCAAGACA
This sequence comes from Heterocephalus glaber, assembly GCF_000247695.1. The sequence continues at coordinate 20,730,220 of NW_004624735.1, read as the reverse complement.
AGCGCATGACCAACTTTCATTTATTTTGGGCACCGAAATGCTAAGTTATTGCCATAGAGACATAATTATAAGTAATTAAATGAAGGTGTTTGCTGAAATCTTTTAAAAGTTTTAAATATCTACCTTTCCACTCAACTTATCTGAGCCCCCATCAAACATTGTAGCATATATTTCACTCCGCATCGAATCACTGAGTTATTTGTGGCAGTTTTATCAAAAAGAAATGAATGAACTCCTCTCAAACCTTACTCTGAATGTGAAACTTTCACCCCTGTCCTTAGGAAGCGGGATATGGCTTACCAAAGCAATTCAGAGTTTAACTTTTTTTTGCTTTTGCATCTTAAGGTCTGTGAGCAGGTCAGGGGCTGTTGAGAAGGATCTAACAGCATCAGAGTAAATCTGAGCTGTCCTTGCTTGTGAAATCCACAGGAGAATCCGTTAAGGTTCACAAAGACTTGTGAGCCCATCTCTCATCTGTCCCTCATTCTCACACAACCACCCCCTTACCAAGCCAAAATGCATCCCACATCCACCGAACAATTGAACCATCTGCAACATCCATTGTTGGTGAGCTGGGTCACTCTATAGCCTCACAAGCAATTTTCTTGTATATACTGTTACCCACCATCCCAATTCATTTTCATATAGAAACCATAGTGATCTTTGAAAAATCCAGACTCACGTCACTTATCTCTATGGAAAGAGGGCTGGAAGTCTTTCAAGGTCTTCTCATTGCCACTAAGACAAAGATCCAAAATTGTTAAGATGCCATCAAGAGCCCTTTGGGGCTTACACAATCTTCTCTGATTTACAGCTAAACTTCCTCTCTAGTTACTTTAAGCCCAGCATACTGAGCTTTCTGCCAGCACATTAATGTTTTGGCTCTTTCTTTTCCCTACCTAGATCATGTTTCCTCTACTTTTTTCATGTCTGGTTCCTTCTTATCTTTTATGTCAGGCTAAATGTCACCTCCACAAAGTAGTCTTTCTTGATTCCCAATAGATCTCCTTATCCTCTGCTATTATCTCATTCATTTCCTGTAGTACTTACCCCAATTTGTTATAAATGTGTTCATGGTACAATGTGCTCAGTGTCTGACTTGTCCATTGGATGTGAGCCCCAAAATGATAGGAGTGATGTCTTGTGCATAATTATAGGTGTTCAATAATTACTTCTTATTGGATGTATTTATAAATGAATGAATAAAAAAAGAGTACATCGAGAGGGTCATGTCTTCAGCATTTACCAAGTGTGATGGTTAAGGTGGATTGTCAACTTGATTAGCTTGGGAGTGGCCCAGGGGACTAGGAAAGCATACCTCTGAGATTTTGGGGGTGGGTCATGGAGGCATGACGCTGGTGTCTATGTCTTCTTCTTCACCCCATCCTCTCTGGTACTGTTTCTCTGTCCTGATTCCAGTCCTCCACTACCTAAGCAGCCTTTCTTACTGTGCTCCTGTGCCATGATACTCCTGCCTTGGAGAGATGGAATCAATCCTGTGAGTCTGGGAGCAATTTAAACCTCTTCTTTCAAAATTGTTGATGTCAAGTGTTTTCTCCTAGTGATGAAAAAGCTGAACAATATTCCAGGCAACCTAAAAAATATCTCCAATGACCCTTCAGATGGCCTTTACAGGAACACTGTCCATGTAACAAAGAGGATCTACTCTGAAGGCAGAGAGTCTTGGAAAAAAGACAAAGGGCTTGGAGTTAAGAAATCTGGGTCCTGGTCCTCTATCCATTCCCACTTTCCCATAGGGCCCCCAGAAAATGTCAGAGTCTTTGTAGGTCTCACCTTCTTTTTAGTTAAACTGATGGTTTGCAACCAAACCAGGGGTCCTTACACACAAGAGTCATGGGCCCCTTGTGGATATTCATTTTATCTTATTTTAGGTAGTCAGCTTTCTTTAAATTTTCCAATGCATAACAATAAAATTTATAAAAATTAGAACAATTAATGGAACTTCAGGTTGCAAGAGAAGCTAACAGTTGCATAATTGAGCCCCTTTTTCTGCATAAATTCTTCCATAGCATTCACAGAGCTTTCTTCCTGAATGTAATTTATTTATATGTGGAACATTACTGAGTAATGATGTCTACTGCATCACATTCTCTATAGAAGGCCCACCTCAGCGATGTGCAGTCCAGTGGGGAGGCAGACAAGGACCTTCCCTTGGAGGATCAACAATTCCTATAGAGAAAGTGAGGCAGAAGGAAGGGGACCCCACTCAGCCTTCTTGGGAAATGAGTAGTTCAAGAAGGAGCTTTGGTAGAACTGTGTGATGGGGTCTGAAGGATAAATAATGAGCATAGTGGCTGGCAGGAGGTGGCAAAGGATATACTTATGCCATGTCTGAGGGGTGATAAGACAGGGGGAAAGGAAGGAAGGAGGAGGATGGGCGAGAGGGAGGGTGAGAAGCGAGGAAATAGTAAAGAAGAATTTATTGCACTGAGAAAAATTTGCTAGAGGCTTTCAGATTGCTAGTTCAGTTAGGGTTGATCTTAAGCTCAAAATATACAGTATACATGGAATTTTACGATTAAAAATGGTGGTGATGTCTTAGGGAACAGACAGGGTATGTTTCCCTTTTCCTGGGTCCTTCTCATGGGCACAGCCCTTTGCTCCAGGTGTCTTGCCCATCCTGTGCTCATGTGCCTGTCCAGTCCCTTCCAGATGGTGAGCGCCAGAGGGCAGAGGGTGTGTCTGTTTATCTCCTCAGACTCAGACTACGGTGGGGTCTGGGTCTGACAGAAGAGCAGGCTTAATAACTGCTTGGCAAGTGAGTGAATGAACAGGTATGAGCCTGATGAAGGGGGGCAGGGCTTCTAACTAGAGGAAACAACATCGTGAAATGCTGAAGAAAGGGGAATTCATCTCTCTGGGAGGCCAGACTGCAGACTGGTGTGTGTGGGGGGCTTGAAGACAGATGGGTGAGAAGACCACTCCCCAAACACACATTTGAGAGGCCAGTGCCTCCTCCAGCTTTTCTGTTTCTGAGACACGATACCCAATACCCATAACTTAAAGGAGAAGAGGTTTAATTTTGCTTATGGTTTTAGAAGAGTCAGTCCATGGTTGGCTGGCTCCAAGGTAAGAACATCATGGTGGAAGGACACGGTGGAGCAAAGCTGCTTAGTTCATGGTGGTCATGCGGTAGGTAGATAACGATAACAATGCCATAGAGAAAGGGGCCAAGGACCTGGTACAGACTCCAAAGTCACAGCTCCATGTTCTACCCTGACATATCCAGAAGTGTGCTCCATTAATCAACTGGGTGGATCTCAAAGCCAGTCCAGTTCACAGTCCACCTCAACCATTGCACACAGATAGAAAAAAGGATTCTACTTTCTCTAACATTATGGAAGTTATTTAACATTGCTAAATCTCAGTTTCCTTATTGAGAGAGAGAGAGCTATGAACACAATTCTTCTAGGGTTCTGTGGGACTATCTAAAATAGGTGGAGTGATCCAGAAATACTTGATGCAGCGATGATCAATGTGTCATGCGCTCACTTTCCTCTCCATCACCAACACATCCTTTCCAGCCCCTCCACCCCTAAATGTCCACTTAACATTCACTGGCCAAAATCTAGGGAAATAGAGCCTCTTCTTCTAATCATACACTGTTAAGAATGGAAAGACCTTTCAAAGTCAGGTAGTCCTTAGAGACATTTAGAAATGGAAGAGATCCTAGGCAACAGCTACTCCATATGTATCAGGAAGGTAAGCTGACTTGCCCATTGTGCCCAGCTTGTGGACATCAGGACGAATCTGAATGATGCCCCACTGTTGAGTTCACACCATTGGTATTACTTCCAGCTGGTCTGAAAGCTTGTTCAGTGTATGATGTGATGTATGTGACTGTCCAGCATCTAGGAGTATTTCTTAGCCATATTTACAAATAGCAACATCAGTGAGACCAAGGCAGAACAAAAAATTCTAGAACAGTAATGTCTGTGATATGTGACTCCCAAACCATGTGCAGGGGCCTAGTCTTTTCCTTTATTTTCATGACTTCATTTCATCCTCATTACTATCTGCATTCCACACAATAAGAAAATGAGTCTCACAGAGGCAAAATCATTGCTTGTGAATGACATAAACAGGATTCCAGTACAATACACAAGCTACAATAACATCAGTAGTTATTTTTTGAAAATTTATTCTCTGCTAGATACTCTCCCAGATGCTAGGCCAGTTTGTCTCCAAACCTGGCTCTATGGGCAGGGGATTTAGCTTAGTGGTTTCAGCGTCTGCCTTGCAAGCACTAGGTCCCGAGTTCAATCCCCGGTACCAAAAAACGCCCCCAAAAACCCACCTGGCTCTATCTTACACCAAAGCACTGCTCACCCATGAAAAGTCTAGTTGGAAACATTAAGTACTGAACTCCCAGACCAATTTGTCTTTGTTCTCCTGGATTTTTGTATAGAGTTTTTCATTATTTTCCACTATATTTTTAAATGATTTATTTTTATTTCTTGTTCTGTAGTAGGTTGAATTTCAAGTTCATTTAACTCAATGGATGCTTTATTGAGTTGTAACTGTCAAAAGCAATGTGCCATGTATGAAAATGTCACAATGAAACCCATTTATTTGTACAGTATAATTGAATAATTATAATAAGTTAATAAAAGCAATATACTAGATTAGGGTAGAGGGGAATGTAAAGGTTAGTAAAATAGATTTATTTTGAAGGAGTTTTTAAGCACTATACCATTTAGTATAAAGCTGGCAACTATGTTTTATACTACATAGTATACAGGTTAAATAAATGTTCTAGACTTGGAAGGGGAAAGTCAGACAAAGCAACATTTAACAAAGGCCCATGTTATGACAGATGCTTCTGATTGTTGCTTCTCACACATTGTTACATATGACCCTTGTAAGAGCCACTTCCTGTGGAAAAGAGAAGTTCCTCAAGGCTCAGAAACAGCAGCTAAACTGAAGATCACACTGCAAATGCCAGTGAGTGGCAGAGTGGGGATTCTTCTCAAGTCTAATCCTCAAACCTGGACTCTAGCCATTATATCCCACCATCACTATAAAGCAACCAGACAGGAGGAAGAAGAAGAAGAAACTGGAATTTCAGTTGAAAATTCTATCTCCTTTAACTTTCTCCTCACCATGTTTGAAACCTGGTCAGGCAGTGTTGAAATTGGAAGGGGACTTGGGGATCATTCGGTTCAAGGAATGTTAATAGATATTTATCTCATGGCCAGAGGAAAATTACAGTTGCAACTAACAGCTAAGTAATTGTACCCTCTAATTTATAAGGGAGGAAGTCCAGATCCCAGACAGGCAGTGGTCTTTGTGTGTTGTTACAGACCATGAGATTCATCCCAGGCAGGTTGATTTGCTTCCCCACAGCTGTGGATGCAGTGTGAGTTGCAGGCTTCCTTGTTTGAGCTCAGGTAGCTGGAAAAGTGATGGGATAGGATTTATTCAAGGAGGGAAAAGGCCTGGTATGAAATACACGGAGTTGCTATTCCAGAACCAGAGAAAGCATTCAGAATGGAGACAATGGATGGCTAGAAGGATAGTGATAAGGGGATGGCCAAAGACAGAAGTGGATAAGAAGACCCACACACTGGGGACTGGCAGAGAGAAAGGACCTCAGAAATCAGTCAAGAGCAGCGAGAGAGAACGGAGAGATATGAGGGTTGAAACTAGTAATGAAACTGAAGCACTGATCGTGACCTGGGGCAGGTCAGCCCCAGAGCCAGGAGGGACGTCAACATTAACTGGTCACTCTGCCGGTTATTTTTGGACACATGAATTCATTGAATCTTTACAGCTGCCCTTCTGGGTAAGTATTCTAACCCCTGATGTATGGATGAGACTCACAAAGGTAAATAACTTGTCATACGGCTGAAATTGGATCTTGATATTTTATTTCTAGTGAACTGATTTTCTCTAGCCTACTGGTTCTCAGTAGGGGAGATTTTACCCTCCTGGATGCATTAGCAATGTTTGGAGAGCTTTCTCATTGTCATACTGAGAGTTCCTACTGGCACCTACCAGGGAGAAGGCAAGGATGCTGCTGACATCTACAATGCTCAGGACTGGATGTGCCCAGCAGAGAACCATCCACCCTTAGATGTCAAGCATTCTATGATCCAGAAGCCTTGCTCTACACTGCTGATATCAGAAACAATGTATTTGGATCCAAGTGTTTTTTATTTCAAATTGTTTTCATCTGCTCTTCAACCATTTTAGTGCAAGTTCCCAACACTGTTTTAGACTCTGGGCCTACAGAATTGACCAAGATTGTCAAAAACTTGACACCTTTGAATTTATGTTCTATAAGAACAATGTTGATAAACATGTCAGCTAGTAAGTGGGTGGTATGCAAAACTACAGAACTAAGGGAGTTTACCTAGTGAGAGAGTACATGGAGGAGAGGAAAGAACAGATTCTTGAACTTGAACATTTAGCAATCAGAAAAAGAAACAGGATCCAGCCATGGGGCCAGAATTAATCAACCATGAGGTAGGAAAGAATCAAGAGAATGCTTCCTAGAAACCTAGTGATACAGTGTTTCAAAAAGAAGAGTGTGATCCACAGGCCAGAGGACGTGGCTGCAGGTTCTGAACTCTCCACTCCCCTCCAGGTGAATGGGTCACTGGGCTTCCAAGAATCTCAGTTTATCTCCCAAAGTCTTAATTCATTCTCCTACTAACAGGACCCCTGAAGATCATTGTAAGAATAAAATCAGTGAACAGATATGAATCTCTTTGTAAATTGCTTTATGAATGAAGATCGTTGTCAAACCTTCCAGAAATCCTGTATGCCCTGACTTTGATTTTATGTATTTTTTCATCATTTGAAGCCACAGGGAAATGAGATTGCTGATAGAAACAAAGGGAGATTTTTTCGGATAACAGCACATCTCATAATGTGCATCAGAAACAACTTGATGATAAAAGAGCAGTAGGAATGTCTGTTCCCAGGTTCATTAAGAATGCTATAGCCAGATTTTGGGGAATTTATTTCTCACAAGTCCACTCGATGAGATAGTTCCCTGACATTAAAGTAAACCCAGTATGTGGCGTATGATCATGCTCCAATGTCATATAGGGGGCATTTGAAAGTATTTTCCTAAAGGATATTTGGGAGCTTTGGGAAAGGGAACATAAAAAAGTGAGCTCTGCATAGGCAGCCAAAAATATCCACTAAGGTGAGGACTTGCCCTTTAAATCTGAGAGGGATCTTTTTAAAATGGAAAACATCAGTTTTTAAAATATATCAAATGTTTACATCACATTTACTCTGCACTGGGCGCTGCTTTCAGCACTTTATAAATATTGATGCATGTGATCCTTACAACAACCCTACGGGCAGGCACTGCTGTGATGCCCATTTTACACTTCACAAAGCTGAGGTTGAAGTACTTCCAAGGGTCTCTCAGCTACTAAGGGACAGAGCTAGGTTAATCAGTCTGCTTGTCAGCACTATGCCACATCCTTCTGACCTTAGAAAGGAACTAAAAGGGGCACAAAGAGGTAAAAAGACTCAACCAAGTTTGATCTCTGGCTATGTTGGATCTGTCTCATCAGTCAAAATGATCATACTGCCAGTTTTCGTAAATAAAGATCTTGGGGAACCTTAGGCAATTATGAGGACATCTGTGCATGGTGGGAAAGAGCAATGGTGGTCAGGCCTCCCATAACTGCTGGGAGCTGTATAATGCTGCCCCAGCAAGTCTTGGCTGATGTCCTCTGCCTGTGTCACCCTCAACCCCAGGCTGCCAGCTCTCATGAGTGAAGCAGAGAGAACAGCCCATACTTGGAGGTACCATCAGCAGAGCTTTGATGTTTTCCAAAAGCTAAGCACCCATAAGAAATGAAATCTCTGCTTCTGGCAATTCTGCAGCATTGGGATTCCTCAAGAAGAGCTTCTCAGGCCTTCCTGGGAAAATCAGACACCAAACCAGAGAGCCAGATAAGAGTGTCCCCCTTGGGGATCCATACAGGCTACAAAAGAATTAATGAGGCCGAATTAAGTCCCAATGTGGAAAAGTCAAGCTATTTCCCACCCACAAGCAACTGTTAAGATGACAGAAATCTGGACAAATACCTGGAAAGCGCATCTCAGGGAATAATTTCATACCAGTAAGCAATACAGAGTAATTGTCTCGCCAAGCTTTGTCCACCCCTATTATCTGCAACCTTTTTTTTGGCAGGTCTCTGTAGAAGCATCTAGTCAATATCATCTCTCAATGTGGCCTTACACAGGACCTGCCTGAGGAGTGAATCCTCTTTCTCTCTCCTCCTATTCATTCCAAGAAAATACCGAGATGAATTCTACAATTATCAAGGCATTTCATCTCTGGTGGACTCTAGTTCATCATAAATAAAGAAGAGTATGTATGTCTATGCAAGCCTGATGTGAAAATACAGAAAGTGGAATTCTTTTTGCCTCTTTGACATTGAAAGCATGTTTTTCCTGATTGATATTGGAACTTACATTTTTCAGCATCAAGGAGAGTAAGTTTTTAAAAATACATTTGTTGTTTGTATTTAACAATTGAATAAAAAAACAGCAGACTCTTCTGCTTAAGAAAACAAAATTTTGCCCTATCATTCAACATTTACCAAAATATGCATATGGAAGAATGGGTGGATAGTGTGTTGCTAGGTTCAGGGACGCGTGTTCATTAGCTTAAGGCTCACGGGTACAGTGACAGCTTATGTTGAATAAAGAAATATTAATAGACTACTACTAAACTAGAGTTATTGTTAAGATTTATTGAATGTCTACTGTGTGTCAGACCTTGTTCCAAGGCCTCTTATTAACCCCAGGAAATTTGTACCCCCTTTATTGATGAATAAACTTCAGCTCAAGGAGATTGGGTAACTTGTCCAAAACAACAAAGCAAGAAGCAGAGGCAAAATTTAATCTTACTCTATATCCACCCAGCCCAGGTACAGGTCTTAACCATGAAGTCACTTTACCAAGTGATGATAATTACCTGTTTCACTGAAACACAAGAGATCTCATCCACTGTGCAATCAGAGCCCTTAATTTAGTAGGAAAATTTGCTAAAATTTATGTCCATATCCCAGTAGTGACATTTATAAGGCTCAAGATATGGGACGAACCATCACCTTACTGAGTTTTGTTCTTTGCATTCGTGAAATGAAGAAATTGAACTGGAAGCTCGGTATAATCTCTTCTATATTAAACACATGTGCTGAATCTGATCTCATGTACCACTTCCATTACCTTTCTCATCAGCATCTGAGAGGACTATGGCCCCCATTGTCAACCAGTCACTAGGAATATACTTGTCTTGGTCATTATCATGCAGCCAGGCTCATTAATTACATCCACCAAGTTCTGGTTCCTTCCATCATTACTAGTCGGAATGAAATGACATTGTGCCTTAGGATGAAAGATTTGGTATTTTGAGCAGTAACTAAAGATGCCAGACGATGGAACTCAGAAGGGCAGGATAGTGAATTTTTACTCAGTGTGAAGTAAGAAACAGAGAAAGTCTGACAAATAAATTAGCCTGCATCCTCCCTGCAGCAGGCTGCTGCACAGTGGGTCTTCTCCAAACAGCTCATCGTTGTGTGATGACCCACGTGCAGAGTGGATCCCCTGCCAAGCAGCCTGCGCGCTTCTGTGCAGTTCTCTGAGATGCAGTGGCCATTCATGCTGATGCGTGATCCACACTGCTTCTCTCCTTCTTCCCTTTCTTTCCCTTCCTCACATCTGCTGCCCCGTGTTCACGACTTCCAAGCAGTAAAGCATCAGTAGTTAATCCCTGTATAGGTTTTTATTTTCTAGGAAAAGCAAGAGTAGGTAACATTTGTGAATACTATGTTTATACTTGAGTCCAGTATCCATCTGGTTATAATAATTCAATTTTTATTCAGTTCCAAGGGAACTCATCATTCTCCCCATGGAATAGTTCAATAGGAAGAGCAGAGACCATGAGCTGGAATATTTTGATGATGATCTTCACATCTACCATGGCTTCTTTAAATTCCCCTAACACCAAGGAATGGATAATCAGAAAATTGCCCTGGAAACAGAAAAAAAAAAAATACAACTAAAACAGGCAAAAAATAAACAAAATAACCCCTAGATCAACACAAATTATTTAAGTTTAATATGTGGGATGATCAAAAATGTGAATATTTAAATTTCACAGATGTATTACAGTAAAAGACATAGTGCCATTAATCCCCCTCAAAATACCCTCCCTTGTTTAAAACACACTAATCCCATTGGTCTCGTCACTTTCTGAAGCAGTTCTGGAAGTTCTCTTTCATGAATGTCTTGAGTTTCACTATCATGGCTGCTTGGATGTCCTGAAACAATGCAAACATTTACCTTTCATGGTCATTTTGACTTGGGGGAGGGGCTAGAAGGGGCATGGCTCCAGATCCAGTGAATAAGATTGATAAGGACCCATCCTATTGCTTTTACAAATCTGCTTTTCTGTTGGCTGGCACTTGGTAGCAGCATTTACTATATTTTTTATCAGACCTCATAAAGACATTAACAAAAGAGGCAAGAATGATGGGTTAAGTGTGTTTGAAGTGGGGAAGTATCTTGAGGATTAATGGCAAAGTGGTTTTACTGTAATAATTTTTTAATTTAAAAATTCACTGTTTCTTGCTCATGCCTTGCATAAGCCTGTACTATCAGGATTTTTTTGTTTTTGTTTTTGTTTTTTTCTGGAAGTTTTTTCTGCTTTACTAATTTACCATCAGGCTGAAAGCTCCTTGCATGACTGGACTGTGGATTTTTCATTCTTTTCATGACTGTGTAGTTCGTATGCACCCACCCAATGCCCAGTGAAAACCTAGTGGCTATGTCTGTATTGTTGAACCCTGCACTATAACTACAGGTTGTTGGTCCCAGAGAAAGAAAATGACACTCTCTTCTGGGAATTTGAAGATTGGAATAAAGAAAAATTGAAACTACAGGGAAATTTTATCAGTAATGAATGCAAAGTATAATAATTGCTGCCACCACAACAGCAAGGTGGCAAGAGAGGTCAACAGTGGGAAATATCCCGGTCCTCTCTAGCAGCTGCTGTCTGCAGACAGCACACCATCTTGGCCTCCTGGGAGCCCACTAAGTATTAACGGGAAGGGGCTGAGGATGTAGCTCAGTGGTAGAATGTGTGACTAGCAGGCACCAGGCCCTAGGTTCTACCACTCGCACCGAAGAAAAATATGGATGGAAAGGATGAAGTGAATTAATGAGTGAGTGACAGGTTCCTATGATTTTCTGAAAAGAGAAACAGTTTGCCTAGATGCCTCTGTGTTGTCAGGACAACTTTGTCTTTCACTTGTCTTTTGTTTCTGTTGCACCCCACCTCCTAACCCAGCTTCCCATTCTCATCCTCAGTTCATCTCCCCAGCTCAGTACACGACATGTCCCTGTTCATCCATGGTTCTTGCCTCACATTGGGCACAATGCATCATGTAACACTTATCCATTTACTCATTCAACAAGTATCTGTAGAGCATCTACCATGTGCCAGGCCACTGCTGATAGAGCAGCAAACAAAATGATAGAATTCTTATGTTATCCTATGTTACTAGAACTTACGTTCTAGTGAGGAAAGACAAATAATATCAAATAACCATAACAGTTATGAAGAGAAGTAAAGCAGGATAAGTAAAGCAAGTAAGTCACTGAATAAACAGTTGTGAGCACTGACTGCCAGGGGTCTCCAGAGGAAACAGAACTCCTCTGCCCTTCAAGGAGACAGGAGGGGGGAAGCCTAGGGTCTGTGGTAGAGGTTTATGCTAGTTCAAGTAAGGTACAAAAGAGACATGGTAGCTTCCATGGAGGGCAAGGAACTGGCCTAGGAAGGTAAGGAGGTCATTGAAAACCTCAAGGTTTTAAACTGAGCCTTGAATTCTTTCTCTGAGCAAGAGAGGGGAGCAATGTTTCTGGTGGAAGGGGATGCGGTCTGCACATCTGCAGGAAGTGTAGGATGTGGAGGACCAGCTCCTAGTTGCAAACTTACCTAGACTCACTGAATCAGAATCTTTATTTTAATAAGATGCCTAGGTGATTTTAATGCAAATTAAATTTGATAAGCACTTTTCTCAACCGGTCACTTTGGAGATTTAAATAGTCATGATGCCTAAGCCACATTCTCTACTAATTTCACCAGAACTTCTAAGTGTGGGACCAGACATAATTAATTGTAAAACTCCCAGAATGAAAGTTCTGCCTTATAACATTTCTTCTTGCCCCTGGCCAATAGGCACTATCCTCAGTAAATACTTAACCAGCACACAAAGGGATTAATTTGTGAAATAAGAAATCTTCACTCTAACTTTACAGCTACGGCTACACTGGTCATAAAGCTCCAGAAAGCTTAATCAGAGGAAAGAGAACTTCCAACTGGTAAGTGGGGGAAGATGTGAAAATTTTCACTAAGTGTGAAATGGATTTCCCTGCCTGCTGACAAGCTGGCAGATCCGGCCTCCCGCAGATGGCTCGGCTGTGCAGACGCAGTGCCGCATATCTGACACATACGTGTTGGGCTTAGTGTTCCTTCCTGAGCCAGCACAGACGGATTTGGGAAGGGACGACAGTGGGTCTTGGAGAGAAGGAAAGCATGTTGTCCCAAGATCTCATTGACAACAGGCTCTGTTCTTGAGGAGCAGCCAAATCTCTTAGTTCTCACCAAAACTGAGTCATAACGAAAAAAGCAAGAAGGGAAGCCAAGATGCAAACTTTTCTCAAGAACTTTCTTCCTAGACCTTCAGTCTGGTGCTGTTTGCTTTTGTGATCCTGTGTTGTATTCCTCCCTGACCACTCCCCAACCCCAAATCTATAGGAAATGACCACAGCCCAAAGCAGGGGGAGTGGAAAGTGCCCTGCACTGGGCCACCTGGGGCTTAGATGTGAGCTCTGGATCTGGCAGTAATTGCTGTTACGCTTTGAAAAAGTGATGTGAATTTCTGAATCTCATTTCTTGGAACATTGTAAAAATTGTAAGTTTCTCCACCGATTTACACCCTCTGTCCATACGCCTGTCCCTCTTCTCATACTGCTATCAAGATTAGGAGCTAGAAATTTCCTGGCTTTTCTAATGATGTGAAACGAGAGGTGATCAAGGTCAAGTGGAAGGTCAAGAATTCCAGAATTCTTCCTGGGTTTAGTGGTGAGACTCAATCTATCTATCTCCATCTCCCCTTAGTTCCTTATTTGTTTGTTTACTTATGTCTTTATTTTTATTTATTCTTACTGGTTTTATCAACTCTCATGGGTTCATTTACGTATTTATCTCAGTGGCTCACGAAACTGTATCTCTACTCTGGGTTTAAGCTCCTGATTCAAGGTGTCCAATTGCCTCAAACTCAAAATTTCCTCAACTAAATACTGGTGCTGTTGTACACACACACACACACACACACACACACACACCCCTCCAGTGTGCCCCTTGGAGAAAGTCATCACCTAGCTATTCCTCCTCAGAGCTTAGTCCTCATCCTTGATTCCTTCCCTTCTATGCACAAATAACTGATCATCAGTTCCTATTAATGCCATGGCAAAAATAGCCCTTCACTTCTGTGTGCTCTCTCTGAACAGATGACCCTGGGGCAGAACAATGTCTTCAGTCACCTGAGTACTACCCTTGTCTCACAGGACCTTCCCACCCCCCTTCTCACAGGAGCAGTTTGTGTCTGGAATGCAAATCCAGTTATGTCACTCCTTTCTTCAAGACTTTCCATAGCTTCCCCTACTTCCTAGGATAAAGCCCATTCTCCTCTGCCTGCCTTTGGGAAAGATCCTTTTGGAACAACCCACATACCCTGAAGCCACACTCTCCCTCCTCACACAGACTTCTTTCTGTTTCTTAACTGTGCAGTAGCCTTCCTCACTCTTACGACAGTGACATCTTCTTCTTCTGCTTATCCTGGGCAACTTATCTTTAGGTTTCAGGGTCAGCCCTGCCTGTTTTGGGAAGTCAATTCACACAGAGGCTGGGTGGGTGCCAGTATAACTGCTCTCCTGCTCCTCTGTGTCCCCCTGCCATTGGATGTAGCAGACATCACTGCTTACTGACAAGACTGGACTAGATGTTGATTTCCTGGTCTGGGTATTAATCTGCTTTGTTTTATCTGAAAAGGCTTCTGCTGTTCTTCATTCTCTGTCTTGACTCATAAACACTGTGTTGTCTCACCTATTCATTAAGCAAATATTTGCTGACCATCTACCACATGTGAGGGCCTGTACAAGGCACCAGAAGCATAAGGTTGCAGAACAAAAGCGTGGGTTTTACCCCCAGAGACTTTGGAATCTCCTGGAGAGAAAGGGCTGCTCTCGCTTCCCTTCCTAAATGATATCTTTGCTAACCATGACACCTTGTCCCTATTCTTTATGCTCCTCTCTGCCTGTCATCGTGGCTTCTCTTGCTTGTCTTTGTCTACAGGGCTGTCAGATTATCCAGGAAAGGATCATGCCCGGTTCTTCTGGTACCCAAGCACTGAGCACGACACCTGGCATAAGGCAGTCACTCAGTAAATGTTCATGTGATGATTGAGTAATGATTAATAGCTTCTTAGTTTTTACCAGTACTTGAGGCTTTCAGGTAATGAGGAACAAAGCAGGTAAGTGTGATAGAAGAGATAATAGGAAAGTGATGTTCTTTTCAGGAAGTTATGCCAAATTATGCATTCCAGTGGGAGGAGATCTAGCTACTAGCTCTAGCAAAGCATATTAGGAAAATATTAGTCAGTGAAAATAAGAAGTGTGACTATGGCAGAATTGAGGTCCCCCACCAAGCATCTCAGGATTTTCGTACTTTACTCTCAATCCATAGGCCATACCCATTTCCTGCATATATATTGGGCATGGTTGTTGCTGGTACAGAGAATTGCTTCTGGTTTTCACAATTGAACCATGATTTAGCAGCACTGAAAAATTTATCAAAATTCAACACATCTTTTCCACATGGGTAATCAGCAACGTTGTGCTAATGGGACACTGAAGCCAACTTAAGTATCTATTGCTAAGGAAACAGATTATTATTTCCACTAAATCTAGTGGATAAACTTTTAAGCTGTAGCAGTAATAAGAAGCAATGAACTTGATAGTCTTACAATAGCATGGATGGCATAAAAATTGAAAATAATAAAATAAATGGAAAAATAAGGTTTATAACACAATGTCATTTATGTGCTTAAAGTATGTGCACTCAAAATTATATATATATTTTTCACACAGATATTAAGATATATACAGTAATACCTCCATTCACAAATGTTTATGCTTGTGAACAATTTGATTGGCTCACAGAAGTGTTCAGAAAACTTTTGGCTCCATTTGCAAACTCTGCATCAGGTAACAAACAGGAAAAGTGGCCGTCTTCCCCAGAATCATGGACAAAATTTAGTTAGTGAACCGAAGTACTACTGTATATCACACAGTCAGATAGGTAATGAAAGAAATAGGGAGATTAAGGAGCAAGAGGAAAATGAAATAAATAAAATTGGAATCTCAGATTAAATGATGTCAATGATCCAAATGATCCAAATTAATGTGTTAATGCTCCTAAGATTTAACTTTTTAAAAATATTGTGAATATGAGGGATTTTTACCCACCCAACTTGATATAAGCTACTTTCACATGTCCAGGTGTTTGTTGACCTGATCCCTCTGACCTTCTCTCCATGCAGCCACTTGCCCAAACTATTGAGGGAGACAGTTGTTCTCAGTTTAGAACCCATGCAGCACAGAATATAAATTAAATGTGAAACCTTGCAAGTCCTATCAGCTAATACAGAATATATCCCAAAGAGAAAGAGAATCCCTAAGTCCAGAGAACCAAATGTTTAAGATTGGCATGAGTTGCTGTCTTTTTAGGATCTTCTAACCAAAAGGTCTGAAAACAATCCCTGTGGAGACCTTGAACTCTCCGTGGTGCTGAAAACCCCTCCTGGTATCCTTCCTGCTGTAACTCCAGTTTTGCTGATAGAAACTCTTCCATCTGATTCTACTCTGTGACTGCTCTTAATCACTAGCACTTACTGAATCCTCAGTAACTTTGTGGCCAATTTCAGCCTAGATGACACTAAAGTTCTCTCTTTTGTCTTAAATGTATCCTGATCCATGTGACTATAAGCATGGTCCTAGTATTCAGGACATTTTCTTAATTGACTCTGCTCCAGGAGTTCATTGTATTTTGTCATTAGAGGCTCACTGCCTTCTTGGATTCCATTGACCTTATGTCCTTGAGAATTGAAGCAGAGGATGCAACCAAGTTTATCACCTTAAATGCCTCTCCAATAAGCAGGTATGTGTATGACCACAGAAGAGACTAAGAGCAAAATGTGGAGGGTGTGTGTGGCTTGCATTGGTGTAGATGATGAATGCAGGAAGAGTCATGGTGTACCACATGATTGACACATCTAGAAAAATGCAGATAACACCATCTGCAAAACTGATAGCTTCCTGAGTAATTTCTGTACTGTGAAAAGTTGTGGAATAAATATTAAAACAAATGGTGCCTTAGAGCTCTTTTCCTCTGGAGGTCATTGACCATGGAAATGGCATGGTTGATCCAATATTTACAGGAGACAGGGATACTCTACCCAGGTAGTGGCTTGAGGCTTGACCTACATCTCCATTTATCCCCAACTGGATTTTACTTCTGTAATCTCCTTCAGGATGTTAGGAGAGCTCACAGGTTGACCTTATACAGAAAGTGATCACTTGCCTGATATCATTTACCCTCTGATTTTTCTACAATTTTATCACAAAACCTAAAATATTGTTACTAATGGCACAACTTGACTTGGAAAGACATTGTTGTAAAGTGAAAAGATTATGCTATGTCATTAAATATTCTTTGCAAATATGACATTTAATTAATGCATAATACTCCACTGAATATCTCTATTATTGGAAATTGAAGTTATTTCCATTTTTACCACTTTAATGCTGCAGTAATTTGATACTTTTTATATACATATTTCTGTCAAAATCTATTATTACTTGCCTTGGAGACTATTCTAGAGGTGAATTACTAAGTCAAAAGCTCTGAAGCTTGTGGTGATACACATTGGCAAACTTCTTGAAAATCATTCTTCCAATCTCAATGATTTTGAAATATTTAAAAATTCTTTGTACATGAGTTGCTATTAAAGCAGGCCTTCCCAACTCCTTACTTGTACCACTGATTTTTGTGTGTGTCCCTATATTCCTTTAACACATTGGGTTACTCTTATTATCCTTATTAAATGTAATATTTCTAGTGTGAGGGCATCTGTCTAATCCTGTTCTATAGAGTTTTGCTACAGGCTTAAACATATGATCACTTCTTCCTCATGCTGTCAAAAATAAGTCTGTCTCCTGAGGTTCTAGCTGAATCATAGATAGGGCACCTTCCTCCCCCCCGCCCCCCAGAAACCACTCTCAGGAGTTGGAATGAATCCATTTTAAAGCTCATGAACATAAATGTTCATTCAGTTCCAAACTATGTCAGTGCTTCATAGGTCATAGGAATGCCCACAATGGTGTCTTTAAAAGTGATTAGTGACTGTCCCCCCATACCATTTCAGTGATGTCAGTAATAAAAATGAGCCTGATGGAGGGGCTGACGCTGGCTCCTGGGGTTTAATCCTTCTGTGTTCACAACTGCCACACCCATTTGCAAACCCAACTTCTACATGTTAAGAGTGTTTCCACTATATATAGCAATGTCCACAGAGGAGACAATAATGTAACATAAGATACAAATGACAAGGGGGTCAACCACACAAGCATCAGGGGAAGAGGAATGCTGAGGACTTGCAGGATCCCAGGTCTATGACTGAGGGAATGAGTGGTGTTCTTGACAGAAAATTGTAAAAAGGGCCTGGAAGCTGCAATGAGTGGAGCTGAAAGAGACACCAGCTGGCCGGAGCTGACAAGGAGGAAGAGTAGAAGCAGTGAGCCGTGGGTGGATGCTGTTTCTGTGACATTTTCTTCAAGTGGTTTTGCTTTCTGTTGTAAGATTTTGTTCTTCCTCAATAGGACTCAGAATTTGTTTTTCCATTTCTGATGATGCTATATGTCATATATTTGTTTATTCCTTTTCAGCTCATGCCAGGATTTTTACCCACTCGAAATATGAGGGAGTGTTTGTGTACACACTCATGCACACTTTCAGAACATGTGTATGCACCCACAACCATGGCATGAAATGATTTTCACACCAACTATGGAGGATAACAGGAGGCCAAGGCTACCCCAGCACCTGCCTATGAGATGGCGAGATATGAAAGTCATGAGAGGCTTGGTCAAGTTTGACCAGAAGGTGTCTCCTATTACTAATGAGCAAGGCCTGGCAAGTCAGGAGTCACAGGTTCAAATCCTAGTTTAGCTGTGCTGTGACCCTGACCAACTTCACCTTTACCAGGCTTCACTTCTTCAGCTGTCGAGCAAAGTTTTCTAAAGCATCCAAGTATGGCATGGTGCCACACCCCTGTAATCCTAGCACTCTGGAGCCTGAACATGGCAGAAAGATGCCAAGTTCAAACCCAGTCTGGGCAAATTAGTGACCTAGCCAGATCTTATCTCAAAAGAAGAAAAGAAAAAAATTTTAAAGAGCTGGGGATATAGCTCAGTGAAAAAGGTGAAAAAGGCCCTGAGCTTAATTTCCAATAACACACACACACACACACACACACACACACACACACAGATACACGCAGAAACACATGCACACATGATGGGGCGTATGAAGGAAGGAGAGAGAGAGAGAGAGAGAGAGAGAGAGAAAATGCAATAACTGGACTTTTATGCCTATCCAATAAAACACATCCTCTGCTATAGCAGGAGTTCTAGTCATTGTTCTAAAAGTGTCCCCCATTCTAATACCATCCTTATCCTCATCCTGAGGAGACCCCGTTTGAGCTCTTTTGCCTGGCTATGAGCTGGGGATTTCTTAGCCTGCTATGGACAATGGTGTGTGCACCCCAGCTTCCATCCTATCCTTGTCTCCTGCAGATATGCCAGTTCTTGGAGCCAGAGTGGAGGCACCTCTGTCAGAATGGAGCAGGACCAAGAGCTGGGAAGTGTTGTAGCTATTGTGTGAGAAGAATTGCAAATCATGTGTGCAGAAAGTTTTTATATACTTCCTGAATTCTTTTTGCATCTTTGCCTCATGCTCGGTGTGGTACATGTTTGTGTTTTTGGAATGTTCCATTGTGGCTTAGTGTTCTCTAAGCACAGGCCTGGAGTTCCATCCAGGCATAAGCTAGAGTATTGAAGACAGGACATCAGGGCCCTGAGACAGACCTTAAAGGAATGTTTACTCCCATTCTGGGAGTTGGCTCTAGTTGAGGCATGTGTCAGACTCATCCCAAACCGGAGCTCTTCCTACAGGAGGCTCAGGAGGGAAAGCCAAGGATCTGACGAGTGAGATAGTGAGATGAGGAGAAGCCACTGAGCCTCCTGGTAGGCAGAGGAGACCCAGGTATTCTTCTTATCTTTAGTGTAAGCTCAGAGGAGGAGCAGGCTCCTCTGTTCATGGTGAGGAGGCCAGAAAACCAGGCTGGCCAGTGTGGAGCTCAGGTTGGAGCAGAATGTCTAAGTTGTAGGCACCAAAACAGCCAATTCAGTTATATAGCTGACGTTTAAATTTTCATTTCTCTGACTCCTTTGTGTTGTCCCTGTATTTATTCAAAATCCAATTACACAGGGTTTTTTATTGTTTCCTTTAAAACATCACATATGAAACAATATGCCTGGAACTGTCAGAGGTGGTCATTAGCATTATCACTGGGAGCCCAAAATAGTGTGGCATGGACAAGGTGGAAGTTTCCAGCATGGCCAGAGTGGAAGGCATCAGTGCTTCAGAAAACTTTGGTCTTGTGATATTTTCCTCATGGTCTGTAGCATTTTCTTCCGTGGCTGCACAAATTCCTGCTAATGGACAGCAGGTACAGATGCCTAGTGGATCTTAACTTCAGTGTCTTTTTGGCTGATTTTGACTTAAGCAAGTAATACTGGTGCAACTATCTGCCCTTGAGAAGAGGGTCTTCCAGGTCTAGGGAAGGTCAGCCTCAAGCCAGGCAGAGCTTCAATTTATGACCTTTTTAGCTGACAGTGATAGGAATAATATTTTTGCTTCTTTTGCTGGTGTTTTCAGCAAGGATTTTAAGCCAGTACTTAAAATTTAAAAAGCAGCAAAATTCCACATGGATTGTGGAGACACTAATATATGAGGGTTAGATCTTAGAAATGAAATGTTATGGGTTCTGGATCAGCTGTCCCATGTTCTCAGAATGAGTCATTCCCTGCCACTGATGCATCAGCCCAGCCATGATCCAGATTTCAGTGAGCCAGATTGTTGCTCAGTCTCCTGACCAATGGTGGATGTCATCAATGGTTAAAAAAAAACTATGGTCCTTGATGGCATTGGATAAATGTGAACCTCTCAGATTGAGTTTCCAAAAAATGCAACAACAATTTTAACAAATGTGATGGACAAGAAGGCTGTTTGAACATTCCATGTATAGAATCCTGTCGTTCTAAGACCAAAGGGGAAAACATCAACTGGTTGATAATAAATATTAATTTAAATATCAAAGCAAAACATAAACATGAAAGGCATCAGGATGGTGAAGGCTAGGAAGGCAGTTGTCCTTTGCCAGGTTGAGATCTGGGCCTCCACTAGGTACCCAAGACAGTAAGTCTAAAGGATGAGCTGGATAGGTATGTAAGGGAAATGCAGATGTACCTGGGGCCACCATCCTTAAAGACGGAGAAAATGGGAAAGAAGTTCTAGTTGTTACTGGCTCACAGAAAGCAGTAAGGACCAAATAAATCTTATACAAATAGAAAGAGTCAAGAACTGAATGAGCAGACCAAAGTGATTCTCCAGAAAGGGTCTCTGGGTCCAAAAAGCATTTAGAAGCTTATTCTCAACGCTATAGGTAGAGACCATAATTGGAGGGACACAGCATTCCTTCTTGGACTCTAGGACACATCCCAAGTAGTTACAAAGACTTAAGGGTAAACAGAGAAAGTCGGCAGTCTTAAATATGCCCATGGAGAAGTGGAGTAGAGAAGTGTGCTCTGAGGGTGAAACAGAATAATATATGCAATTGACAACCAGGGAAGATGTGGCTATTCAAGGAGAACTGGAAAGAGGATCATATGGAGGTTGGGACTAGATACTGGTCTGAAGGAGAGACCATTCCTAGGGGGAATGCTCAGCTCAGAGGGGCATATGTAATCAAGATTCGTGTGAGCTCTGAATGATTCTAGGAGGCTCAGCTCTTCTTGCTTCATCTATTTTGCTGTGCTGTACTCAAAAGTTAGAATCTAGACAGTGTTTGAAAACCAAATTCCCTTATCAGTAAGACAGGAAATAAAAAGGAAAAGGAAAGAAAGAACTGCCAAGGGAGCACAACAAAAAAGAAATATACTTAAGAAGCAATAAAATGTTTTTTAAAACCCAGCTAAACAATTTTGCAATGAGCTTAGAAATGAGGAGAAAGTGACAATCGGGCACATACTGCAACTTTAGGGAAAGGAGGACACTTTTCGCTGCTACTGAAGGCCCATCCTTGACTCGGGTTTGGATGATTGCAAAGCTGAGGAGAAGCAAAGCACTGGGGTGAGGCCATCACGGAGGCATCACAGATCCTGCGTCCAGTAATTCAGAAGCCAGTTACATCTTCAGTTCAGGAATCAGCTAAAGATGCTTCTGCAGCTCCAACAAAAGGCCAGTTTTACAGGCCACTGAGAGGTCACAGCTGCAGTTGCAGACAGGAGAAGCAGCTGCTGCAGCTCAAGCCTGTGGCACTGGACAAATCAGCAGCTTCTGGACTGTAGGGGGGCTCGGGTGCCCCCAAAACTGACAAATAGCAGGAACATCAAGACCTGTTCAAAGGCAGATATTTGAGGAAATCCTGCTACATACATGTAGCTGATATCCATTCTCCAACTCTTTTTTCTCTATCATAATACTCATCATTTTTTACATTTCCCAGTTTGAGGACTGTTGTAAAAATGACATGATGTTATGAATTATGCTGGCTTTGACCCCAGCAGCAGCTTGGTGGTGAATAATGGGGATATTATCAGAAATGTCAGAGAGGCCTCAGGAAGAGAGATTCTTGGGGAGAGACTAGTGCTGCTTACACCATCTGCCTCCACAGTCAGCCTGCCTTTCTTTCCCCAGACTTCAGAAACTCTATGGGCTGGTAGCTTGAGAAGCATTCCCCTCACAGAAAGCAACATTAAGTAATAACTTGGCTAACAAGGCACAAGGCTCCGTGTTTTGTTTGCTCCATTTAACATGAATCCTAAGAGAAGGCCTCATTTTTATCCACATTTCCTGGGTAAGGAAGCTGGCTCAGAAAGACCAAAAGGGTTGTGGCAGAAGGCTGGGCACAGGATCTCCTACCTTCAACCACTCTAGTGGAGAACCTTTCCTGAAATGTGTTTTCACACCTCCTAGGGTGAAGGAAGCTCTGCACTTTATCTCCAAAGCAAATCCCACCAGACTTTTCAGCACACATGGAAAGGGTGTCAGTGTCCAAAATAAAAAACAATAAAGAAGCCCACGTGTTGTCAAGGCCATGGGTAAACAGGAGCTCATAAGCAGTATTTAGTGAAATTTGAGCACAATCTTTCTTGAGTTCATTTTATTGATGTGAGGAAATTTGTTCTGGGGAAATAATTATACCAGGGCACAAAGATATATGTGCAACGCAGTTTTCTAAAACATTTGTATCAGTAAAAAAACCCATAGTAATTTAACAACTTAAATATCCATCTTCAGGAGGACTGGTTCAATGCATTAGGGTAAATCCATCTGACTCACGGCGCTGTGACCATTTACAATGATAATATAGATCTCCATGTATTAACTCAGAAATGTTAACCAGTCCTGGCAAGTTACACAGGAGTTTGCATAACAGCACCTCATTTCTCTAACAAATAGAAAAAGTCTGAGTCTGCAGAGGAAAATGTGAAGAGGATGTGGCCACCAAATCTTAGCAATGAGATGATCTTTTCTGGGTAAGGAGGGGGAACTCTGGACCCCTGGGACCCAGAAACCATTCTCACCTCCCTTCATGATGTTGGACAAGCTCTTGAACTGTCTCAGCCACCACTTTGCCACATGCAAAGTGGAACTCGCTGTTCTCCCCTGATGGTGTCGACTCCATGATTCAGTGGAATGATGAGCATCAAGTTTCAGCACAGTATGTGGCATATGCAGTGAATGACAGCTGTTCTGAGCTTTCTGTTTCAGTTATCTAGGGCTTGGCTGGATCTTTGCTTTTTGTAGCATTACTAAGGTCATTCAGTGACCCTTGGCAGCTGGATGTACTGGTTAGAGCATCATTATTGTTTTGCTCACATGTCTAGGGTGGGTGGCTGGAGGGCTAAGCTCAGCTGACAGTCTTGATTCAAGCACCTATATAGGGTCCCTCCAGTAGGGGGAAACTATGGCTTGTGTTTAGATGGTCCCCCAAAACCTCATGCTTTCCAGAGGTGGTTAAATCTAGAGACTGTGATTGATTCATGGTGGGGCTAGGCCTGAGGGCACTAGGATTAAGAGCATGAGTGCTACCTGCCCTAAGTAGTCTGAATAAGATAAAAGGGACAGGAAGATGCTGGTAAGATTCTCTTGTTGCCTTTGCTACCTTGTGCATCCCATGTTGTTTCTTCTCTGCAATGCCTGTTTGCCATCCTTGCCTTGAAGCCAGCCTATTATGGACTGAAACTGCTACGAACTGTGAGCTAATTAAACCCTTTCCCCTTTAACTTTGGGTGTGGGGTATTTTGTCTCAGTAGCCAGAGAAAAGTAACTAACACAGGGAACCACAGGGAACCTACACACACAGAGATGCTAGTGTGAGTATTCCAGGAGAACCGGGTAGAAGATTCCTGGTCTTTCCTGCTAATCCACATAAGTCACACAGCTCCACTTTGACTGAACCTATTGGATGAAGCAATGATGAACATTTATGGGTTCAATCCCTGGGCCAAGGAAAAGAGTATCAAGTTTCATTGTAGATAAGCAAGTACTTGTGAGCTATTTATTGTTGCCACCTTTAGAAAATATAACCTGCCACATATATCTGCATATCTTGATATTTCTCAGATTGTATTCATTCTGTATCTCCATAGACAAAGCTCAGAGCTATAGGCACAATTTATATAACTGAACACATGGGCACACAAATAGAGACCCAGAGACGTGTATAAAAATATGCATAAATTATCTAGAAGAGCTGCTTCTGCTGAGGAGGCAGGCCTGCTGCTTGTGAAGACTGAGATGTTTGTGTAGGAAAGTGATGGAAAGAGGAAGGAGACACTCATTGGTTGTATATATAGCGTAGGTTTTGCCCTTTACAATAAGATGATGTATTTCATTTTGCTTCCCCTGTTGCTATGGTATCTGTCACTTTATTTATAACTATCTGTTCAGTGGCATCCATGTACTTGAGAGGCTTTTCTGTCCTAAGGAAGAACCATAAAGGAAGAACCTTAGCAAGCATGGGGGAGTGGGGACTTGCTGGGTAGGGGGAGTGGAATGGAAGTCTGGACGCTCTTGCTCATGTTCTTCTGCCCTCCTTGAGTTGCCTTTCCAGTTTCCCCAAACCCTGCAAAAGGTCTTAGCTGTACCCTGTACCCCTCTATGGGCCATGGGTGTCTATGCAGAGCTCTCTCTGACCTCCATGTCTGTGTAACATTGGGCAAGCTATTCTGTTTCTCTGAGCCTCTCTCTTCTGTTCCCTCTTTCCTATACAAAACAAGAAAGATAAAGGCAACTTACTAATGGCTCTTTTCAGGCCACCACTCACATGATGTTTTCGGTTTCTGGAGAACCTAACTCTAACCCTAAACCTTAAACATTTTCCACCTGTTGGCTTTCACATTCCTGTTTCCTCTGATGGTCCTTATTCTTAAACATCATTTCCTTAAAGGAGCCTTTTCTCATTTCCCATCTGTAGCAGATATGCTCATAGAATCACTTGCCTTCAGATCTGACTTATTGGAGCTTTTGCACACTGGCTTCCGGGGGGCTTGTGCACTCCCAGTGGTCAGCACTGACTCCTGCTGTGGTGGGCTGCCATCAGACTTCCAGAAGCCACCTCACTTGATTGTAAGAGCAGCTGAAAGTCCTTGGGGATTCATGTTTTCTGGAAACAGCTATGAACCCAGGAGGAAGATGAGGAGCATAAACGCTTCAGCTCCCTGATCTGTAGAACTGTGCCCTACACAGTCTCCAGGGCTCCCCTGTTCACTCACCCCCACTCTTCTCTCCTTGGGACTTGGCTTGAAGGTGCTCCTTGGTTCTTTTCTCCTGCCTGACTCCCACCATCCCACCTCCACTCTTACAAGGTTTCCATGAAAATACTTTATAATACATTGCTAATGTCCACATGTCCCTCTCGTGGTCTGCTTCTAGGAAAGCCAATCCCAGTCACTTTCACATGGTGCCTCTGTAGCAGTGCCTAATGCCACATCCTATTTGTTTCCAGGGTGGTTGTCTTAGTTACTTTCCTTGTTGCTGAGACAAAACACCCAACAACTAGAGTTAAAGGAAGAAAGGTTTATTTAGCTCACAGTTTGTAGAGGTTTCAGTCTATAATTGGCTGGCTCCAAGGCAGGGTGGCACATGGCAGAGGGGAGTTGCAGAGGAGAAACAGTTCTTGGTAGCAAAAGCAATAAAGGACCCTTAACAGCATCTTTCTGTTTCTTTTATCTTATCCAGGCTACTGGGATCAGGGCGGTGCCCAACCAATCAGGGTACTGGTTTTGTAATCACATACCCTTAATCCCAGCACTGCACACTCTAGACTCAGCTACCACTGAAAAAAGACACCTATGACTGCAAGAGGGCTTGGGGGGACAGCTAGACCCAAACCATAACAGTGGCACACATCCCAAGTCACAAACCTGTGTTAATGTTATAAATCACTCTCATCCCCTCTAGAAAGTGTGGTCCAGGAGAAGGCTCTTTTGGCCATGTGCACCATTCTGTGACATAACTGGATTCTTGGAATAGGAAAAGTGCTCGCTAAATTTGTTAGATGAAGGAATCAAGCACACATGGAATGATTATCCTTTTATAGTCTCCTCCCTGGCACCTTCACTTTTGTGCAAGGTGCTAAGACATCCTCACCACATCCTTCATCTAAATACTTTCACTTATAATAGACAGTAAAGAATGCTTGACAAATGCCCGATCTCACTACTTAGCAAATGCAAATTAACACTGGTCTCAATATATAAAGAGCCCTTCCAATTCAATACTAAAAAAATAACCCAATTGAAAATGAATTAAGAAGACAATCATACACAAATTGCTAATAAGCACAAGAGAAGATGCTCAATATCACTAATCATCAGTGAAATGCAGCTCAAAACTAAGCTTGTAGCCAGGGATTTAGCTCAGTGGTTCTGCCCCCTGCCTCTCAAGTGCAAGGTCCCGAGTTTGATCTCCGGTACCCAAAAAAACAAAACAAAACAAAAAAACCCCCCAAAAACTAAGCTTGTAAAAAAGACTATTGGACTGTGGAAAGATCTGTACACTTTCAAATTTTATGTAATGTTGATTTATTTTATGCTTTTAAAAATAGTCTCCAACTTCTCAAAGCTCAGTGCCAGTCCAAACTTCAGTTTGACATCCACGCCTAGTAATCCCCCAGGCCACTTCATTCTCTCACTTTTCTTATCCCCTGGGTGGTCTGTGGCTCACGGGACATGATTTGGCCTTTGATTAAGAATAATGATGTTAATAGCTAGCATTTATTGAGTGCCCTCCAGGAGTCAGACACTTCACATGCAGTATTTTACTTAACCTTCTCAGTATCCTGATGAGTATGTAGACGCTTTTATGCTCCATTTCCAGATGAAGCAATTAAAGATGAGAGAAGTAAAGTAACTCACTCCAGGTCACACACCTGTGAACAGTGGTCTATGATTCAGCCCCCAGCCTCCCTGAACCCCTCCCCTTGAGCAGCTCACAATGGCAGCTCCAGCCTTTCTGCAGGAGGGACTGTAAAACCATTGAGGACCATCCGTGTCTGCTCGGCATCCACCTTCTGCATTGCACTGGAAGCTTCTTGTTTGGAGCACATCAGACTCTCTGCCTAAGAGATTCCGATAGCCTCAGAGTGTAGCTGTATGTGAAGCACACGTATCAAAGAAGGAAGGACTCCAGGAGGAGCCCTCAACCAGTGTGAGGAGAGTTAGTGGATAAATACCCCAGTTTCCCCATCCCTTGGGTGGGTCATTTCTGAGGCATGTTCCACCCTGACTCTCCTAAGCCCCTGGGATCAGGCTTCAGTTGGCCATCATGGCGATTGCTCCCTGGTGTACCATGAACTAGCTTCTGCCCCCTCCCTGACTCTCCTCCCCTGTACCTGCTTCCTTTGATTGGATTGGCTCCCAAATAAGTGCCTTGCATCACACCTTGTGTCTCAGTCTGCTCCAAGGGGGACTCATTCATTCGCAGTGGAGGACCATGAGGGCCTTAAATCTGGTAAGAAGTGCAACAGCCTTGCCCTGATATTTTTACTTAGTATTTTTAGGATAGGGGTGGAATTCAGGGAAAGGCTAGGAGGCCAGCTGTAGTGCCCCTCACAGCAAACTGCCTGAGCAACCTTGCCTGGCTGTTTCCTGCAAGCCAGCCTCAGGTCTCCATCCCATGAGAACCTGGCCAACAGTCTAGAGCCTTCCATTTCTGGTGTCTGTGCCCCTCAGCACCCGATGGGGTTCTAAATGTATGGCTGCTGCTGACTGACATTCCACCTGACCTAATTCTGTTGAACCTCTGCTACCTTTAGAAGATGAAAGAAAGAAAGAAAAAGAAAGAAGAAAGAAAGAAAGAAAGAAAGAAAGAAAGAAAGAAAGAAAAAGAAAAGCTGCAATTTGCAAAACTAAATCTACAGGCCTCAAAGAGGAGCCGGGATCTGTTCTCTCAGCAAGTCTTGGTGAATGTCCTCAACCTGCTGCTTCCTGGCTCTGTGGCCTTAGACAAGTCACTTGCCCTCTCTGAGCCCCTGTGTCCTCAATTGCACAAGGGGGAACCTAGCAGGGCCAACCTCAGGGAATGAGCCTGAGAGCGGGATGGGTAAGTGCTGTGAGGGGAATGCTTAGGACTCACATCTGTGGGCAGAAATTAACTAAACTCTGCTTCCACTGTGGAGTAGCCCACAGCTCTGCCTGTGTTCCCTAGAGCTGAGTCTCGGCCCTGCACTTCCAAATCGCCTGTTGCCTGTCCTTCAGCCCAGCAAGGCTCCCCTGGACCCCTCTGGTGCTGATGCTTCCTCAAGGCCCTGACTCGCTTGCCCCTTCTCCAAGGCTGTGGTTGTTTCCTCACCACAGCTGTCTCAAGGTATAGGCACCTTAAAGCCAGCCTCATTCCTCCTCTGAAGCCCATGCAACGCAGCTGGACAACACCAGGATGAAATATGGCAATACCATCTAATGCTTCTGTTTGCAAACAATTTGGTTCTCAAAAACATTCGACAAAAATTTGCTTCCATTCACAACCTCCACATCGGTCGGCAAACACATCTGTGGCCTTCTCCCCCACACAAACACAATCAGGGCCATCTTCCCCAAAATCATAAAACAAATTAAGTTCGTGAACTGAGGCACCACTGCAATGATAATATTAGCAAGAATGACAACCTGCTCTGTGCTGGGTTTTTCCTGTCTTTTACCAGCCTTCTATAAACAAGGGCACCAAAGCCCATGGTCATGCGAACAGTGTGAGGAAGGGGCTGAGCCTACACTGAACTTGGGTTCTTCCCAGGCTCACACCCTGCACCTGCCCTGCCTCACAGGGGCATGGATCACACCATAAAGTTAGAAGCAGACCCACAGTGCCATTTTTCAGGAGGTAAGAGGTCCGGTTCCTCTCAAGTCCATTCTGATTTATAGTTTATGATTCCAGATATGCTCCTCCTCATGGGTCTTTTACTCATGGAAAAGCCAGAGAGCAGACAAGCACGTAATCCCACCAGCATGGACAGCTCTCTAAGTACTAGTTGTAGACACTGAGGAATTTGGCCTGAAGGCAAATGCAGACCAGCTAGCCCATGTCACATCTACACCCTGCTCCCTATCTGATGATGTCTGGTGACAATAGAGCAGTAAAATCCATTCATAGTTCAAGGTCTTGCTGGGCTTCCCATGTCCTGGATCCTTTAGCCAAAGCCCAACAGCAGGCATGGACACCAGATGCTGGGTACCAGTGTGGGGAAAAATTCCAGAAACCTGCCCTTCAGAGATGGGGCTCCCTTCCTTGGAGGCCCCCAGACATGGGGCAAAGG
The DNA here is from genome assembly GCF_000247695.1 of Heterocephalus glaber. The sequence goes on along the minus strand of NW_004624735.1, from coordinate 20,700,941 downwards.
GAAATTGGATGGATACTTGGACAGAGACTAAGTCTCAGACAGTTGGGCTGGAACGCTGCCCTTCGTCACTAGAGAGCTATGCCACTTGGACCATATCCATCTTTTTCCTTCCTCATCCATGAAATAGACACAGTTAGGGCTGGCTTTGTCTTTCAGAGGACCCTGTGAATCTTAGGTAAGGGACCCACCTCAGTGCCTGGTATGTGGCAAGCCTGGGGTTCCTTGTCTTGCCTACCATGAGCCCTAATTCTGCCTTCGGGAGTAGGGCAAGCTTTTGGAACGACAGAAAAACAGAGATGGAGGCTGGCCTGGTTTGACATTCTGGAACACTCCTCCATCCCCTCTGTCCCTTTGTTAGGAAGTGAGATCCACAGACCCAGAGGGCTCGGGGCACTGCCCTCAAATATATCCGAGGACAGTGGGTGAGGGCAGACTGCTCTGCCCATCCTGGGAGCATCAGGAAGAGTGGTGTGGAGAGGACCCAGGAAAAAGTACAGGCTGAGCCACAGGCCTGTGGAAGGAAGCCAGGATTCCAGCACCCAGGGCTCAGAAAATGTCTTGGGGTGCATGAAGGTTCCAGGTTTCCCAAAACAGGAACATCCCCAGAGAGAAGAGCCAGACCCCGGCATCTGGCACTCTTGGGGATCGGGACTATATCTGAGAAACAGCTTTTCACGGTGCTGCACCAAGAAGGACTGAAGGTGGGAGGAAGAGCAGCCCCACGGGCCCTGAGTCCTTTGGGACCTGCTGAGAAAGGGCTCCACCTGGCCCCTGTCCTCAGGACTCTCTCTGCCCACCTCTCCCTCTTTGTCCAACAATTTCCTTGCTCTGTTTTTGACCTGCTGATGGTACAGCTTCTTCATTTATCGATGTGCTCAGAACGGTGCCTTGAGCCCTTGGGAGGCCAAGTAGTAGTAGTCGAGAGACTTGTCAGATCGATACACAGGGCGAGAAACGGTCGGAGGATTACAAGAACTGGTTTGCTCTGAAGTCTGTCTAATGCAAAAGAAAAGGCCAAAAGGGAAGTCGTTTACTTTAATGTCTGGGTGGCTTTGCCTGTTTCAACAGAAACAGAGTTGCTGCTAGCCCATGGGTGGCCCTTGCTCTTCCAACTATAGACACGTCTTTTAACAGGAAAACAGCACAGTTTTGAAGTTCAAAGGACCCAAGTTTAATTGCACCTCTGTTAATTTAAGATCCTGGGAAAGTCACTTAACCTCTTGAAAGATCAGAGGCTGCTTCTCTAAAACTGCTTCAGAGGAAGTGATAAGTCAGTCACCTGGATGCTGTTAGTATAAGCCAACGTGCATATAAATCACTCTGAGGTTTTAGAATTAGTTATAATTAGTTCCTCCCATGATTTTCTCCTGACACTCATTGTGGATTTCTGGCATGTCCAGACAACTTTATTCCCTAATTATCAGTAATTTTAGTTTCCAAGCTCCAACCTCCAGAGTATAACAGTACTATCACAAACATTTGACGAATGAATCAATACATCCACCCATCAGTCAATTATGTGTAAAACTGAAAGTAAAAGTCCTGGAATGGACTATAAAGTTTCCTTTTGATTGAAGAACTGATACCTACTTGGAGAAACTTTCATTTCTGGCATGAGGAGGAGGGCTAACTCACAGGGCCAGAAAGAACACACAGCTCAGGAATAACTTTCAATTCCAAAGTCAGATACCAGGGAGAGATGGCAGATGGGATGCAGGACAAAGTAGAGGAAAGGGAAGAAAAGCAAAGAAGGTGCAAAGAAAAATCTCAACACCCAGGTCCCACCTAAAGATGGGTAGCAGGGTGAGTTGAACCACATGGGTGATTGGAGGAAGGATAATGTAGGATCGACTGCCTTAATGGTGCCCCAAGCTCCACTCCCATCTTCCTGCCTACTGCGCTGGGACTCCAGGAATAAGAAGCTGCTGTCTCCAGTCCTATTTGGGACAGGGTGAAATAGAAACTATTAAAGTCATGAGCAGAAAGTCTCTGATTCTGCAAAATTAAAATCTGTCATCATAGCCATGGTGGGCTGTCTGTGGTGGTCACCACCTTCCTTCATTAAATCCACTTAAGCAAGAACCAAGGCTTCTGTCTGTCACCAGGTATCAGCACCAGCTTTGCCCAGAGAGGGGGACAGGAGGCCCGGATTTCACAGGACTTTCTAGCTTACTACTACCGCAAACGCAGCACACAGTCCAGGTGCTGTGGGCACAAAGAGGTGCTTCCAAGTCAGCTCCCCGAATGCACTGCCTGTTTTGTGCTTCTGTGACTGGGAACAGACTCTCTAGCTCTGTGTCCTCCATCCTTTATCAGTAGAAAAATCTTACTCATCCTTCATGTACAGATGGCAGAGCCTCCCTCCTCAGTGGCCTTAAATCCTGCACTCATGGCCTTGAGTCCGTCTGGTATGGACTTCCTGAGCACACAGTGGCTAAGTGGTTGTTGGGTGAATGGATAAGTGAATGAGTGACTGGATTTCAGAGCCAACAGTTGCTGGACATGAATCCTTCTACAAATGTTCCTCATCCCAGTTTCCTCATGTGCAAAATTAGAAAGGGGACAGAGTTCATGATTTTTTAATTTTTGCCCCCACCAATTGCAAAGACTATCCGGATATATGTTTTCTGTGGCTTGTTTTGCTCCAAAACTTTATGTTAATTTTTAAAATATAAAGCTATACAATAATATTTATTAACAGCCCCCCCCCACCTGAATCACTGGCCACTCACTGCTCCATCTTCCCAATCTGAGGCTGCATCTAGGCCTCAGTATTGATTTTCATGTTTCCTTAATCCACACAAGTTTACTCTGTGTTCATTATGCATTAGATGTTGGGATATTCTGGAAGCAGAGAGTCTCTGCTGTCATGGAGATTATCAGCCAACAAAGAAGGAAAATGCTAAGTGGTTGGGGAGAAGATGGCTCCACAGTTGTGACTGTGGTGGAACTAACCTTGACTAAAGACTGTGGGAGCCAGGAACTGTGCTCAAGGCTCTACATGTAGCAGCTCCTACAACCTCACAAGAGTGGAGCAAAACCCAGTGCTACTACCATCCTTTGTTTGAGACCAGGCCACCAGTGTAAAGCAATGTCTAAAAGATGGTGGCCCTGTGATTGGACCTATAATTAGAACTGTATGGTCTATCTTCAGTCTAGGTTCTTGACGCCTAGATCAGATTGGGTCCCAGGCTAAAGAAATGTCCAGAGAGGGAAGGGAAATAGAGTAAAAACTACGCAACAGCATGTGCACGGCACCAGGGCACCAGAGCAAAATTCATATGAGGAAATCAATGCAGCGGGGGCAAAGTGCAAGGGGCAGAAAGGCCAGAGCCTGGTGAGGCAGCTCTTTTCAGCCCCTTCACCTGAGGGCTGCAGCACTCAAGTCCCGAATAGAGATGGGGCTTCCCCAAGCAGCATAGCCAGCTGAGCACAGAGCCATCCTAACTAACCAGCTAGAAGTGCTCTTTTCTTTCTACCTCCTGCCTCCTGCTCTCAAGACCACTCTTTGCTGAACAATTTTCCTCGCTAATTTTTTTCCTGTTTTTTTATTAACCAGACCTGACAGGCACAAGGATGAAACCACCACTTGTTTCCATAATCGTTTGAGGAGTACATAATGAGGATCACTTACGAAATAAATATGCTGCAATTAGCTTCGAACCACAATGCCATCTGTGTTTTTTTAAACACCCAAATGTGGTGAAAGTTGAGGGCAAGAGCTCTCTGATGATGCACAGATGAGCAAACCTGGGGAGGACCTCAGGGAAGGACACGGCCAGGTGCTGGGGACAGGAGGTTGCAGAGTCTGGGACCTCTTGTGGTGACCGGGTTGGTGGAGCTTCATGGCTGACTCTCGCTGGGAGCTAGAAGGAACTGACACTTCTTAAGGTTCTGGGCTCCTCAGGGGAAGAATCTGGGCAGGATACATCTGCTCTTTTCTTGAATCACTTTGTTAATTGGCCCTCAAAGGGAATAAATCTGATTTGATGGAAAATATAGTGTACTGTTCATAGTAGGTGCCTGACAAATATTTGCAGTATGGAGCTGCACAAAGGTTTCTGTTACGTCCACACTGACTCTTTAGAAGTCGTGGGCAAGATGCCCAAGTTAAGACAGTTCCTCCAAGCATACCACATGGAGGTGAGCTGTGGGGAGGACCCAGGTGTCAGAAATAAACCAGATCACACTTACAGAGATACAGTGTTTCTCTTGTGCTTAAACAATTCAGTGTGACATGGAACTGCAGTATTCTTTAGGATCTCTTCTTTAACACCTTGTCTTTGAGCTCTGCTGTATATCCCAGTGACCCAGGTAACACTGGTCAAAAGTGACTGCATGTTAGGGTTGACATTTTGGCTGTGAGCAATAAAAATGTAGCCAGGGTGATACAGCTAAGAGAAGAGGCACATTCCACCACAAATCACAGCAATAAAAATCAAAGCAACAAAGATATACCTGTCCCACTCAGCAGACATAGAGAGCTAATATTTGTGGGAAACTATGGAGAAACAGAAAGTTTTCAAACTTCACTGGTGGCAGCATAAACTAGGAAAGCAATGTGATAAAACCCCAACTGGTACTGTGTCAAATGAGCTCCTTCCATTGTCCTGAACTCCATTGCCAGCAAGGCCTTGGGGAGACACTGAGTGCACCCAAGTTCTCATCCCTTGCAGGCCAAGCCGGCACCATAACAAGTGAAAAAGAAGGAAAGGTGAAAAGCAAGGAGAAAAGGAAAGGACTAGCAGGGAAGGGAAGAGAAAGAGGAAGGAATGGAGGAAGGGAAGGAGGGAGGGAAGGCAGAAAGAGCTACCAATCAATAAAGAAATGAATAAACTGTGATCCAGTTGTGAAATGTGATACTGAACCATTAAAACTAATGAACCAGACATGCATTTGTCAACATAATATTGAACGAGAAAAGCACATTCCAAAAAGGTTAATGAATACAAAATGCTATATGCCTATGTTTCATATACACTGCATGAAAATATGTATTGCTTCCAGAACTATACATATAGAGTAAATATATGAAAACATGGCTTCACAGGCTCTGCCCAACTTTTTCATCCTGAATTCCTCCAGAGAGAAGGGGAGTTGAATGGATGTACTTTCATTTTATGTTTCATTTCTTTTATTTTTGACAGTATACGAGGTTGATAATAGGACAGAGGGCTTTTGTTTATCCTTCTCTGTACTTTTTAATATGTTTCATAATTTAAGCAATTGAATTATGGGAAGGCTGGGGCAACCACGGGTCCTTGTGGTAGGGATAGTGGGTCTTAGCCCCCTCCAATGGGCCCCTCCTCCTGGTTCAAAATGTCTCATTTTCTTAGCCCTCATCTTTCAGGCTTAAAATATAATCAGCATCTCTAGCTCAGAACCCGGATATCTCATACTTAATAGAGCTAAGATTGCCTTTGGCTTTTAAAGATTTATTTTGCTTACTTTTATATTCCAGGTGGTCTGGACTCTTATCCAGGGCCTTAAAAGTCTATAAACAAGAAAACCACACGAAGAAAAGGTCTAAAGGAGTAGGGGAAGTGGGAGGGGTAGGGGAAAGGAAAGAAGGGAAAAGAAAAAATATGAGAAAAAGAAAAACATGGAAACAAATTCTTTGTAAATAAGGAAGGATGGAGGAAGTGAAGGGAGGGCAGGGGAATGGGAAAAAATAAGAACGAAGATACATCATGTAGAGGTACAAGATCTCAGTGAGGAATGTAACTGTATTGTATACCTAAAAATGTACCAATAAACTTAATGGAAAAGAAGTCTATAAACAAGAAAAATAAGGAAGCACAACACAAGTATACTATGGCAATTGTGTGGAAGGTAAAGAAAAAACTGGAAAGTTTTTATGTAAGTGCCTGGACCCTTAACCTATTCTACCTCTAAATAAAGTAAAATGTATCACATTATGAGGAGTTGAGGGGAGGGGCCTTGGGTACTTCCTGCCTATCTGCATAGCTTACTCCATTCTATTTGCATACTTCTATAACCTACCATTCCCAGCATAGCTGATCTCATCCTGAAGATAAACTGATTTGCATTAATATTAAGACTATGACTATTGATGTGATCTTTCCACTTGCCAGATTCTGCACTAGGCATTATATATGTTATCCCACTTAATCTCCACAACTGCCCTAGGAGATATGTGTGCTTATTCTTATTTTATGGATGCAAAGAAGCTAAGAAATATGTCCGGGGCATATGGTTGTCCAAGTTACAGAGCTGGGACTCAACAGCACAGATTTGCATTTCCTTGATGAATATTAATGATGTGTGTTAAAGTTTTTATTGGACAGTGCTAATTCACACCACCTGTGTACTGAAACATATTATACCTCTGGCTCTTCTGCTGCCTCTGCCTCATGACGCCTGCCTTCACACCCCCACTTGGGTGTCTAGTACACCTATGGAATTTAACACAAGTTCCAAGGCTCTGCTTTCATTCACAAACTGCTTCTCCCCTCCTTGTTTTTCCCTGTTTTGGTCAATGGAATAAGAGTCTACCCAACAGCCCAAAGTAAAAACTTAGACAATGCCCTTGGGAGACCATTCCTGTTCCTCAAGCTCTGTCTAATTCATCAGCAAGTCCATAAATCCTTACCATAGGAGATGTTACAGGTCTGACCCTCACCACCCCACTGCCACAGCTTATTTCAGGCCACCATTACTTCTTCCCCTGATGGTAGCTGTCTTAGTTACTCTTCTCTCATTGCTGAGACAAAATAGCTCGCACCCAAAGTTAAAGGGGGAAAGGTTAATTTAGCTCACAGTTTTCAGAAGTTTCAGTCCATAATTGGCTGACTCCAAGGCAGGGTGGGACATGGCAGAGGGTCAACAGTTCATGGCAGCAGAAGACATTAAAAGCAACAAGTGACAATTACAGCTCTTTCTGCCCCTTTATCTTATTCAGACTATTTAGGGCAGATACCACTCACAATGTCAATCCTAGTGCCCTCAGGCCTAGCATTGTACCATGAATCAATCACAAACTCTAGATTCAGCCACTGTAGCAGACACCTCTGCCCAGTGTTAGCAGGCTATTATAGTGGCACAAGCTTTTTGACCCTCTATCATTTGGCTGTGTATTATTTCAGGAGTCTTGCCTTATGTGACTCAAGTGGGCACTTCAGATAGCAGAGTTGGGCGAGTATTGCTCCTTTGCTAATGGCTGCTACCAAGACTTAAATCCTAGTCCATGAAGTAGCAGAGTTCGGCTGAGTTCACTTCCAGCCAAGGTCAACTGACTTCCACTAAATTTCTGCCCTCTGAATTAACCATTTGTTCTCTTCAGCAAAGATATGCTTGTGCCCTCATTCTACAGTCCTGCCTGCTTGCTACTTGTTATCAGCAGGCGTCCCATAGCCTGCCCAGCTCCCTCCTTCTGATGCTTGTAACAAATAAAACACTGGACAACCTTGGGGTCTTTGTCTTTGCTGCCCAGAACAGCTTGGGTCAGCCCAAAACTCAGCTTCTCTCACGTCTCTGTCTGTGTGTTTCTTTTAATTCCCACTTAATATCACGGATGTCGTACTGGCTTGCAGGAGGCCAGGACCACTGCAGGGGTCTCTGGAAACTCTCATTACCTTTTCCCTAAAAGCCACCTCTGAAAAAGCCCCACCAGTGACTGCATGAGTTTTTGAGCAGATGTCTAAATACAGATCATAATAGTAACAACACTGTCCGAGCTAGCTTCCACCCCTCCCAGGACCTACCCCATATACCATGATTTCACTTCTCCAGTGGCCAGTCACTGAGGAGAGGGAACAGTCAGTGGCAGCTTCCCAAGCCCTCATCCCCTGGCTGCTGTGTGTCTGTGACCTTCACAGCTGTATTCAGAAGCATCCTGCACTTGCTTTACTGCTCTGCTGTCACTGTCTTGGAAGTTTTGACAATTTTTGAACACAGGGCCCTACATTTGCATTTTTCCCTGGACACTGAATTATGTAGTGGGTCCTCTCTACACAGGCTTGCTCCTCGGGCTTTCTTTGACCTTTTCTATAATCACTCTCCCTCTTCTCTATATCTCCCCAAAGACTCTGATCTCTGTTGCTCTTCACACAAACCAAATTTGTTCTCTTGTTGAGGCCTTTGCTTTTGCTACTTCTTCACCCTAAAATGACGTTTTCAGGTGTGTGCCTGTTTCCTTTCTCCTCATCATTCATGTGTTGGTTCAAAGGCTACCTGCTCAGAAAGGCCTTCTATGACCACTGAGTAAACAAAGACTCTTCTTTTATCCAATTACCCTGTATCCCATCATCCTGTTGTATTTTGTTACTAGTAATTCTCCCAGTCTGTTTTGTGTTGCTATAATAAAATACCCGAGAGCCAGGGATTTAGCTCAGTGGTTTCACCGCCTGCTGCACAAGTGCAAGGACCTGAGTTCGATCCCTGGTACCAAAAAAATAAAATAAATAAATTAAGTAAAATACCTGAGACTAGGTACTTTAGAAAAATAAAAGGCTTGTTTAGCTACAGATTTTAAGGTAGCAAATTTCAAGTGTGGGTGGCTAAATCTGGTGAGGGCCTCGTACTGCACCAAAATATGGTGGAGGGCATCACACGGCAGGAGCACATGAGTGAGAGAGGTTGCATGGTGAGAGGACATAGGAGGACCCACTGAGAAAGCTGAATTCACTTTATAAAAACCCATTTTTTAGGCTACCGATCCAATTCCCGCAAAATGTGGTATCCTCAGTGACCTAATCACATCCTGCTAAGTGATACCTCTTAAAGATTCCACCTTTCAATACTGTCACACAGGGGACCAAGCCTCCAGTCTATGAACAGACCATATCCAAACCATAACATTATCTCTATCTGAAATTGAGTTTACTGGTCTACACATTTGCTATCTAACTTTTCCTAATAGAAGACAGACTTCAAGAAGAGTAATGATTGGCATTTTTCAATCCAGAGTAAGTAGATATTCAGGGAATACTGGAGGAAGGAGGAAAGAGAAGGAGCCAGCCATAACTCAGGCCATTCTGATTCAGTCCCTACAGTGTTCTCACAGAGACCTTCTCATGCTTCATACAAAAACAGCAGAGTGACAATGTGTGCATTTTACAGGCTTTCTCCAGTGCATGAGCACACACACAGACACGCACAAGCATGCACACACACAGGTACCTTTTCCTCTACCCTCCTAGATGTTGACCTCACTGAGCCTTGCATTGTCTCTAGTGACCTGAGTACAAAGTACTACTCCAGTCAAACTCAGGTGTAGATCATTTCTTAGGCAATGGTGGGCATGAAAGTAGTATCTCCTATAGATGTCATGAAACATCCAGGTCCCATCAAAGCCCCATCTCCTGGTCAAATATGTGTTCTGAGTTTTCCACAGAAATAGCTGATGATGATGATTTTAGGTATTGCCTAAGGCAAATCTTGTTATTCATTGACTACTTGTTACTGGGTAAAAGCCCATCCTAGAGAAAAGGGAAAAGAAGGGGATTGGAACTTTCCTAAGGGAGAGAGGGAAAGAAAAAATACTAAACCAGTCCTTCTTGGACATAGATTTCAGAGAGAGAGAGAGGGAGGAA
>NW_004624735.1:20669927-20691287 GCF_000247695.1 Heterocephalus glaber | reverse complement strand
AGAGAGAGAGAGAGAGAGAGAGAGAGAGAGAGAGAGAGAGAGAGAGAGAGAGAGAGAACTGTGCCCAAAGGGCCTTACCTGCCCCTGGCTGCTTTACCAAAATATATTATGAGTTTCTGGAGTCCTGAGGACTCCTTCTAGAGTTCTTGTCCTGAACAAAGAATTGGACAAAACATAGACAGCTTTTACATTTATTAAAGGCAGGAAAAGAAAGTCTGGTTTGGGCCAAATAAAGGTTTAAAAAGAAATATATCTGGAAAAGTGTGGAGTGGACCACTGAAAGAGGTAACAGCCCTCAGCTTCATAGCTGGCATCTTTTGTGTCCCTGCTCCTCTGGCTGATGCCCAATCTGGTTGGTCCTATCAAAAACCTGATTGAGTTCTCACGAGAAGAACTGAAGATAGCACTTTCTGATTTGCTCCAGTTTCAGGGCTTAGCCACATGTTTCCTGGATCTGTTATTGACAGGTCACACCGACTTGCTCAGCTGGTTTGCCACACCTTGATCTCCTGCCTCACACTCAGAGCAATCAAGGCCTGGAGCATATAATGTAGTAAGTGTTTTGTGAGTGAATTAATGACCATCCCCTGTATACCAGGTACTATGTCATGTATGGGAAGCATATACTAGTGGGTCATGGAAAAGGCATGAAAATAATGGTCTGTGGATGTGAGAAGGATTGATTAATTCCTCTCAGGAGAAGACGTGGAATGGGGCCTGGGGGATATTACTCTGAGCTAAGCAGAAGGATGAGATCCCTGGTGGAAGACAGGTCTCTAGAAAAGTCTGCAGTCTCAGATTGCCCAAGGATCTCCACAAGTACTTCCACAAGCCCCTGAAGGTGATTAGAGCCAGTAGACTCATCCCCAGTGAACAAACAGGAAATAGGCTCAGAGAAGTCAAGCAACTTGGTCAAAGCCATGCAACAAAGAGGCTGAGCCTGGCTTGCATCTTCCTGGTTTTCTCAGGTCTTTCAGTGGTCTGCAATGGGCCATCACATTTCTCTACCATCTAGGTCTCTGTTCTGACTTCCACACCTTCTAATGCAATGAGCTGAGTCAAAGCAGATGCTACTGAGAGAGGCAAGGTAGTCAGAAGAGTGGAAACAATTCATCTACATTTTCTGAATTTTTAATTGATACCTAATGAGAAGAGAGGTTTGAACAAGGAGTTTAAAGTCCTGTGCCTGGCTTGCAAAGTGGTCTTTGACGTACTAATTGCTCTCTAAGGTCATTTTCTCTTATAAAAGCAGGTTTGCGGCCATTAGAGGTTGACAAAATAAATGAATGAGATAATCTGTGAGCTCTGAAGAGCCACACATAAGTTTGCTATTTCATTATATTATCATATATAGCTACATGCTATATCTGTTACATCATAATATACATTACATAGCAGAGTGTTAATAATATGACATATTATAATTAATATTATAATTAGTAAAATTATTTTCCCAAGTGAGATGCATTTTAATAGGGGATTGCGTGTGATAAAATGCCTTACTCAGAGTTCTTCCAACTTCAGGTTACCATCATTAATAGATTCTGAAAACAAATTGGCATCTACAAAAAGAATGTAAAATAATACAAATCCTGACCGAGTATTGTGGATTGTGATTTCTTTGTAACAGATTTTTCCTATGTTTTGTACTTGCAGTAACTACTTTTAAGATTATGATACATAGACTATTAACTATTATGATTCTCTTTTTATTTTGTTATAAAATTTTGTTTTATTTTTTCATAAAATAAAAAATGAGAAATTTATTATGGCTGGAGGCCCATGATCAAGAAAGACCTAAAAAATTCTAAAGTCAGAAAAAACCCCCGACAGATTTTAGAAACAAAGGTATTAGTTATGTGATTGAAATGGACCATGGAGATAATGGAGCCCATCCACTCCCATTGAAAGGATAGAAATACAAGGCCCAGTGGGAGAGATGGAGTTATTTCACTAAAACTCCACAATTGAGTGATGGGAAAAGCAGGGATCAAAAGCCAGATTTTCAGTGAGGCACTCAATCCTCAGTGATGAAGCAGGAACAGAGGGCTTAGAAATGAGACTGCTGTTGCCTAAGAAGTTTATTGAACTATTTAAGGAATTCTTTTAAGCAGCTACTCTGTGCCTAGCACCATGCCTAGCTTCAAAGAGCTGTTTACATTTTCATGGAAGATAAAAAAAAAGATTGACCCCCAAATACACTGAAAAACCGAATGAAACAATTGCTGTCTGAAATAATTCAATGCAGAAAATATGAGTGGGAGGAGGTGTACGTGTAGGGGACCAAGGAAACCTGTATCAGGGGTAGCTCTGAAGTTGAAATCTGGAAAGTGGAGGCTTCTGAGCTTGTGGCAGTCCTAACTTCACAGTTATAAGGCAATTGGCAGCGTCAAACACTGTGCTCTTGTTCAAGTCAGGAAGAAGGCAAGGGGGGGTGGATGGTGGTCCCTGGTGCTTATTCTCCTTCCATTAAGAAAAAAATATCACCAGAGGGGAGATTTGATTATTAGTTTTCATAGATCAACACCTGTGACCTAGCCATGCCAGCTACAAGGGACACTGGGACAGTGAGTAGCTCCCTGAGCTGATTGTGCTGCTTCTAAACAACACTGAACTTCAACTATCAAAGAAGAAAGGGAAAATGTATTTGCATAGATGGCCAACAGTGATGCCTATGCTCATCATTCTGTTACGTATTTCTGTGCATTTGTCCTTGGGAGTTTTGTACTCTATGTGTGCTTTTTTTATCTGGTGGAAGTGGCATAAACACATGGCACCACCATCTTTCCTGCCCTGACCCTTCCTCCTGACTTAGTGCACAGTGCCAGGCATTATGGCAGCCATCATGTGATCACAAAGGAACAACCAAGACAAACTCGGGACCTGGATTCTAATGTTGACAAGCAGTGATCTGATGCCAGCAACAGACAGCTACCAAATGTCATGTTTCATGAGAGAAATGAGCTAATCCCTACGTAAGCCTCTGTGTTTATCCTCCTCTGGTAGTCAAACAGCATCCCAACTGACGTGAGGGCTTGTGAGGGATGACCAGCTTCCCACACCACCCAGGGCACCTGTGTGTTGTCTCCCTTGTGTGATGCAGCCTTGCTGACCTGCAGCTCCTTGGGGAGGGTGTCAGCCTCTCCCTGAAGCTCATTTCTGTTCTGGTACTCAGTGAGCAGCGTGTCAGGGTCTCCATCATGGGTACCTGTGTCTGCTGCTTTGTCCCGCTGCCTGGATGACAGCCCCTGGCTGACCCCTGATTTTGATTCTCATGCCCATCTGATGCTGGACAGCTCCCACAGCTGTTTATCCTGACCACTTAAGTCCAGAGCCCCCACCCACAACACTATTGAATCCATATCTTATCCTGCCTTAGCTTTCTCACTCCATTGTGACTAACCCAGCCTGATCTCAGCTCTGTCCCAGGATGGGTCCAGAATGAGATTTCTGATCATGGTTCCTTCGCTTATGCCCTATAAGGTGGTGGACTTTGTTCTTCTAATGAACAGCACGTTTCTTGATTCATAATTTATTATACATTATCAGTCCCAGCTTTTTGTTGGCATGATAGTTTCATGAACTACAGGCTCCCACTTTAAGTTAATGGTGATTATGACTTCCCCCGGGTACATTAGCTACATTTCTTTATATTAAATCTCATCTCATTTGCTTCCAAAAACTTGAATTTTCTCTCTTGTCTTAGTTTCGCTAATATTCATCTTTGTTTATGATTTAGTGGAATCTGAAATGTAATCGACTTGTGTTCGTACATCAGAATGAGCTTAGGACAAATGACTCTGAGTAGGGGAAGAACCGGGATTTAATGCCCATGCACTAGGTATCTGAACTGGGATGCCCCCAAACATATGCCCCAGGAGGGGTGTTTGTTGGGTACCACTGATGCAGAGGCATGATGAGGGAGAGTGGGTGAAGACAAGGAGCAACAGAACAGGGATAAAGTGTGCATAACTCAGTGGGTGCTTCATGCTGGCTGTTGAGCTCAGCTTGCTGAAGACGTTCTGAGAGACTTCATAGGGCGAACTTCACTGACTGCCGTCCCTCATATATCTGATGGTTATTCCTAGGCTGGGGAGATGGCAGGGAATTAACTCCCTACACTTAAAAATGAACTTGATCTTAGTTCCTTCTCTGAAGTATAGCTGGCAATTTTTTTTCTTTTTTCGTGGGTTTCTTTTCATTTATTTGGTTTTCTTTGCTGTGCAGAAACTTTTTAATTTGCTATAATCCATTTGTTGATTCTTGATTTATTTCCTGTGTAACTGGAGCCTGTTCAGAAAGTCCTTGCCTATGCCCTTGACTCCAAGAGTTTTACCTATTTTATACTCCAGCACATTAAGTGCTTCTGTTTTAATATTTCAATCTTTGATCCATTTTGATTTTAGTTTAGGACATGGTGATACTGGTCCAGCTTCAATGTCCTGCATACGAATAGTCAATTTTCCCAATACTATTAATTAAGAGGCCATCTTTCCTGTAGCATACGTTTTTGACACTTTTGTCAAAGATTGGGTGGCTGAATGTGTCTGGAGTTGTTTCTGTGTACTCTAGTCTGTTCCGCTGCTTCACATGTCTATTTTAGTGCCAGTATCATGCCGATTTTATCACTGAAGCTTTGTAAAATAACTTGAAATCTGGTGTCATGATGCTTCCTGCTTTGCTCTTATACTGGGTCCCTTCTTGTTTCATATGAATTTTAAGATTCATTTCTTTAGTTCAGTAAAGAACATTGTTGGTATTTTGATTGGAATTACATTAAATTTATACATCGGTTTTAGAAGTATGGCCTTAGCAATGTTGGCTCTCTCTGTCCAGAAGCAGGGGATGTCTTTCCATGTCCTGGCATCATTTTTGATCTCCTTTTATCAGTAGTTATTGAGTAGTTTTCTGTAGTTATCATTGTAGAGATCTTTCACTTCCTTGGTTAAGTTCATTCCTGAATATTTAGTTTTTCTTGGTGGTATTGTAAATGGTATTTATTGTGTTCCTAATTTCCTTCTTGGTGGATTAATTGTTAGTGTACAGGAGCATTATTGATTTTTGTATGTTGACTTTGTATCCTACTATACGGTTGAATTTGTTTATTAATTTTATCAGTCTTTTGGTGGAATTTTTGGGGTGTTGTACATAAATAATTGTGTCATCTCAAAACAGTGATAATTTGACTTCTTTTCCTATACATATCCCTTTTATTTCTTTCTTTTACCTGGTTGATCTGGTTAATATTTCAAGGAATATATTAAACAGGAATGATAACAATGGACCTCCTTGACTTGTTCTTGATTACAGAGGAAAAGCTTTCAACTTTTCTCCATTTAAAATGAAGTTGGCCATCAAATTGAGGTAAGTTCCTTCTATACCTACTTGCTATAGTTTTTTTTTTTATCATGAATGTATGTTGGATTCTGTCAAAAGCTTTTCTGTCTCTACTAATATAATCATATGATTTTTGTCCTTGCTTCTGTTTATGTATTACATTTATGGATTCACATATGTTGAACCATTCTTGGATCCCCAGGATTAAACCTACTTGGACATGATGTACTATCCTTTTGTTGAATTGTTGCATTCTATTCACAAAAATCTTGTTGAGTATTTTGCATCTATATCCATTAAAGAGTCTTATTTAAAGAACTCAAAAAGAAAGCTCACCCAAAGTAAAAGATCCAATAAAAATAGGTAACTGAAGTGAATAGACAGTCCTCAAGAGAAAATGTACAAATGACCCATAAATACATGAAAAAATGTTCAACATTTTCCCTCCATTAGAGAAATGCAAATTAGAATAACACTGAGCTTTCATCTTACACCAGAAAGAATGCCAATCATCAAAAATAGGTTGGAAGAAAGATGACCTTTTTAATAAGTAGTACCGGGAAAATTGGTTATCTACATGCAGAACTTTGAAATTAGTCCCATATCTCTTACCCTAAACTAAAATCAAAATGGATCATAACATTAAAATAGAAACACTTAACCTGCTGAAAGATAAAATAGATAAAACTCTTGGAGTTAAAGGCATAGGCAAGAACCATTAGAAAAATGCAAAATAAAGCAATACTGAGTTTTCATCTTACACTGGAAAGAATGCCAATCATCAAGAAATCAAGCAGTAATGAAACCTGGTGGGGCTACAGTGAAAAAGGAGCTATCCTACACTTTTGATGTGAATATAAACTACTACAACCACTAAGGAAATCAGTATGGACATTCCTCAAAAAAATAAATACCTTCCTAAAAGAGTGAAAGGCATGATATTGCAGTGATGCATTTGTACCCATGTTTATTGCAGCACAATTTATAATTGCTAAATGTTGGAAGTAGCCTATATTTCCATCAACAGATGAGTAGATAAAGAAAATGTATTTGCGCAAAATGGAGTACTACTCTGCCATTAAGAAAGATAAATTTGAGCATTTATAGGTAAATGGATGCATCTTGAAACCCTAAAAGTAAATGAAATAAATCATGCACACAAGCTGAAATGCTATATGGTTCTTCTTATATGAGAAACCCAAAGTATACATAAGTTAAAGAGCAAAATAAAAGATAGATAAGAGGAGATATGGAAATAGATCTTTAACAAATAGGAAATGGACCTAGAAATGGGGGGTGGGAGAAGAGGCCATAAAAAGAGTTAAGATGTGTTATGCACATGTACCAAGTACCCACAATGAAAATAGTTATTATACATTGTAAACATGTACTAATTAAAAACAGCAAGCTTGAGCCTGGCAAGCTCTGCAGCCAGGAAGAGCTACCCAGCTGAGGTGCAGATGCTAGAGGAAGAAGGCTGTACCTGTACAATATTTGTCCACAGAGCCACAGTTGGCTTCTGAGCTCAGCATCTGCTACACTCTACCCTTGGTACATATCTCCCTCCTCTACCATTCATTCACACTTGTCCTCTGCCTTGGCTGGCATTTCAGCTGGTATAAGTTGCCTACCCAGTAGAGTAACCATAGAAGCACCTAATTTCAATGTGTCTATCACACCATGGCTTATTCACAGTTACCAAATGAATCTGCTGAATTTCATACTTTCTGTTGTCTGCTTTCTAGCTCCAAATCTTCATGCTAACCAGTTATTTACCCTTGCAAGAATAAGGCTCTCCTTTTCTTCCTTCTTTTTGGTCTATCGGCATAAGGAACCCAATATAACAAAGTAACAACTGTAATTTCAGGCTTAGTAGAACTCTTAATGTGTTATCTGGCATAAATATCTTTGTCCTGGTAACTAAAACCAAGAATTGTAGGTTGTGAAAAAAAGTAGGTAAAAAAATTGCTCAAGAAGTATACTGAGGACAAAAGGACCAATATTCTTAGTGTCCACTCATATAGGCATACGCACATGCCTCTTCCCCAGACTTCTTTGCCTCCAGTCTTCCAATCCTGTTTCTTTAGATCTTTATCCAGCCAGTTGAGTTATTCACTCTATATATCCTCTTCTTGGACTACTTCTACCTCCACATAAAATAAAAGATTAAGCCTGCTTAAAAGTCAGTGTGCTGAGATTTCCAATCACCCTGTGATGGATACTGTTTGGGGATCAGATGTGGCTTCAGACCACAGTCAGCACACTGACAAACCAATCTGGTGCACTCAGGGACCAGGGCTGGGATTTTCCTTCTCCATTACTGGTCACTGGGAGCTCCATAAGATGCCCTAGAGGTGAGTGGGGGAGAAGCTCTGCTGCAACAGAGGTAAGTGACCAAGGGTCTGTGTTACTTGCATATGCAACCTGTCTGTGCCTTCTACACCTGCCTTGGCTTCATCTACCATGGATCACTTCCATCATATGATGATTGTCACTGAACCTTCCCAATGCTATGACCTAGTAGAACTGACAATATCCAGCTATTGGCAGGTGCTCCAATTGCATATCACTTTATGTTCTGTGAAGAGATGCTCAGTCTTTATTAAGACCCAGTAGCCCAGCAAAAGCTGCTTCTTGAACAGCACATAATTCTCCATGACAGAAACTTATCTATCACCCTGAAACCTAGAGGCCTGCTCTGTGAATCCCCTATTGAGTTTACCAAGCTGTCGACACAGTGTTCTTATGTAACTTGGGCGAATCTGACATCATCAGATCTGCTAGATTAAATGGCTCCATGGCAGAACAACATCTAATGCAAACTGAACAGCCCCAAAGGCATCTCTTTCTTTTGGATCTGTATTAATCACTTTTCTGTTGCTAGGGCCAAATACCCAAACTCACAACTTAAAACAGAATTTTATTTTGCCTCATGTTTTTCAGAAGATTTAATCCATGATTGATTGGCTCCAAAGCAGGGTGGCATGGCACAGGGCCTGGCACAGGAAAGCTGCTCATCCCCTGGCAGCCAGGAAGCAGAGAGAAGAGTGCAGCCTGGGACAAGAACGCACCCTTCTAGGTCTTGCCCCGGTAACCTCCTCCTTCCAAGCAGGCTCCAAATGTGAGAACTTTGGAGCGATATTTTAGATCTAAATGGTAACAGCCCTCAATCAAAACTAGCAGACTTCTGAGTCATCCAATAAAATTTTGGAGCTGTGTTCCAAACACAGTGCATTCTTCCTTTCAAAGCCAAAGGGGCACATCAAGACACTCTGTCCATCTTCTATTTGTTGGAGGTCTGAGATACAATAATGCCCTACAGTGTGGAGGGCACACCTTGACGTAATTTAGATGAATAGAGCTATAGATTTGTACCATTTCACCAAGGTGACTGCAAACAAAATTGTCATGGGCTTATCTCCCACCCTTTGGAAGAGTTGGGGCTCAGGAAATAATATCCCAATGTATGGCACCTCGGCATGCTCAGTCCTTTAAAGTGAAGGAAATTGGGAGATCTTAAAAGCAGAGTCTCTCTGACCTTCTCTCTCCTGTCTTCTACCCTCCTTCCTCTCCCTAGGTAAGTCATAGAAAGCAGAATTCCTCTCCCTTGAGACAGGTTATGGAATTAGAACTCTTCTTCCCCAAAGCAAGCCATAAACCCTAGGAAGGTCACTATCTACCCTACCTCCCTTGAAAGTAGGTTATAAGACTCACATTACTGAGGGCTCCTGACCCAAATTCAGGGGGCAAGGAATGCTGTGAAGAGGCTGAGAAGAATAGACACAAACAGACCTTGCTAGTTTCTCCCTTCAAGTCAATTACCATTACAACCTACCCTTTTGATCCAATCATGTTTCAGAAGAGCCCATCCACTTCTTTTATCAGACTTAGTATAAAAATTCACAGTTTCCACTGGATCTTTGAGTCTCACTTCTGAAGCCTCCTGTATCACATACTCAAAAATCATTATATAAATTAGTTAGGATTTTCTCTTCCTAACCTATCTTTGGTTACAGACATGTAACCCAGGGGCCCAGAAGTGGGTGAGTAAAAAGTTTTCTCTCCCCTACAGCAGGCAGGTGAGTTTTGGTGAGCACTTCAGGTATATCTGACCTAAACATGCATGCACATATGTGCATGCATATAT
The DNA here is from genome assembly GCF_000247695.1 of Heterocephalus glaber. Next base: position 20,681,803 of record NW_004624735.1, on the reverse strand, counting down.
AATTGCACAGATTTGTCTAAATCATTCATCTCAAGCTGTGCAAAATGAAGAATTGGCAGAAAAGGTGGAACAAGACTGTACCTGTTCTCTGTACGAGCATATTTCACATCAATTTACCTGGAGTTACAGTAACACCTGTGTGTTCAATATTGGGGATTCAACAAGCTAAGAACCCATTCACTCAAATCCAGAAATCATGTAGGACTGTCATGAGTACAGACTAATTATGTTTAGTCCATGTTAAATAAACAGATTTCAGCACTATTAATAGCTAGAGTGAGCACTAATATCCCAATCATTTGCATATTCCCTTTAAGCATTAGAGTAAAAAAATCAGGGCAACAAAAAGAGAGAGAAATTATGGAGGATGTATGAATTACCGAAGAATCAGAGAAAACTTTCTAAGCATGTCAGGAAGTCTAGAAGCTGTAAAGAAGAAAAATTATGTACCTGAGCCACAGGAGAATTATTATTTTTTCATGGGAAAAGAATATATAGGAATGTCAAAAGTCAAGTGATAGGTTGGGGGAAATAACACCATTCTCATGGTAGCTGAAGATTAATACAGAAAGAGTTCTTACAAATTAATAAGAAAAATACCAACAGCTCAAAAGTTGAAAAGCAGGCTAAGAATAAGAATGGTTAATTTTCAGCACAGACTATCCAAAAGGCCAAGACACATGACAGTTCCTGAGTAGAAAGAAATCCATTTCAATAAAAAGCCTCCTTGCCTGCACATGGGAGAGCAAGTTAATTCCAAATAGAATGGAAATAAAGTGGCCAAGCCATGTGAAATGGGGACAAGAGACTTGCAAATATGCACTCCTTTTGACTGGAGCTCAGTGGAGCAAAGCAGAGCTCCCGAGGAAGATACCTGGAGATTTCCTGGCGCCAAGAAGTTGCTGGAAGGCTTTAGGAAGACACAGAAAAGCCCTGAGCCTCGTTCCTATTTTGGCAAGGACTGACTCACTCCCAGGCAGGCTCCATCAAGTCTGGACGGTAGAAAAGGGCCCATCACTGCCATTTACTAGCTAAATGGCTTTGGCAAGTGTTGTGGATTGAATTGTGTCCCCCAAAGCATGCACTGAAGCCCTAACTCCCACTACTTAAAAAAAGAGTGGCCTTATTTGAAGCAGGGTAATTGCAGATGTAATTACTGTGGTTGAGTTAAGATGAGGTAATACTACAATAGGTTGAATCTTTAATCCAATCTGACTAGTGTCCTTGTAAGAAATGAGAAAGAAATAGAGACACAAAAGAAAGAGATGGCAGAGGCAAGATGGAGTGACCATCTAGAAGTTGAATGATGCTAAACATCCCTGGCAAACTTAGAAGTTGGAAGAGACAAGGAAAGATTCTCCCCCACAAGTTTCAGAGGGAGCATGGCCCTCCTGACAACTTAGTTTGGACATTCAGCCTCTAGCAATACGAACCAATAAGTTCCTCTTTTTTCAAGTGGCCCTGTTTGTAATACTACTCTGTGACAGCAGACCTAGGAAGCTCACACAGCAGTTCCATTCTCAGTAGTGGACAGGAAGTACTTCCTGCCTCTTAGCAGTGGTGGGAAATTAGACTCATCACTAGGTCACCAAGGATCCCTAGCACAAATGCCTTTCTGAAAATCAGTGCTCCCAGCAATCCTTGATAAGCCTTGATGTGTACAAAGGACAACAGTGTGCTGACTTTGTGTTTTCTCCCTCCCAACACATATATAAAATGCATTTTAAAAATAGAGAGTGCTAATGATGATTCCAAAATTGGATCTTAGAATTTGCATCAGATCCATCTATTTTAAAATAGGAAAGTTTAGGGCCTCTTTCTAGTGTTTGGACTCAGGCACTGTGCATCATATTCCAAAGGGCCTAGGAGCAAGAGTCAAGTTTGGGAATTGCTGTGAGATGGGAGAGGCTATGTGGAAACCCAAGTGACTCTGTTAGGAATGGTCTAGGCCACACAGCAAGAAGCAGCAGGTTGTGAGAGGAGTAATACCAGATTTGGAGTCCAAAGACCTGGGTTCGTGTCTTAGCCCTTCTATTTACTGACTATGTCCTTGCATAAGACATTGCAGAAGGGCTGCTGTAACAATTTATCACAACTTTCCGCAAACTAGCTTAAAAGAAGGCATATACTTTCTTATAGTTGTTGAGGCCAGAAGTGTGATGTCAGTTTTCCTGGCCTGAAATCTGGTTATGGAAGGTCTATATTCCTCTGGAGAGTAAGATAAAATCTGTTTCCTTTCCTTTTCCAGCTGATAGAGCTTATTCCTCTCATTCCTCAGACAGTAGCCCCCTCTCCATCTGCCAAGTCAGCAGTGAAGTGTCTCATTTCAGTCATCAAGCAGGCCATTGCTTCTGTTGTCAACTCTCCCTCTGACTTTCTCTTCTAATGATTCCTATGATTACATTTAAGGCTCGCCAAAATGCTCCAGGATAGTCTTCCCATCTCAAAATGCATAACTTAATCACATTTTCAATGTCCCATTTGCCATATGAGGTCACATTCACTAGCTCCAGGGACTGTCCCTAGATGTCTTTGGGACCTATTACAAATTCAACTGCAAGTCCTTGGAGAAGCCCATGATGCTGCTCCTTTAGTCGCAGGGCCATGCTCACCTGCACTCTGCAGGGAAAGATGCTTTGAGGTCAAGAATAGCAAGCATTTGATTTCCAGCACATACCCCACCCATGTGACCATGTGACCAACCAGGCTCTCTTTTCCATGAGTCTGGTGTGAAATGGATCTTGCAGTTTCATTTTACCAAATAGAAATTGCTTTATCTCTTATTGCTCTTGTAATCTTTAGGGAAAAGTCGTGCTATGTTTTTTTATCCTCAAAACCTTTTAATATGACTCTGTCAGTAGATACCCATGGCTTCAAATAACTCTCCAGCATCAAACCCTCTTCTTTTGACAATGTCTATTTTTCTCTTTTTCCCTGTAATATGTCTTTATTCTCTTGGTTTGTTCTTGATTCATTGAGAGGGAGATGCTTTTCATACTGTGTTCTTAAATCTAAGTGGCGCTGTTAATCTTTTTTAATTAGATCCCCCCTCCTAGAAATTTTAGTTGGCACATAAAAGCACAATGGTTTTTTATTATTTTATTTTATTTTTCTTGCTTTCAGCTGGGATTGTAGCAAATGGTAGCTATCTATCAAGGTTGACAAGTCAATTGTAAGACTCATTCCACCAAGTCTTTGCAAAAAATATCATGTGTGAAGACTTCCAAAGAGAATTTCTGTAAGTTTAAATGGGCTCGGTGGTCTGGCTAATGTGCTTGGGCAGTTCTGGAATGGGAGGCCAGCAGCTGTGGCCGCAAGAGTCCCTACTTCACAGTCCAGCAAAGCTGTGTCCAACTGTCGTCTGCTGTTTCCTAACTAGCTGTGCCACAGCAGGGAAGTAACTTAGCCTTAATTTTTCTCCAGTTCCACAGCAATAAATGCAGGCAAATTCACAAAGTTCTTTTGAAAATTAACCTAAGTAATATATCTATAGCACCTGGCACAATTCCAGAGATGTATACATGCATACATCTCTCTATCCCTCCACCCATCCATCTCTAACTGAACCTATACTGGGAGAGACAGAGAGAGAGAGAGAGAGAGAGAGAGAGAGAGAGAGAGAGAGAGAGACAGAGAGAGAGACAGAGAGAGAGACAGAGAGAGTGACAGATAAAGATGGAGATAAAGAGACAGACAATGATGCAGGGGGAGGAGAAGAGAGATAGTACATACAGATATGACAGAGAAACACCTATGGCAATGACTGTAGGCAGAGACAGAAGTCAATGTTTTCTTCCACTATAGGAGTAGGAAAATCATTAAAAGACACAGTAAAGTACTCACGCATCACTGATTTGCTCATGCACTGTCTAAACGTATGCTGAGCATCACTGTGACATGGACTGATGCTTAGGCATGTGAAGATGGGGCGTCTCTAGCAGATGCTGACAACCACCCACTATAGCTCACACTGTCGGTGCCACACCCATGCCATTTCCCTTAATCCATTCTGTCCACATTGGCTTCATTTCCAGCTGTCATCTGTGTTTCTTTTCCTGAGGGATTTCCCTTGTGCTGGTGCTTTCATGGCTGCTGGCATGGGAGGTAGAGGCACCACAGAATTGGCATGACCAAGGATGCAGTTTTAGATTGATGAAGGCCAGGAGCCACTGTACCAAGACTTCAGCTCCCTTGGTCCCCCTGTGAGATAATCCTGAGTTGTTCATTTCACCTGAGCACAGGAGTAGGTGAGTGGAGATACCCTGTATTGCCTACCTATCCTTCCCTGCCTCTCTTCCTTTCTCTCCTCCTATTGCTGTCTTGGTAGGCAAATCCTACGTAGGGCCTGTCTTTGGCCATATCTCACAGGTTGACCATGGTTACTAGCTTTAGCCATTCCCACAATGCCATGGCTGGGGAAGGAAGAGTCACAGAATGCAAAGAACTTGGATCTCTGAGCAACTGGTGGGTCAAGGATTCTCCTGTCCTGGACTGCTCACTTCACAACTGCTTTGTGGGAGAATAGCAGGTGTTAATCTTTAAGACATGTGTCATCAGGTCTGTTTGATCCAGGTGGCTAAACTATCTGAATCAATACATCCTCTAGGAGTACTCACTCTAGATGGGAGAGAAAATAAGATAAAAATCAGTGTCTAATAAATACTGAGATAAACATGTTACATAGATTGCCAAGAAAGCACATTTTTAATATATAATTCTCCCATAAATTTGTGAAACAGATGATCAGCTCCACTTCACAAATGGCAACTAAGCCCCTGCCCACAACATTTCTCTTGATCCTCAGATGCACCATGTTTTCCTTTGTTTCAAAGCCTTCCATCTTGCTGAATCTTCTTAGACTGCTGCCAACCCCCTCTCCTGTGTAGCCCCTGCTGACCCTATGCATTCTCAGGTGTCAAGAGTCTTTCCTGACCCCTAGAAAAGGGCAGCTCATAAAGTTTATCTTGGGGGTTTGACAAGATTGTGTTTGTCTTGCTCTCTGTCTAGTATACAATTAGTACTCAAAAATACTTTGAGCTCAGAAAAGCAAAGAGATTGAGTGACCCAGGGAACTTTGAACTCATCCAACACAGGGGAAGATAATGAGCTGCTATTATCTTCCTGGTATCATCCAGAACTGTTAGAACAGAGCAGATCCAGGAGCAAGACTTCATTTCTCCCTTCCTACTGATTCCCAGGCCAAGTGGAGGAAGACTTTAACCCCACTCCCTCCCACTTCTTCCACGACAGTGGGTCAGGTGCTGCTCCACAGGGGACCTGCGTGTGCCTGTGTCTTAATTCTTCTGCTAGAGGAGAGTCCTTGGGATAAGGGCTGTGCCCCATCTAACTTTGGATTCCAGAACACATGTTCAGTAAGCATGCATGGAAGGGAGGTGGGATGGAATGAATTGAGTGCAAAGGGAGAAGAGGAAGGGAAGGAGTTACTGTGGATGGTTCCCTAGGTACCATCTCTCCAGTTTAACGACTATTTTCAAGTTCTTTCTCATTTTAGTGCTGTAAGCACAGCAGACTGAAAGAGAGAAGGCTTTAGGGCAAGCATATTTAAGTTCAAATATCAGCTGGGACACTTCTCCCCATATGACTTTGACCTCTTTGAACCTCCATGTTACATTAATAAAACAAATAATCATATTGCGGTAACTACTGGAAATGTTTTTGTAGCTTGGTGCCCAGAACAAAGCTTGCACTCAACAAATGGCCATGATTAGTATTCTGGTTCTTTGGAGCCTCACAATATGGGTGTCACCAAGAGAGGTACAGAATGAACTCAGCTCAGACCTTGGGAGAAGAGCCAAGTGGAGGTGTGGGCAATGTGGCAGTTCTATTCATTTTCTATTACCTCTGTAATGACTCACCACCAATTCAGTGACTTAAAGGTCAGGCAGGAGTTTATTACCTTAAAGTTCTGGAGGTTGGAAGATGGATGTGAGTCTCATTGGACAAATCCAGATGTCAGCGGGGCTGAACCCCATAGGAGACAATCTGGTTCTGTGCCTTTCTGCCTTCTAGGGCCACCCACTCATCTTGGCTCATGACCCCTGCAATTAGATACTTTCCTTTGCTGGGGAAAAATACCCAACACAGCTTAAAGGAGGGGAGGTTTATTTGGCTTACAGTTTCAGTGGGTTCAGTCTTAGCTGGCTTCAAGGCAGGAGCAGCATGGCAGAACCACAAGGCAGAGAGAGCTGCTCACTGCACGCTGGATGGAAGCAGAGAGCAAAGGAAGGAGCTGAGGACAAGGATACACCTTTCCAAATCCTGACCCCATGGACTCACCTTTCCAATCAGACCCCACCTCCAAATGTGAGCCTTCTAGAAGACACTTTGAATCTAAGACATTGTTATACGGAACCCTTTCTCATCTCCACATCCACGTCCATCAAAGTGATGCCCCTCATCCCACCTCTCTGCCACTTTTGGGGACCCTCCTGATTGCATTGGACTCACTCAGATTATCTAGGATTACTTCCCTACCCAAAACTCAGCTGATGATACCCTTAATCTTCACTGGAATCTTGATTACTCTTTGTCATGTAAGGCAACATATTTGCAGGTTCTGGAGATCAGGAGGTGGTGCTCTTCGAAAGCTAGTTTGTTTCTTTTTTCTGTCATTGTCTTTCTTTCTTCTCTTTTTCTTTTTCTTTCAGCCTATTATGGTGGTTAAAGGTGATAGCTCTGGAGAACTGGGGCATGATCCCAGCTTCGCCACTTGCCAGCCTTGTGACACTGAGTCAGCCTCCACTTCACCTCCATTAAGCTTCAGATTCTTCACCTGCCAAGTGAGTCTAACAACCAGCACAGAGCTATATGGGAAACCAATGGGGTGATGCCTTGTGCCATTGGCCCACATTGATATCTATTGCCAACCCACCTACTGTCTCCATCTCCCGTGCAGTTCTTTTACCTCAGCGTTGTTAGGAGTATGTGAAATAACATGAACCATATAACACAGGACTTAGCAAAGATTAAATTCTACAAAGTACAGATTGCATGTGTCGTGATTGTAGCAGAGCAAGCCCTAGACCGAGAGTTGAATCTTTGACATTAAAAGCAGCATACCCTTGGAAGATTATTTCACCTCTCCGTGGCTCGGTGCCTTCTTAAACTGAGTAGGACTGAGTATGAGGAGAACGCCCGTCCCATGAGGGAGGATGATTTAGATGAGCATCTCTGTAAGAAAGCTTCCTGCCACAGGAATGGAAAGGTGCCCAGGGACTGGGTCCTGTGTCTGCCAGAATAAACTGGGACTTCCCTTGCAGCTTCAGGGACCTCTTTAGTGAGCCAAGGGGCTGGATCAGTGCTCTCTGCCATGACTCCCTATCACGCTGTTCATTTGGTGACACTCTCCACTGGTAGAGGGGTTACCTCAGCCCCACATCCCAGCCCTGCCCACCCACTGCCAATACCTGCTGGCATCCTTCCTCAGGAGGATGGTCAGCTTGTCCCTCTTTGCTGAGCACTTTTCTGTTTTTAGCAATGACAAGTCCCACATCCTGGAAAAACCTTTGTCCCTGGATGACGCCAGGCTCAGAGCACAGAGAAAGCTGCCCTGGTAAGAGTTCTGAACCCACAAAGAAGTCTTGAGGAAGTCGTGGCACTTGGTCGTGCCCAGTGCAGCAGGACACCTGCTGATCCTGAACAGCACAAGGGACAAACTGGGATCACTAGGGGGCTGGAGTTGGCAAACCCCATCTCGGTTGGATGTGACCTGCCTGAACTGTGCACTGTAAGAAGCCTGATGTTGGGGTCAGCCAGTCCCAAGTCCAGGGTAAAACAGTACTCTTGGGTCACCCAAGCCAAAGCACAAAGCCCCTCTGTAAGTTGGGAGCAATGATTTGACTCTGCTGCCATTCCCAGGGGTTGACATAGGAGAATCAACTGCATGGGAAATACTTTTCAGACTGAAAAGGACCATGGAAGTGATGTCACGGACTTAGTTTCTAGATAACCAAGAAACAGCTGTGATAGTTAAGTGAGAGGTTTCGGGTCTACTTGTTGCACTATTGACTTTAGTTTAGAAAACATAAACTGAACTGCAGAAGCTCAATCAGGAAACTATATAATCCTGGTGACAAGAGAGATCCTGATCCCTGAGAGGACAAATCTAAATCCAAATGAGGAGGAAAGTCCAGCTAAGAAGGGCCACAAGTTCTTACTCAGTCTGTGGAGGAGACTGCTCTAAGAGCCAGGCCCAGTTGTGCCTTGGAACAAGGCTGTGTGCCTTTCCCTGACACGTACTCAAAAACACTCTCACTATTAATGTAGCCCATGGATGGTGTAGAAATCAATTTTCCTCTACCCTGCAAAGACTCACTGGTATTACCTTGGAATCAGAGAATAAAAACCAGGCTCTTAGGGGCCACTCAGCTCAGAGCTGTAGGCTACTTCTCCATCCTGTCACTTGAGAACGTTACTGGCCTGCTTGGTCTAGATAGAGCCTCTGAATCCTTCTCAACACACCACTGAGAAGATGTTTTCATTTTTCTCAGGGGCGAACAGTTTGTATAATTTAATCTAGCACTTTCCCTCCCATAAAATCTATATGGACAAAAGAATCAAATAAAAAAAATTAAAAATGAATACAATATAGATTTATTTAGTTAAAGCATATAGTCAGTCTCATTAAAACCATTTTGTAGAGAAAATGAGAGAAAAATGAGTTCACTTTCCATCATTCCTAAATCTCCCCTGGTCGCATAAACAGCCATCTTTACATTTGTCTGGCCAACTTGTGATAGGAGTGTACATTCCATTCCCCACTGCCTTCTTTCTCACCGTCATTCAGTGCACTGATTGTGTGTTCGCTCCAGCGAACTTTTCTTTTAATAGCTGCATATTAGGTCATTGCTTTGCTGTAACAGACATTGCTCTATGATGATCCTTTCCAAAGTCTGCAGTTGTAAATTGAATAGCTTGTGAACAACTTTGCACAGTGACTTCTCTATTTGTCGGCTCGGGCTGCTGTAAGGCAGTACCACAGACTGGAGGATTCGAACCAGAAGACATTTCCTCACAATCCTGCAGGCCAGAGACCCCAGATCAAGGTGTGTCCAGGATTGTTTTGCTCTCCTTGGTTCCCTGATGGATATTATGCCCTGTGTCCTCACATGGGCCTCCCTCTATACATAGCTATGTCCAGATTTCCTCTTCTTATAAAGGACACCAGGTATATTGGATTAGGGCTCCCTGCATGGCTCTACTTTAGCTTAATTACCTCCTTAAAGACTATCTTCAAATAAGGTCAGATTCAGAGGGCCTTGAAGTTAGGACTTCAATAGATGAATTGGAATAGGGGACAGTTCAGCCCATAATAGTTTCTCTTTTTTTGTCCATTAAGTTTATTTGTACATTTTAGGCATACAATATGATGACATTCATCATTGGGAATTTGCACCTTTACATAATCTCTCTTGGTTCTTATTTTTTCCCCATTCCCCTGCCCTCCCTTTAACCCCTCCATCCCTCCCTATTTACAAAGACTGTTTCCATTTTTTCCTTTTCTCATATTTATTCCTTTCCCTTCTTTCCTTTCCCCTACCCCTCACACTTCCTCTTCCCCTTTGCCCCTTTTCTTCCCATTTCACATTATCTATTATGCATTTTGATCCTTGTTTACACTTTCAGTTTCTCACACCAGAGAAAATATTCAGTATTTACGTGCGTCCTATTTATTTCACCTAAGAATATGGCCTCAATGTGCATTCATTTAGCTATAAATGTCTCTAGTTTCTCATTCTTTATGGCTGAGTAGTACTCCATTTTATAAAATAAACACATTTTCTATATCCAGTCTCCAGCTGATGGGCAATTGGGTTATTTCCATGTTTTAGCTATTACAAACTGTGCTGGTATGAACATGGGTGCACGTATATCATTGTGATTCTTTTAATTCTTTGGGGAAGATACCCAGGAGGGGAATAGCTGGGACCTCTAGTCCTAATTCTTTGAGGTATCTCCATACTGATTTCCACAGTGGTTGCACCAGTCTACACTCCCACCAGCAGTGGAGCAGGGTTCCTCTTTCCACATAGCCCTGCCACCATTTGCTATTGGTTGATTTCTTGATAGCAGCCATTCTTTCTGGCATGAGGTAGAATTTCAGCATTGTTTTCATTTGCGTCTCTCGAATGACCGGTGATGTTGAACATTTTTTCATATGTTCATTTGCTATTTCTACTTCTTTGTCTGAGAAATGTCTGTTCATTTCACATGCACATTTTTGGATTGGGTCTTTAAATTTGGGAGGTCTGCTTTCTTTAAGTTCTTTTTTTTTTTTAAGTTCTTTATGTATTCTAGATAGTAGACTTTTGTCTGAGGAACAGCTGGTAAATTTTTTCCCACATTGTGGGTTGTCTCTTCATGCTGTTTGTGGTTTCTCTGGCTGTGCAGAAGCTTTTTAAGAAGAAGAGATCCCACTTGTGGATTCTTTGTGCTTGTTCATGAAGCACACATTTTCTTTATCCACTCTCCAGTTGATGGGCACTTGGGCTGTTTCCAAGTTTTAGCTATTACAAACTGTGCCGCTATAAACATGGGTGCACATATATCACTGTGGTATGATGCTTTTAATTCTTTTGGGAAGATACCCAGTAGGTGAATGACTGGGTCTGTTTCCAACCTGAAGACCTGCAGACCTCAGGTGCCTCTGGCATTCACTTTCTGGTTGTTTACTGTTGGTGCCTCTGTGATGAGACCTGGAAGCACATACACCCAGAGGCAATCCTTCCCCAGGGAGTATCAGGAGACAGGCAGATACACTCACAGAAATCCTCCTTTCCCTACCCAGGAAATTGCTTTAAGACGCAGGGTCTGAGGACATCCCATGCCTGAGGATCCAAGTATATTTCCTTGCGGAACTATACCTATCTCAGTAATTTGCTGCTTTGTACTTCCCCTTTTCCTAGCTCTCTGTCCTCTTTTCTGATGTACACTTGTGTGTTTCCGATGCTGTAACATCTGGGCTATTGCTGACACTGGAGAGATGACCTTCTCTGGAGCTTGTCAGTTCCAAAAGAAAGTGAAAGACTGAACTGTAAGTGTACCTTTCATATGAAAACCAACGCATCCTAACCCCATCCTACTGGCCTCCCACTCAGGCTGCTTACTGTTTACCTGCCCTAACACCTACAACCAGGTATCATTCAAGGAGGTTCAGCCTCTGAACGCCAGACCCTGCTGAAGTCATGGTTATGCAGACTAGCCAATCCTAATCCTAAACACGCTTACCCTGCCTCCTTGGTTTCCTTCTTCAGAAATCACAATAAAGGTTTTTGGCCCTCTTCCTCCCGCTGTTTCCCTGTTGAGCCCACACCGCTCGGCACAGCTCCTCCTCTAGAGAATTTAACAATCTTTTCCATGGTCGCTGCCATTTTGTTTCGCCATCTATTGGCAGCACCCTACCTGAATAATGACAAAGTCTATTTTAGAACACTTGCCTTTGGGGGTCTCATCCCCTATAAATGCTAGCTCACAAGCTATGCCTTCAGGCTGTACTTTTCTTGGGCTAAAGCATTACTCAAAGTGAAAAAGACATAACTACCTTGCTGGCCTACTAAGTATCAGGAGATGTATTCAACCATCATTTATTTAATTCCACTTGAAGTAATATGAAATAATTTATAAGTCAAAGGAAATAGTTCTATAAGTGTGGTTGCACATTGCTTTTCTCTGGAAAAATCAAGTGATATAAAACACGCTTTTTTTCTACCCTTTATAGCATTTGTTTGTTATAATTTATTTAGCAGGTACTCACAGACAAAATAGAAGTTACTTTTCTTTCTTTTTTTCTTTTTTTTTGTATTAAATTCTTTTATTGGTACATTGTAGGTATACAACACAATTACATTTCTCATTGG
>NW_004624735.1:20382109-20664776 GCF_000247695.1 Heterocephalus glaber | reverse complement strand
CTGTAGGTGATCTGGAAGTCTGGTTTTGAGACTTATTTACATGTTTTCTCATTTCAACTGGGGTGTGGGGCTGTTAGTGCCTGCACGGATTACCTCCTCTGAGCTGGGTGAGGTGGGCCAGGGGCCGGGAGCAGTGGTAGGGATGGTGGCCCATAAGCCCTTTCCTGTGGGCTGGGAGCAGTGGGAGGGATGGTGGCCAGGAAGCCCCTTCCTCTGGACCAGGAACAGTGGGAAGATGGCTCAGAAGCCCCTATCTCTGGGCCGGGAACAGTGGGACTCAGTACCTTAGTCTGGTGGTCTGGTGTCCCCTGCATCTTTGTAGTGTGGAACCAGGTGGCTGTCTGTCTGCAACGGGGTGATTCAGTGTCTTCCGCGCAACTCAGGGCCTCGGTAGGGCGTGCACAGACCTGCCTGTCTATAGCAGGGTGATTCCGAAGTTACTTTTATTTAATGTTACCCTAAGTGATAACAAAGCTATACATTAAGTAAGAGTCCAAAACTTTTTCCTTAACCTTACATCTGGGGGTGGAGTAGACTTTCAGGGACTCACTTAGCTGTTATCAGTGAGTCAGGTTCTAAAAACTGGCCTCTTGGGAACTGAGAGGGCTCAAATTCCTGACCTTCCTGAAGGACTGTAAGAGTTACCTGACTGTGTCAACTTGAGTAAGAAACACCCAACTAAATTGGATTAGCATAGAGTGTGGCTGAGGGGATTTACTGAAGACAGAAGACTGCCCTAGGGCAGCTTGTCTCCTGAATGGTATAAAAGGGAAAAGAAAAAGTAAGTCATGCTTCTGTTTCTTCAGAGGAGCTCCAGTCTTCCCCCTCACCTTGGACCTCATGTTCAGTCTCCAGCACAGTCCCTTCAGCCTTTCTTCGTAGACTCTTTGGGCTCCTGTTACGCACTTGCCTGAGAGATGCTACAATGACCTCCAGGCCTTCAGCTGGAACCTTCGGATCTCCAGCCCTTTTGCACTCTTTCACACCTGACTCTGTGGGCGGCCATTGTAAGCCAATCTTGTACATTACCATGTATTTGTATATCTCACAATAAACCTGCTTCTCTATAAGCACTGGCTGATGTGAGGAGGGAGATCCTGCTCTGGGCCCTCCGATCAGGATCTGTACACCCAGATATCAGCCCACTAATTAAGCAAAGCTGATGCGGTCTTACTGCTCGGTCTTCTGAGCTCTGTCCCTGGAGCTGGGCTCCTCTTAACTGTACAGGCTTTGTGCACACTCCAGGATGGGAGTCTCTTAGCTCGGGGATCTTTGGGGTCCCCCTCCTGAAGAATAATACTTTTTTGTAAAGCACTCTGAGATTCTTCCAAGAAACCTAGATTCTTGGGACAAGGTGTTATTATTTAGCTGATGGGAAACAAATATCCCTCTAATAACCATAATTATATTGTCAAAATGGCTTAAAATATCACCTTGCTAGGACTGCAGTGATGCCAGGGAGTTTTGTGACTAGTAAATTGGAACATTATCATGAAATTAAAAAAGAAAAGTTACATTACCAAGTAATTCATTGGAATGATTTGATATTTCAAGGATAACCACCAAGCAATTTCAGGAACATGTAATTATTTTTTCACTCGCTATTTTATGATGCATTACTCGGTACTGGGTGGTTGCCTGTGCCTTGAAAGTGGAAGGGATAAAGAATAACAAGTCATTAACATGTCAAAGTCTACATGGGAATATAACTTGGATTTCATTGATCTTCTTCTGTTCATGGGATTGAAAACTCACACGGTGATAAGGGTTCTGTGATCTCTCATAAAAGAGGCATGCAGAATACTCTGGGCCTGTGATGGGCTCAGTAAGCATTGACATGCTAGTAGTTTGTTCATTGCACAATGTTCTTGCTGGTCTCTGTGGCTCTGCACATGCTACTTCTGTTGTTGAAATTACACTTTTCTCCCAGGCAAACCCTTAACTATCCATCAAACTGTTCCAAGGATATTCTCTTCTGACAAGCCTTTCTTGAATTTTCAGGTAGAATTAGGCATTCTTTCCATGGGACACAACTGCCCCATATGCAAACCTCTATTTCAAACCCACAGCAGAGGACAGAATTATTCCCATACTGCATGATGAGTTCCTTGAGAGCAGAGATTGCCCATCCCTTGCCTCTTTGCTGACCATCATCAATAAATATTGATGAGGCCCCTATTTGAGTCAGGTCCTGAGCTGGCTACTATAGGCACAGTGGGAAAAATAGCTAGATATGGTTCCTGCCCTCATGGAGCTTTTGATTTAAAGCCGTTTTTTATTTGACTTTGGAATCTGAGTTTTTAGTACAGAGCCTTCTTAGCAAATGTTCAAGGAAGGAAACAGAAAGGTAGAAGGAAGGTGGAAGGAGATGAAATCGGGAAGACCCTGGGAGTATCTTCACAGATTTATCAGTAGAATATGAAGTTTGACTTCACCTTTATTTTTGGTACTGGGGATTGAACTCAGGACTTTGCACTTGCAAGGCAGGTGCAGTGCCGCTGAGCTAAATCCCCAGCCTGACTTCACATTGTGAAGAAAGAGAGTTATATAGACCATCTTGACTCCAACTTCATTGGTGGCAGCATTACAGAAAATGCCTAGGTGTTACAGGAAAACAGGATGTACCTTTTGTTTATAAAGGGATGTAGAAAGAAAAAGCTGAAGAGTATCTAGTTGAAGATTCTATAAATACCAGAAGCTCACTGAGTTCGATGGCTATATATAGTGGGGTCTGGAAGAAAGAAAATATAGTGGAAGGAAAAGAACAGATAATTTATCTAAAATGACCCCACTCTTGTAAAATTTCCCAGGAGCAATTGGAATTACCCACATGCAGTAGAATGAGCAAAATTGTTATCTGCTCATGGAAGCAAGGCTGGTAAAATATGATCACCTACTATCATTGCCATCCTTTGTTACAAATCACCCCCGTACTTGCAGAGCTACCAGGGAATGTCTTTCGGTGAGACTGTGCCACTGCACTGTGATGATGGAAGAAGTGGACGCCCACCCTGGTCACTCAGCTATATAGGTGAAGGTACAGATGGATGAATGCATATAAATGATGTACACATTCTCTGACCTTGAGATGACCCTAAACACTCCCCTCACTCTCTGAGAAGCCAACTCTGCTACGTCAGGCAAAAATACTTTTTCCCTTTAATTCACTTTGATTATAACCAATGTTCTATTATTTAATGTAATTCTAGTTTGAATACCTTGAAAAATGTAGAATAATTTTTGTTATTATTTTTCCCTAAAATTAAACAAAATAAAAAATATCGTTTAGTTCCAGAAAAATTTTAAAAAGCAAAACAAAGCCCTGCAAACATATCCCAAATTACAACTGAGTACAGGAAGAAAATAACCTAATGCTGTGAAGCCTACATCACCGCCTCCTCACTCTCAAACCGAAGCCTCGGCCTTCTCCGGGAGAGACCTGGCAACCACTGGAGGGAGGGAAGACAGATACGGAGGAGGCTTTGGGAACTCATGAAAACACAGGGGTTTTGATGATTAGTCAGAAGGAGAACAGACCAGAGCATAGATCTCTCCAAATCCAGGCCAGACACACAATAGTTCTCTAGATGTACCCGGACAGAATTCTTCGTAGGTCTGCTTTCAGCTCCACAAAGTCCCCTTCCCAACTGTCCTTTTGAACTCAGGTCCTCAGTGGTCAGGTTCTTGCATTCTGATCTTGGCAGTATGCAGTGATGATAGCCATGGTCGTTTATAAGATTTCATTTATTTCCCTCTTCAACCTTGGAAAGAACATAGTTTAACCCTGGTTTTCATACTGTAAAGCCAAGTCCGAGAATATTTAAATGACTTAGTCAAAGTTATACAGCTCAATGTTGATGGAAAATATCATTCCAGTCATGGGCCAAATGTAACAATATACATAAATTTAATTGGGACAAATGTAAGATCTTCAGCTAGAGTCGCATATATAATTGTAAAGCCTAGAGGAGATAGGACTTAGCACAACTACATAGGACAAACAGCGCTGTTTTAGTTTGCTTCCATTTCAACCATCAAAGAAGACAACTCAACTGGCAAAGGCATGTGTGTGATCACAGTAACCTTGATAGATTTTCTCTCTGTTGTCAAGGTGGGTGACATGACTGACTACTTTGAAATCACAAGTGTCTTACTACTACAACAGCTGACTAGGAGAGATTGTCCAAGGTCAGTGCTGGGCGCGCACTGCCTCTGAAGCTAAACCTCCTCCCACAGCCAAGGGCCCAGACCTCAGGCTACAGGAGCTTAAACGAGCCTACCATCATCCTGAGTTATTCCCTTTTATAGTTAGATTTATATCATCATATAAGCTTGTCTTCTCACAAATATCCTAATGCTAGTTCAGAGCAGCAATCCTATTTCATATTTCACCCATCTCAACTTTGGCATGGATGCCACATACCTCTGCTATGCACTGAATTGTCCCCTCTAAATTTATATGCTAAATTCCTAACCCCCCAAAACACAGAACATAGACATATTTGGAGATATGGTCATTAACTAGTAATTAAAGTGAAAATAAGTCATTGGAGTGAACTCCAATCTGGTGTTCTCATAAAAAGAGGAAATTGGGACACACAGACACACAGAGGAAGTCCATGAGGAAAGTCCACACAAAAGATGAACATCTGCAAGCCCAAGAAAGATGCCTCGGAAGAAACAAACCAGCCAATACCTTGATCTTAGAATTCTCTCTTCCTGAACTGTGAGAAAATAAACTTGCATTATTAAAGCCACCTGGCCTGCAGTATTTTGTTACAGCGGCCATAGGAAACTAAAACCAGCTGCAATACTATAGGAAATTTTTAGTCTTGTAGCATAAGTAGATCTTCTGTCACAGCTTCCTTGGAAATCCTCAGGCTTGGATTGTTATTAATGACTTCATCTGAAAGCACACTACTTCCCGCCCAGGGCTGTACCAGGAGTCAGATGGGACCCATTCCCATACAGCTTCTAGAAAATGGAAGGAGGGATTATGCTTTACTCTGCTTTGGCTCTGATCCTACCTGTTTCATAATCCTCATAATCCTTCTTGTTGATGCTCAAGAATTCATACTGATGCATTTGTTCATCTTCCTCACTAGCCCACAAGCAACTTCAATGTGGATGTTCTCTTAGCCATCATGGTGTGCTATGCTTCTTAGACACACACACACACACACACACACACACACACACACACAGAGTCCAGAGTTTCTGGTGTAGTGAACATTGGCTAAGTGCATGAATGTCCACTCAATGAATTCCTGAGGTCAATTTTTCCCATAATCATCTTCCTTGTGGGGAGAAAAACAAATGCCAAGACCCATAAATCCACTCGCAATCTCGTCTCGTGTACAGGAAACGCTTCCTCACTGTACCTTAAACTTCAGAGAGCCCCAGTGAGCACACCTAGCCCAGCTCCCAATCCTGCAAGGATCTCCATGACCGTTGACAATGACTTGCGAAGGAGTGTCTGGCAAAACAAAACTAGCTTTGCGCCACTGTTTCCATTTTATTTTAGTAACACTTCATAATTTGTCTTGTAATTTTCAACAGTGTTGAAGGAAGATATGTTACTTTAATATCTGTGGATATAAAGAACAAAGAGACGAGTGAGGGGGTAAGAAGGGAAAGAAGATAAAATGAGATAAACAAGAGTGGGGCGATTGTGAAGTGTTGTGTACATACACCCAAGCCCATGATGAGGATCATTCATATCCAAGAGGAAGGGGAAGGGAAGGGGATAAAAAGGAATGTCATGTACATGTATCTACTCCCCAGGAGGAATGTAATCATTATGTACTACGAATAAAAAATAACTAAAAGGGTTAAAAAGCCCAGCCATGCCTAATAGAGTCTACATTCCTTAGAAGGGCTCATGAGCATAACCTGGCCCCTCCCTTTCTGCCCCTCAGCCTTGTCAGCCCCATTTCTCTCTGAGTCCCAGAGCCCTAGACCCTTGCTGGTCTCAGGTCATCATATCTGCCTCCTCAGTCTGCACTTTCTTTCCCCTTCCATGCCCTTGGTCAGTCCTGTTGATTATTCAGGACACACATCTCATCACCTTGGAGAAGCTGCCCTGGTTTCCCTGCCAGCATCTCGATTGGTCCTCTGTGATGGAGTTTGGGATTGGGCTTTGTTTCTGGTTCCTCTGTGCCTTACTGACAGAGACAGTAGCTCTTCTGAAGCTCCATTCCCGGGCCTAGCATGGTATCAAGTCCAGATAGGTGCTCAATAGGGCAGAAGAGCTGAGCTACTGGGAGACACACAGGAGTGGAAAACTCCACTGCACTCGCGGTCCTGGAGCCATGCAGCTCTGCTCACCGCTTACATCTTCTAAGGCCAGTGTGGACCTCTGACCCCAATAAAGATGAACCCATCCCAGGGTCTCTTCCTTAAACTTCTGCCTGATTCTCTTACGACAACTCAGTTTACTTGTGCAGGCTTGCTCCCCTCACTGAGACTTTGGGCTTGGCGTTTGTTAACTAAGTGTATCAACAATGCTGGGCATTTAATTCAGATGTGTGGACTAAAAGAGAATGTATAGTCATGGCACCTGTGTGTGTTGGGGTCCAAGCTGAAGCCATCAATCAACTCTGAAAACCTGTCAACAAGGTGAAATAGCCAGATGTCTTATTTTCACAATCTTGTAATTCTCTTTGAACAGCAACAACAAAAAATGCTCCATCCAGAAATTATATTTCTCTTTTAATAGATGTCACCTCCAACGACAACTTTCTACATAGCAAGATGCACTGGGTGTTCTATGACCCTCCCCACTCAGATCTATTTGGACTCAATGGAAAAATGGAAAGAGAGTGTTCAAAGTAGAGTTCCTGGTAGAACCCAGAATGACAAAATAGTGACACAAAGAGCACAATTTACCATAGGGAAATAATATAAATCAAGCTATGTGGTTCATGTATTTAGTGTACTCAATACATTCCCAGTCTGGTATTCAGCTGCTTGGGGTTCCTTGCAATGTGAACATCTTTTAAAGAGTAGATGATAGCACAGTGAGTGAGGGTATGGACCCAAATGACCTTGGGCAAGTGACTAAAATACTTGAACTTCATTTTCTCATCTGCTAACTTTGGCCAATAACAGTACTTAGAATTACCATAGGAATAAAAAAGGTTCAATTCAGGGAAAACACAAAGCAAAGTATGTTGCATGTAGTAAGCACATTATGACAATAGATATGTGTGAATATGAAATGTGCAATTAAACAATGGTTTATACCAAGAAAAAGATCAGCAGTGTCATATGATGATTCTCAGCAAAGATTAAACTAGGACCAGTAAAGTTAAAAAATATACTTTCTGATTGAAAAGTACAATATGCAGGACTATGCAGACATGGATTTGAGTCCCAGATGCTCTCCATTTTAGTTTGCAAACCTCGTCCCATCTTTATACTCAGCCTTTTAAATGGGTTTAATAAAATCCCCTTCATAGGGTTCATGTGAGGATTAAAATAACAACTTACTGTATGCAAAGTACCAGAGCCCAGCACATGGCCAGGGAAGCATAGTTATAAAGATTAACGTCACTCCTCTTAGCTCTTGCCAAAAGTACAGAGGGAAGTGTACTTTGCTAGAAGAGGGCCCTGAGTTTGATGTGATGGTCTCAGAATGACTGAAATCATAGCAGTCTCTTCAGGGTGCACCATGATAAGCCGTTTCTGCCTCTCCTGTAGATAGGCTTAGAGATGTCTGCCATGTTGATAGCCACAGATACCGTATTTGCTATGATAGCTGCCATTGGAGCTACTCCTTTGTTAAACATACTGTCTTTTGGCACACAAACCATGTTTTCTCCTGAGGTCTAACTATTAACTTGAGTGTAGGACATATGACACAGAAGACTGTCCCTAAATCTACTGTTTCTGGTGAAGGCGTTTATGTTGTACTCATCAGAAATGTGATATTGCTTCTGATTTGCTCTTAGGAATAGAAAGCGGCTATGATTTTGTAATATTCCCCTAGAGAAAATATTCAAGGGACTCTACTTCAAGGGTGTAAATGTGAGGGCATTCCTTTTACTATCCATACTTGAATAACCCTTTCTACCCAGGTCAGGAAATGAGTGAAATGGTGTTACCCACTGCTAGAGATTTCCATCCTAACTACACACTTAGAGGCTAAAAACCCCCAGAGGGTGGGCACACGGGCCCAGGCCATCACTGTGAGATGGACTCAGACCTAAACTCCCTCCCTACTTGGCCTCCATGTCCCTCAATTGAACTAAGGGAAGGATGTAATGATATTTATGTTCTCCTGGTATGAGACTATTATTTGGCACTTTCCTGACCCTAATGTCAAATTACTCTGCTACCAGCACCTTTGAGGAAAGGTCAAGCTGCTAATGGTTGTACTGACTTGTGATCACACACACGCGCGCGCGCGCACACACACACACACAGATCTGGAAATTTGTGAAGGATTATGCATGATTTTCCCATTGCTCATGACAACTTTTGATTTCTTCTGGTTATATGATTCATTGGCTGCCAATCTCTTGCCATCAGGAATCCCTTGTCTGCCAGCCCTCCAGCCCTGTGAGTCAGGGCTCCCTGGTTGTACTCAGCGCTTACTGTCCATGGCAGTAGCTGTGATCACCTTGCTTTGGATGTTTACATGCCACCAGCTGACCTCTGGTATTCTAGAATTTGACACTAACATTCTCAGAATTGTCTCTGACATTTCCATCACTGATCAGGGCTCTACTTTCATCATAACATTTCTCATGGTGAACCCCAGCCTAAGGACAGCCACGACTGAGTTTCAACAAAACCAGTGCCTTCTTTATTGCCTAAATGAAACAGGTGTCCTCTGGGCTCTTTCAAGGAATAAATTCAGGCGGTAGGTTCCCCATTCTTACAGAATAATCCATCCGAGCTCTCTCCTCCCTGAGTCTTCTGATGCCTTCCTCAATATTTTCCAGCCATATAGCAAACCTATTGTCACATTCAAACATCATGGGGACACGCCAGCAGTGATTAGGGTCAATCCTAATTATCATCAGGAAATTAAACTCTGAGTCATAAGACAGTCTTCCCACTTCAATAAGATTTCTGCTATCTGACCTTAAATTCTGCCCCTTCCTGAGCTAATCCTATTTGCCTTTTCCAGGACTTTGTGGATTGAAATGTGTATTGGCTAGCTCCTCCCATTCTTTCACAGATTTGCTGTTTCCTACTAGTCTAATACTAGTTAAATTCTTCTGGTTATTAATCTGGGGGAAATAACAAAAGGCATATAGATATTAGCGAGAACTACTGTCATTGTATGAAACACCTGCCTCAAGTATAAGGTTTTCAGGATCTCTAGACAGAAAAAGAGATTTCTGTCTTCCGACAAGGAGTTGGGACTGCTTCTACCAGCCCAGAGGTTTGTGGAAATCCAGAGGTTCGAAATTCTTGGACGGTTCCACCCAACTTAGGTCTCAGGGTTATGAAATTCACACAGAAGATGTGTTGAGGCTGTGAATGGAATTTTTTTCTTCAGTTCACTAGTCAATACTTTTCAGTTCAATATTTCCTACAATTGTAAGAAATATAAGCCTCTTCCAACAGAGGTGGGGATTTGCTGGTTTCATGATGAGACACAGGCTGACAAGTGGCTGTCCAAAGACTGTCATTTCCTTTCCTGAAGGCAACTAAACCATTAAGAGAAGCAGCTAATTCTGTGTTTAAGAAATTGCCCCACAGTGTCACAATTTGCCTTCCACCTGGGCCTCATTCGGCCCCACCGTAGTGCAAGTCTTTGTGATCATGGTGCTATTTCCTTCTCACCTGTAAGCTGTGCGGGCCGAGGGCCCCATTCTAAAAGCCTGCTTTTAGGGCCACTTTTAATACCACCTCTTTGAGTTTGAATTCCACCCCACCCTAAAACCAGGACCTTAGACAAGAACATGTGAGCCAGGGAGTTTAATTGAGAGGAACTGAGGGAGCAGGAGGGAAATGAGTGAATGTAAGGAAAGGAGGAAGAAACACAAGGGTGTTGGGGCACATGGGGGAACACACCCTTCCTGACCATGCTGGACAGTGTCTGGAGTACCTTGCAGGGATTTTCACCAGGAGAAGCAGGAAGCTCACAGTTTGAGAGGGGTCTTAATCCCCTGCATTTCCAGGCTGCCTGCGGGGGCTTGCTGAGCAGACGCCCCCCAGCATGGGGATATCCAAGGGGACCAGAACAATGCAGGATATGAGCTTGGCAGTGGAGATGTAAACAACAGGGACCTTCAATTCCTCACAGCACCTCTACCTGACCAGGGCCAGGGCCAGAGAGAGGATTTGAAGCAGGACATTAGGGGGTCTGGTGCACCATATGTGACAAATAATCTTGGATTGACCTGAAGCATTTTAACCAAACTGTCCCCTTCCAGTTCTGAACATTTGATTCATCTTACCCAGAGTTGATACAATAACTAAACAATCAGGTGTTGAGTGAAAAATGTCTTTCAATCAAGTATGCAATGACAGATCTGCAAAAACGTCTGGATGCTCGATGAAATTTGTATTCAGTTTGCCTTTGCATTCACACACACTTATGTACACAATGAGAAAGAGAGAGGAGAGAGGATCTTTGAGCACCATCAAGAAAAGGGGAAGTACGCCCTCCACCTGCCTCACCCCAGTCCTTGTGTGTAACCTGCACCCTTAGGCCCTTGCATGGCTAGAGGAGGGCCCATCTGGCAGTGCTCAGGGAGGAGCAGCTGTGACTAGACCATTGTGCTAAGGTCTTTGAAGTCTCGCACTTCAAGCTTGGAGAAATTCTCTATCGTAAGAGGTGAACAATTGAATTCACCTTTGTAGAAGATAGTTCTTTTGTTGGAGAACTGCCTTGCAGGTGGATAAACAGGAGCAATGCCCTTCCAACTCTCTCCTTTCTTTCTGCTAGAAGTTGTGTGTGTGTGCGGAGCAAAGACCCTCTGCTCAAATGGAGAGTTCTCCAGCACTGTGGATCCTAGCAGCTGACTGCATCTCTTTGAAAGGGTGCTTTTATTGTGGGCAGAGATCGCTGTGTACAGCCTGTGTTTCTAGAGAAAAGGGTCTCTTCCATATGGCTTTCAGGATTGAGCTTGTTCATTTGTTCCTAGGAACTGAGACCCTGAAGATACAGGAAGGACATGTGGGCCCAACCAGCATCTCTGGGTCTGAGAAGACCTCTTGTGAACCCATCCTAGACCAAACACGCCTGCATGCATTCAACCCATCAAGTGTTTCCAGAATGGAGAGCTCCAACCAGGGCCCTCACGCTGCTTTGGGATGATTGTGTTCTGATGAGACTGTCCTGTTGGGAGATACAGCACAAGGCCAACCTGGAAGGCAGGGAGAAGGACTCCCAGGACCCAGGGTGCTTTCTCTGGAAGGAGCAAGTCTGAAGGTAGAGCAGCAGCATCTTCAGGTGGACCTTACATCAGGAAGGAGAGAATTTTGGTCCTACAGAGGAACAGAAAAGTTCTCACTGTCTCTCTCTCATGATGTGGAGAGGAAAGTGGCCTTTGGCTTAGTAAGAGGGACATCATGGGTGGCTGGTTAAAGGGTGATCCTCCTTTTTTCTCTATGACAGGCTCTGACCCCAGAAAGGCTGGAGCTTCCTCCACTGCAGAGATATTTTCCGGGTCAACCCAAGTGGGACAGTGGTGCTCTGCCCAGCTGGAATGAGACAGCCAGCTCTACCCTTCCCCATACTGAGCCCAGCAGGAGAAGGGTGGGCAGAGTGCAGTTCCTGTGCCCCTCCAGTGGGGGACTCACAGGAACTGGGGGGGTTGGGAGTTCCCTCCCTTCCTTTCAAATTACCTGACAGTCCAACTCAAACTGACCTCTTCTTTAAGTCACCCGACACACAGGGACCGGAGTCCCCCAGAGCTTTCTGATGCCCTTGCTTACTATCTTTTAGTTGAAATAGGCATAGTTAATAAACCCATACAATCATCAATTTAAGTCATATTTTCACCCTTTTCATCTCTTCTCACCCCATTTAGTAGAGAGATTGAATCTGAAATGAGCTTTTAATTAAAAATCTCATAATCATATACAAAATCCAGAAGATAAGGAAATTAAATTTTAAATATGGATTTTTTCCTCCCTACTTTCCTCTCTTTATTTCCTGTTGTTTGCTGTGTACAAAGTTTATTAGAACAAAAGGTGACAGAAAAACTTTCAACATAATGAGGGACAATGCTGCAGAAGGTTATTCGGGTGGTGTGAGTCTGCATTTTAACTCATCAATCCAGAAGCAGAGGAAGAACTGGACACCCCTTCCTGTAGCTGAGGGTTTTGAGACCCCCACACTGCCACCCCACCTTGCTAAATAAATGACAGTCCGTGCCAGAAAGTGAATGTCTTGGAAAATGAAGGTTGATAAGGAGGTAAAATGGACTAAAAGATTTAATAGAGGGGGAGAGTTTGCAGGAAAGAGAACTTCTCCCAACAAGTAGCAAATGTGTTCCCCATTGTAATTTCTGACAGGCTGACAGGGACATTGATTATGGGAGGTACAACATTTTCTCTCATAAGGGTGAGTATAAAACTTCAGTTCTGCAGTTGCAGAAGAAACAATAAAAATATTTGAAACGTTTAATTTTGATACATGACATTTAATACTCTGGGTCCAAGAAATTTTTTAAAAGATGAAAAATATTTGTTTTATAAAACAATCCAATATACTATTGAATTATAATGAATACTGTATTTAAAATATTAATTCAGTAGAAGAATTATTGATGAAAAAAGCTCCTACCTGGGCATGGTGGCACACACCTATAATCCCAGCACTTGGGAGGCTGAGGCAGGAAGATCACATCAAGTTTGTGAACAGCCTGGGCTACATAGTGAGTTCAAGGATAGCTTGAACTATATAATGAGACCTTGTCTCAAAAAAAAAAATAAGTTTCTTAATTTGCATTTATAAAGGAATAATTTTTTTTTCAGGTATCTGGGACTGGAAGCTTTAGGAGATGGGAACACCAAGCACTTGTTAACATTTTCTGGTAGAGTCAAAAGCAGATTCACAGCCAGTGTAGAGTCAGGAGATCTTATAATCTGCAATGGCAATGGTTAGCAGAAGGAACTCATCGGGGGTGGAAATATTTTCACGGGGGATGGAGAGGAAACAAGGACGAGAAAAGCTGAGGACACTCCAAGGCTTGTTATTGTGAATTCAGAGGACACATTTCTTTGTTGTGTATTTGTTTAAACTCAACCTCCTTCTGGAAATAATTTGAAGAAGTCCTTACACATAGCACAGCAAGACAAAAAATAAAAATAAATTAGAAAACTGGGGCAAGGAGAAAATACGTTGGAATAACAAGATGAAAACAAAATGGTGTTGTTAAGCAGAAAGGCATGCTGTGAAGTTGTGCATCATTATTCTAGTCGGGCCACAGGATGATTTAATAGTAAGATGCACTAATATTTTTACAGGTGGGGGTACATAGGCCAGTTCCAAAATTAGTATTTGGACTCATTTCTGTACAGTGGGCAAAGCTAGATAGAAACTTTACTTAAATGAGTAAAGATATGACTGATAGGTGTATCAGTCAGTATTTACTAGAAAAACAGATATAACATGAGATACAAATATGTTAGAATTTACGAGAGTGGCTTTCAGTGGCCACCCACAGAGTTGGATGTGGGAAAGTGCAGAGGGTCTGTCTCCACACTGGAGACTGAAGGATTCAGTCAGAGATCAGGAACTCACTGCAGAGTCTGTATCAGGAGGCCAATGGGTCTGCAATGAAAGGCTGAAGAATCTACACCGGAAGGCTGAAGAGTCTACACTGGAAGCTGAAGAGTCTGCACTCTAAGCCAGAAGATGATGTCCAAGGTGAAGGGAAGACTGGAGCTCCTCCGAAGAAACAGAAGCAAATCCATCCTTCTTCATGTCCCCTTCATATTATCCAGGCAATGAGCTGCCCTAGGATGGGTCTTCTATATCCTATGGTGTGGAATTGTTGAGCCAATTTAGTTGAGCTTCTCTAACTCAAGTTAACACAATCGATCAACCATCATACTAGGGTAAAAACTAAACACAAAAACTACCACATCTACTTGTCCTCTTTAAAACAATTTTAACACACTGGTTTCCATTTGATTTGGGAGGGTGTTGCTGAAAAGACTTCGAAGCCAATTTGATACATTGCACATGATGCATTCATTCACTAAGGCAATGAGGATGTGTTGAGTTCAGTTTTCAACAAACATTTGTCTTCAGAGCAAAGGAGATAAGGGAAAGAAATGAAGAACCTGCCTCTTGAGTGCCTGTCCAAATGTTCACTGGCTGAATGAAACCTAAGTTCATCTTCTTTGGGAGCAAGGACCTCATTCCCAACTTCTTCATGAAAGTTGTTCCCACATGAAAAGTCCTCACAATTTCCACCAAACAAGGCTACCAGGTACAGTCATTGCCCTGAGTAATAGCAAGTCTCCAGTGTGTGCCCCTGATGATCACCAGCTCTCATTATTTCCATGCTTGTACAACTCCCCTCCAACACTGTTACCCACTGGCCCACTGGATGTGATTGATGTGATGATGACTACTTCCCCAGGTGGGCGTTCAGCCTCCTTCAGTTTACCTCTCACTTCCTACAAGTTTTCCTGGAACTAAGCTACCATGTTGTGAGCAGTCCAAGCCTCCGGTAGAGGTCATTTGGA
This sequence comes from Heterocephalus glaber, assembly GCF_000247695.1. The sequence continues at coordinate 20,650,112 of NW_004624735.1, read as the reverse complement.
AGAGGACTGCAGCCCTTCAGTCATCAGCCCCAGCTGAGCTCCCCGCGTTGGAGCCTTCACCAGGTACTAGGAATGCAAGTCATATCTTGGGTATTACAGCTCAGTTGAGCCTTCTCAGGACTGCAGCCCACTGACCTCAGTCAAGCCGTGGAATTGTGAGACACGATGGAGTGGTGGCAGTCTTAAGCCTGTGTGTCTGGGAGGGTGACTTGTTACATAGCAATAGATCATTGAAATAACTAATGTTTCTTCTGATCTTTGTCCAAGTATAACACTGGCAAAGACATCCAGAGAAACACTGCTGGCCCTTTCAAGGACTTGCATGTCTATTGGCTGATGAGGATCCCAACACTGCCAATGTTCTGCCTTCCTTGTAGAAATGGAAGAGGTGCTTTTGCCTTTGACAGTAGATCTCCAAAGCAGTTCTGTTTGGGCTCAGAATGGCTCAGTGCCTGTCTCAGAGCCTACATTTAACTTTGTCACTGGTAGGAATCAAAATGAGCCCAAGGGATGCTGGTGGAGGCTGTCAGTGCCTTGTCTATATGCCTTGGGGCACACAAGACAACTTGTAAAGCTGGATGTGGGCCAATGACTTCCAGTACTTTGGAAGGCAACTGTACCCAATGCCTACAGGGACTTGGTGTATGACTGTTCCAGTTGCCCCTACACAAGTAGAATACTGCAGAGGCATATGTCCTTATGTGCTTCATCTTTTCCCAGAGTTTGCCCACTGGATGAAGCTCCAAGCCTGCTATGGCAGTTGCTTAAAATGCACTATCCTTTCCTGGTAAAGCCAAATTAAGTCTGTCATGTGGGTAAAATGTCCTCTGCCCCTCTCTAAATCTTCTGTTCTCTACTTCTTAGCACATACTAATTTAATTTTACATAAATTAATAGATACCTAAAGATAAAATACAGCCACCATGAACTCATAACTCGTTCAATTTCCTTATTTGTTTAAGCAATGTCATAATATTTACCTTGCTAATTTTCTAAGGTTATAGTAACCTTATATATAGTAACCTGTATTAGTCCATTTTTTACCACTATAACAAAATATCTTGGGCTGTGTGATTTGTGAAGTAAAGAGGTGCACTTAGCTCACAGGTTTGCAAGTCCAAGAATACCATGCAGCTTCTGCTTAGCTCAGGTGAGTTTTTTATGGCAGGTGTTACCACTGGGAAGAGGCCTCTCCTTCTTCTTTCATAATACCCTTCTCTTTGGTGGTGTCCTCCAAGAGGTACCTTAATCCCTTCTAAAGGCAGTGCCTGTAATGACCTAAGTCCCATCCATTGAAGGTTCCACCCAATTTCAATGCTGCTACACTGGGGAACAAGCTTCCAATATACGAACCTTTGGGAGACACAGCAAACTGTATCCTAGTAGCCCTTAACTTTCTCTCCGCTGCATAGTGTTCAAGGGGATTAATATATATGAGATGTGATCAAAACATAGAGTGAATGTTTAAATTTTAAAAAGTTTATTAGAGTAAGAGACATATTGCCATTAAGCCTCCTCAAAATACTTCCCTTGCCTTGAACATACTTCTCCCATTGTTCTTGCCACTCTGTGAAGCAGTTCTGGAAGTTTTTCATGGCACTTTAGTTGCACTATCATGAATGCCTGGATGTCTGGAATTGATTTTAAATGTTTACCTTCCATGGTCATTTTGACTTTGGGGAAGTTGCATAGTCCCAGATTTGGTGAATAAGGTGGATGAGGACAACATAATGCTTTTATTTGACAGAAATTGCTGTACCAAGAGTGATGTGTAAGACGGTGTGATATCATGATAGAGGATGAAAGTGCTTGGCCCTATGAAGGAAGACTCCCAGAACTGCTTCAGCAAGTGATAAAAATGATGGGAAAAGTTTGCTCAAAGAAAGGGGAAATATTTTGAGAGGGGTCAATGGTAATGTATCTTTTACTGTAATCATTTTTTTAAACTTAAACACTTACCATATTTTTTATCTCGCATTGTATTTATGGAGTACTTACTATATAGAAACACATTATAAATGCTCTCCAAATAACGATTCCAGGCAAGTATTCTTATCAATTATCATCCCCATTCTGAAGATGAAGATAAGTCTAAGAGAAGCCTCTTGCCAGCAAGAGTCAGGGCTGGGATTTGAATCCAAGTTGGATGACTCCAGAGCCTACTCATTGAGCACAACAATATACTACTTCTTAACAAAGTACAACTGTTAGCAATGTAAGGAAATAAAGGACCCTAGGTTTTAAATGCATTTTACTTTAGATGCATTCAAAATACTACAAATTCAGAAAAATAAAAAACATATTGTCCAGAAGGGAAAGGGAAAATATGAGGAAAGGAAAAAATGGAAACAAAGCCTTTGTAAATAGGGAGGGGTGGAGGAGTTGAAGGGAGGGCAGGGGAATGGGGAAAAATAAGAACCAAGATACATCTTGTAAAGGTACAAGATCCCAATGCTGAATGTAAATGTATTGTATACCTAAAATGTACCAATAAAAGAATTTAAGGAGAAAAAAATATTGCCTGGTTAAGTAGATCTATAGTTAATTAGCCAGTTTTCTATACTCATCCAAAACACAACATGGACTTTTTTTCCCTATGAGCTCAACATGGGAGGATGGAAAATACAGAGGGGCAGGCCTTAGCTCATCAGACAGCTTTCTAAATGCTCAACAACAAAATAGACTTCTTAAGCAATTTCTTGATGACTAAAAGCATTTGAGCTGATGCTACATGTGGCTCTTCCTAGTGTTATGCAGGTTTTTTTGCATCCAGTGGTGGCTAAACTTCATTTAGATCTCTCCCAACTCCAAAACTAGAAAAAATAAATTAGTTGGTGCTTCTTAGAATAGGAAACTGTTAAATGCATGTGTTAGTAAAATATTGCAGCCTCTAAAATGGCTCTTCCCTTTCTGGACACCTTCCTCTCCTGCTCCCTGCTGTGGAGGGCTGTTTGGAGTGTAAGAAATAATGTATGTGGCAGACAGGCAGAAGGGGGCTGCCAGGGCCTCCTGCAGTGTAACTGCACACTCAGTTCTATGCATTGACCACAAAGTGGTGGATGTGTGCTGAGCCTTTACGTAAACCAACCTCTGATTTCCTGCAAGAATCTTTTTTTTTTTTTTTGGTACCGGGGATCGAACTCGGGTCCTTGTGCTTGCGAGGCAAGCGGTGGAACCACTGAGCTAAATCCCCGGCCCTCCTGCAAGAATCTTTTGAGATAGCTTTCTTGTCTTGAGGTACTGAGGATATTGAGGCTGACAGTGTGTCCCAAATAACATGACAGGCATGGGTGACACCAAACTTGCACTCTGTCCTCCCTCCAGGAGGACTCACTCACAGAAACCACGCGGCAGCACCAGTCCATTCCCATCCACCACTGGCCCCAACACAGCATCTGTTCACAAACAATCTCTTCTGAGTTTTGGTAGGGGCAAGAGTAGCCTAATTGAAAAGAAAGGCCCTTTGTGGTAAGAGTAGGTTGCATTTTATTCTGTTGAGTGTCAGCTCCCACAACATATGAGCAATTAATGAACCCACTGGAAGCATTGTTTCTCAAATCATTTTTTCCTGAATCCCACTGAAATTGTGATTGTTTTATAATAGCTGCTGCTCTGACATAGATTACCATTGGTAAACATCGAACATGCTTAATATTCTTCCCAAGTAGAATGGCTGCGGGTGTAACACTCAAGCCAGGGTTAGATTTTCAGTTACAGCTTTGAGCTAAACACTGAGACCTATGAACATCAAGTGCAGTCCTGCCCAAGTGAGCTAGGCTTAAAATCAAAGTCTAGAAATGAAACTTAAAAATATTAACTGGACAGGTCCCCCCCTCCCGAGGGAATCTTGTGAGTTCTTTTTTTTTTGGAGGTTTAATGTTTTTTGGTAGAAGGAATTATTTGGGGGTTTTTTGGTTTGGTTTTGACTTGGTTTGTTTTGTTTTTGTCAAAGGAGTCTTTGGTTTATAAATAATTTTGTTTAATATTCTTCAAATTGCAGCTCTGCAAAGCAGTGCCAGACTGGGAAGTAGGAAGACTAGCTCCTGATGCTAGCCTTGGGAAAATCACTGAAATTATGTAGACCTCATTTTTGGAGGAAAAAAAGAGGTGAGAAGGAGAGAGGGCAAGGAAAGGAGAAGGAGGAGAAAAAGAAGATGGGAGATAAGGACAGAAGGAGAGGGAGAGAAAAATAAGAAAGGGAAAGAGGAAGATAAAGAGGAGGTGGATAAAAGAGAAGATGGGGGTTTTGAATACTCCTCAGGCCATTCCAGATCCAAAGCTCTGATTCTCTGATAGGTTGTAGACTTGGCTTTCCACATCTGATCAGCATAGGGTTTTCGGTGCCACATCTGATGCTGTACACACAAGCATGCAAATGAGCCACTTGGCACTACTACAGCCTCAGAACTCCCTCACATGTAGACAAGAGCAGAAGTGTGAATTGCAACCTAGAACTGTGGCACTGGACACAGCTGAGTGCTGCACCACACCCAGGTGAGCAAAGAATCCTGCTCTCCTGACATCAGGGCTGGCCATGGGCTGGCTGTGGCCAGTAGAATGCATGCTGAGACGGCAGGCACCACGTCTTTCAGAACCACCTATATCCAGCTTTGGTCCCGCTGCCCAAGGAGTGCCATGTTTTCATCCTGGTCCCAGAGCATAGGCCACGGCAAGAGGGAAGCTGCCTCAGCAGGACTGGACTGGCCTTCGGGAGCTGGACAGCGGGGCTAAGACATGAACCTTAGTTCTGGGTGCCCCTGAAAGTTGGGGGTTTGTTTCTATGAGATTCCTGTGTTATTCCAGGACCTACCAGCGATGGGGATGGGGACCAGCATAGGAAATCCACACTGTTCATTCGATGTGGCAGGATTCAACACTCAGTACCCCCAAAACTCAGCAATATGTAAGCAGCTCAGAGCCCTCCCTCCCTGAGATGCCTTCTGCCAGCAGAGCCATGCTCCAGGTGTCTTTCTTCCCAAATATGTATGTTCACCCGGCTTCCTCTTAGTTCCTGCTCCTGCCCCGAGGTGGGAGCCAAAAGCTTCTCTTTCACCAGGGTCTCTGTGCTCAGTTTCAGCTCTATGGAGAAAGCAGGGAAGAAAGTTCAATTTGGACTTTGAACTCCCACAGGACACAAAGAACCATGCCTAGAGACTAACCAAACATCAGTTTGCCTTCCACCTGCATTAAGCCATGTCCTCAAAGTGTCCCCTGAACCAGAACTTTGCCCAAACACAATGTGTATATTGTGAATCTACATAGCGCAACCATCTTCAGTAATTCTCCACTTCCCCTCTTCTGTAGTTATCCACATCCCTGTAACCCTCACCAGTCCTTTGTGCACTTTCTCCATTCCCTGTGTTCCCTTTTGTCTTCCCTCTGTTCTCCCCTTACAAACTACCGTCACCTTGGAATTAATTGTAGTTGAGAGTACTGTGAAGTCATTTGCTCCTCTCTTAGTAGTCTGAATAAAATCTGTCTCTCCATTTTCACATGAAAGTGTCCAGTGTGTTTCTCTTTGACACTGAAGACCTTTGATGGAGATATGATCATGAAGGCATCTTCCCTCTTGGAGAACTCCACATTGAAGGGTTTCCATTTCTTCCTTGGAAGTATTTGCTTCCCATCAAAGTATCCCACTGCTTGGCACGCCAAGTCTTGAACAGACTGGCCCCTCCATCAGCCTTGCAGACTTGGCCCACCTAGTGTCCTTTGTCTCTCTCTCTGCCCATGGGACTCCTATAAATGTGCCAAACCCACATGAGAATGGAGTGGGTCTAAGGTTCCTGTGCTGAAGAAGGAAGCAGCGAACCTGCTGCTGACCCTTGACAGGGAGCTGACTGTTGGATATGTGAATGGAAGGAGGAACACACATTTCAGGTGCAAGCAGCTACTAGAGAAAGCCCTGGAAGCAAGGAAAACAGCAGGTTAGGTAGAATGCTGTTAAGACATTTGGAGAGAGGCCAGGCTGGAAAGGAGCCAGTGAAAATGAGCAAGGCCTGAGCCGTGGAAACGCTTCAGACAAGGAGCAGAGAGGCTCAAATGAGAGGCTTAGAAGGACTGTAGCCTGCATCCAATGGAAAGACTGACAGAAAATTGTGTGATTTCCCTTTACCCCACTCTTCACACAGTCTATGGCCTGTTATTCCTTAATTCATTAGCAAGCATCTGACAGCTGATATATGGAGGGGTTATCTATATCCAGTGCTCTGCTAGGTGCTCCCTGAACAGGCCTCCTCTTACCTTCACAGGGACCCTGAGGGAGAGATTCATGGCTTATCCTCATCCTTCAGGGGAGAAAGCTAATGCTCAGCTCCATTCTGTAATCCACCAGGGGTTGCTCTGTGAGAAAGTGGCAAAGCTGGACTCTGACCTGGGGGCCTGATTGAAGGCATCCATAGTCCTAACCTCTGGGACCTAAGGCTCCCTAAGCTCCCTGATAAAAATCGCTTTCGGGGCTTGTTAAACCTACAGATTACCAGGAGACCGCCTCTGGGTCCCCTCAGGCTGCTAGTTGTTACTAGCCTTAGTTACGGTAAAAGCCCACGTGATTATCTTCAGGGAAGCTGGGAAATCATAAGGAAACATTGTAACGAATCTCTGTTGACTTGAACCTCCTGGAAGAGAAAGGATGCTGCCCTGCAGGGAGGGATTTGGGAGATGTTTATCCTGGCTGAGGGCAAAGTGGAATTGGCCTTTCCTGCATATCAGGGCGCCCTCAGAGACTCTGCCTGTACCTAGGAGTCCAGGCAAATTTACAGAGAGGCAGACAGGAGCCTTCAGGCGCTTTCAAGGCATCATCACAAGCACCCAGAACTTTAAAAAGGGAGATGTCAGAGGACCTGTTCAGCATCAAGGAGCCCCCAGGGACCTCACAGAGAGAGGGCAGAGGTCTTTGCCAACTGAGATAGTTCCACTGAGGACCAAGTCTGAAGTCCTTCCCACCACAATCCAGCTGTTTCTCACTGTGCACCCTGACTCTTTCCTGGACAACTCCACACTTTCTCCTTCCTCTCATCTAAGGACATCAGAAAGATCTCAGAGGTGCTGTGGTTTGGTTGGGAATGGGCAGCCTACCCCACTTCATTTTGATTTTCTCTTTATGCCTGTTCAAGTCCCACAGGCTCCTGATTCTTGTTTCTATTTCCATTCTAGCTTCATTCTTGACCTCTCACCTCGAGAACAGGTGAGAGTCTCCTGAGTTTGAGCTGCAGCACCTGTAAGGCCTTTGGCTCACCAGCACTTTGGGTTCTGTCCTTCTTTAATGAGCCTGCAACCTGAGCCCTGCACAACATCGGTGCCCTGTCATTGACCTGCTGGGCCCTTAACAGAGTAAGACCCCACTGGGAGAAGATGCAGCCATTAGCCCAGGGCTTCCTCCTAAGGCCAGTTGTATGGGTGGTTTGGTGGGGACATGAAGGTAACTGGTACACACTTCACCTAAATCAAAGCTTCTTGCATTTCAATTGGCAAATAAATCAGCTGCGGACCTGACTATGCATTCTTGTCTAGAGAAGAAGAGGGAAGCAGGTGGAGGTTCTACATGTCTAAACTGCACATGGCTCCTAGTTGATGAGATGATTCAGATGCTACTGCCATCACTTTTGAGTAGGTAGGAGGCACTGCAGTTTATCCTCAAGCAAACTTAGCCAGAGATCATATCCTTTGGTGTGTTCATCAGCTTTCTATTACTATAAAATAATACCTGAAGTGGTAGATTTAAAAAGAGGAAAGGCTTATTTTGGCTGACAGTTTTGGAGGATTTGGTGAGTTGGGCCCTTGCTTTTGAGCATGTAGCAAGGCAGCACATCATGGGAAGAGTACGGGACGACAGAGGAAGCTGCTAACCTTATGTTATTAGGATCCAAAAGAAAGAAGGGCCTGGATTTCCAGTATGCCCTCAAAGGGCACACCCCTAGTGACTTGATTTCTTCCACTTCCAAGCAGTGCTACAGGCTGGCAATCAAACCTTGGCAATCAAGTTGAGGAAACTTATCCAAACCACAGAGTCCAGGAAGCCCTGCCTGACTTCCCAAGCCCATCTACCTAGACTAGCAGCCTACTCTGCTTCATGTTTTCATACTAATCACACTGCAATCATCTACATAGCCTCCCTAAACACAGAGCTCTCTAAAGAGAAGAGCTAAATGTTTCAGCTCTCCTTTTTAGCCCCAGGCACATCGCATAGTAAGCTTTCAATTACCAAGTGTTGCATGAGTGAATGAACTGCAACATGTCTGGCCAGATAAAATTATGTGCATCAAATGCCTAGAGCAAGAGGCATTGAGCTTGTGCTGTGAAAGGCCAGATAGTAAATATTTTAGGCGTTGTGAAACATATGGTCTCTGCCACAGACGTTTAGCTCTGTGGGACTGACATGCAAGCTGTCATAGACAATACATATGTGAGTGGGTGTGGCTGAGTGTCAGTAGTGGTATGTAAACAGCCCACAGGTTGGATTTGACCCAAGGGCCATTGTTGCCAACCACCTGGTCTAAAGAACTGCCTTGTTAATTTGGACAAACAGTCAAGTTTGGTTGTCTTTTACGTTTCTTCTGACAGTGTCAACCAGCTATTTTGCAGAATTTTATCAGGCCTGCAAGTATTATTGGGTAGATTTATTTAGTCCCCTACCAATGGAAACAAAGCTTATCACTTTCACATCTCTTAATTCAGCTGCAGATATCCCTATCTAAAAGTGGTGATTTTGTGTGCTTAGCTAATATTGAAACCTCAGCTTTCCTTGCAGAATTGGCCTGGGTATGCTGCTGCAGCTCTCCACTTTCCTCATGGTTCAGAAAGCAATTCTAGGCTAAGGTTTCAGCTTGGAGAAAGCAAATCCCCATTCAGACTCTTCAGCCCCAGCCCAGTCTACTCTTTCTACCCATTAGAAGGGAGCTCAGGTGAGTGGAACCAAGATAAGGGAGTTAGCAAACATGGAGGCTGGTACAGTACCGCGGGGCCCCTGGGGGGCTCCCCGCTCACCTTCCTTTCTCCCCTTCTTCTTCCCAACTTCAACTAAAGGAAAACATTGCCTGCAGAGAGGATGTGCTGATTGGAACACAGTGATGGTGTTAAGCAAGGTCTCCTGGCTTCCCTGGGAGAGTGGGAAGAAATGTAATAAGCCTGAAGATTGCACCTTCTCATCCAACTGTTCCCACAAGATTGGCTTCTCACTTTGGAAGATTCCTCAGGCATGCAGCACAGGACAAAGAAACACCTTTGCATTTCAGTGCTGATAGCTTCTGTGTCCTCTCACATTCTCATCTCCCACTTGACACTCTGCATTTTTTTTTCTTGGAGTCCTTTCACTTACTCTAGACCTATGCCAGGGCGAATTTGTGACATTTCACCAGTTTCTTAGTCGCTTTCCCCATCACTGGGGCAAAATACTTGATACCTGCAAATTAGAGAAGGAGACATTTCTTTTGGCTCACATTTCAGTCCATAGTAAGCTGACTCTAAGGCAGGATGGCGTGGCAGAAGGGCATTTGGAAGAAAATCTGCTCACCTCATGGCATCAGGAAAGCAGAGTTTAGTGGGTTTTAGAACCATTATAGGCATGTAACCTTCACCACTACCTAACTCTAGAATATTTCCATGCTCTAAAAAATCTAGTGTTTATTGGCATTCAGTCTGATTTTCTCCTCTTCGTCATCAACTTCTGACAAACCACTAATCTGTTTTCTGTCTCTATAGATGTGCTTATTTGAATATATTAGATAAATGGAATTTTAGATTCTATGAGTATTTTATGTCTGGCATTTTTCAATTAGCATAATTTTTACAAGGTTCAATCATGCTATACCGTGAACTAGTACTTTTTGTCCTTATGGCTGAATAATAGTTTATTTTATAAGTATACCACAATTTGTTTATCTGTTTATCAATTGGGCTGTTTTTATGTTTTGGCTATTATGAATGAATCTCATATGAACTTTCATGCACAAGTTTTTGTTTGAAGACCTACTTTAGATTCTTTTGAACATATATCTAGTTGCAGAATTGCTTAGTGATATTAAATATTCCATGTTTAATTATTTGAAGAACTACCCAACTCTCTTCCAAAGTAGATGCAGCATTTAGGTCCTCCCCAGAAATTTATGAATGTTCTAATCTCTCCATATCCTTATCAATATTTTTTTGAGACAAAATCTCACCACGTTGTTGAGGCTAGTCATTAACTAACTATGTAGCCCAGGCTTGTTTCAAACTCACAATACTGCTCATGTTCTTATTCATTGTAGCCATCTTAGTGAATTGCAATAGTATTTAATTATGGTTTTGATGCACATTTCCCTAGTGGCTAATTATGTTAAGTAGTGTTTCACATGCTTTTTGGTCATTTGTGTATCTACTTTGGAGAAAAGCCAATTTAAATTATTTGCCATTTTTTAATTTGTTTTCCTGCTATTGAATCATAAGAGATTTTATGTACTCTTGATTCTATTTTCTCCCTTTCTGTGTGTTGTCTTTTAATTTTGTTGACAGTAGCTATTTGATATACTTAATTTTGATGAAGTCTAATTTACCTATTTTTCTTATTTTCCTTTTGGTGTCATATTTAAGAAATCATTGCCTAATCCACGATCACAAAGATTTATACCCATATTTTCTTCTAAAAGTTTTATAGTTTTACCTCTTGCATTTTTATCTTTGATTCATTTTTGGCCTGTGATCTATTATGAGGTAATTTTTTAATATTTATTTTTTATTAGTACATTTTTTCATACATAACCATTGCATTCCTCATGGGGAGTTGGTATGTGTATGTAACACATCTTAATTCTTTTTTATCACTTTCCTCTCCCTTCCCTCCTCCTCGGTTCCCTTCTCTTTTGCAAAAGATCCATCTCAACTATTTCCCATTATCTTTTATTTTGCTGAACAAATTTTTATATGGTGTGAAGAAGGGAGCAAAATTACTTTTTCTTTGCATGTGAATAGCCAGTTATCCCAGCATTGTTTTTTTAAGATTCTTTTCCTCTTTGAGCTGTATTGGCATTCTTACAAAAACTCAATAGACCATAAATGTTCAGGCTTATTTTCATACTCTCAATTCTTGTGCACTGATCTATATGTTTATACCGGTACCGCTCTGTCTGAAAGAGTTATGTTTGTAGTAACTTTTTAAGTCAGAAAGTTTAAGTCTTTCAACTTTCTCTTCAAGATCGTTTTGTCTCTTCTGGAAATCTTAAAGCTCTTTACAAATTTTAGAATCACTTTATCAATTTCTATCTCACCAAGGGTTTGCCACCAATTATAGTTATCTCTGAAGAGAGATGATGATTCCGGTCATGACTTCTAGATGTGTGTCATGGAGCCCAAACATGACTCTGAGTGTTTTGCAAGACCAGTTCTTGCTCTGGCAAAAGAAAATGTTTTTATAAAATGAAGTACTTCTAAACCATAAAGAATGAGAAATTAGAGGCATTTGTAGCTAAATGGATGCACATTGAGGTGATACACTTAAGTGAAATAAATAAGACACATGTGTAAATACCAAATAGTTTCTCTGGTATGAGATACTGAAAGTGTAAATAAGGATCAAAATGTGTAATAGATAATGTGAAATAGGAATAAAAGGTGCAAAGGGGAAGGGGAAGTGGGAGGGGCAGGGGAAAGGAAAGAAGGGAATGGAATTAATGTGACAAAATGAAAAGATGGAAACAAAGCCTTTGTAAATAGGGAGGGGTGGAGGGGTTGAAGGGAGGGCAGGGGAATGGGGAAAAAATAAGAATCAAGAGAGATTATGTAAAGGTGCAAATTTCCAAAGATGAATGTTATTATACTGTATACTTAAAATGTACCAGTAAAATTAATAAAGATTTTAAATCTAAAAAACAAAAACCTACAGGAAGGCTGGAGAAGCCTGAGTAGATGGAGTACTGGTAGAGATAACATAGAGCTCCTCACTCTGAACTCCACTTGTTACAAAATGTCTGGTCCTTAAGTTTCGAAGGCTTCTGTTCTTTCTATCTCTCTTTCAAAGGAGAAGGAGCAGCATTGTTGAAGAACTCTGCTACTGAGGCTTCCCAGAGCACACAGCAATTGCCTGTCATGGACCTCTGGACTATTGGCTAATCTTCTCATTTACATAAGCCCTCTAAGAACAGAGCCCATGTTAAGCATCCTCTTGACTGTTTGGTCTCCACTTGCCCCAAGCCTTCACTGGCCCACAAAGGTAGGACAATGTTCCAGTCTTCCCTGAGCCTCTAGCTTGTTCCTGAAAAGCTTGTACTAACCTAATATCTTGTTGGAATTAAACTAGAGACTATGCAATCAAATCCTAGACCCTCTCATTCCCTCCAAAGCACAGCATGAGTCTGTGTCCCTTAAGCTCCAGACCTTACCAACCCCTGTACCCTCACATCTCCCTGCTCACCCCTTGACTCAGCCACAGTCACAAAAACCAAGTCCACTTTCTGGCTCATCAGTCAGCATCTAGCTGGACCAGTTCCAGTCCTCAGTGCTGCCCTATGATGGGGTCACAGGTGTTTGTTGCTACTGGGTAGCCTCAAGTAGGAGACAAGCGAGAGGGGAGAAGAGTGGTGGATGCCTCTGAGAGGGAGCTCGAGGGAGAGTGCATGAGAACGGTCTGAGTCCACAGGGAGTAAGTGGCTGTGCAATCTAAACACCAGTAGAAAGAACATGGGAAATATCCTGTACCTCAGCAAAGATAAGATGTTCATGGTGCACGCCTGTAGTTCTGGCACTCTGAAAGGCTGAGGCAAGCATCACCAACTGAAGTCCAGGGTGGACAACTTACAAGACCTTGTCTCAAAAATTTTTAAAAATAGGGTGGGAATGGGAAAAGCTGGGGATGTAGCATGTTGCAAGATTCTGAGTTCAGCCCCAAGTGCTGCCAAAAACAAAGCAAAATAAACACACACACAAACACACATGCACCATCTCTAGGTTCTATTGTAGTAAGTATTGCAGAGGAAAAAGTCCAAATGCTGCCACAGAACAAATAACAGGCCCTGAAGGTAGCCCTGTAGATGTTCCCAGCCCCCCTTTCCTTCGCCATCTTCTTCTGGGGAGGTTGGGCAAACAGATGGTTTTGCTGCCTCCTTTGTAGTGAGCAGCAGCAGTGTGATGCAGTGCTGGCCAATAGGTCATAAAGGGAAGGCTTCTGAACACTTCAGACCATGTTTGTGCTTTCCTAATGAAAGAGTCATCACCATTTGGAACTGCTTCCATTCCCTTCTTATTGCCTTAAACATGGTGTGATTCCTAGAGATATGCGATCCACATTTGCAACATCAAGTGACAAGTGTGACAATGGAAATGTCAAGTGTGACAAATGGAAATACTGGAATAGAATGGCAAAAGAGCCTGATGGCTTCTTTGAGGAACCAAACCCACATGAGTAATCCTCAACTCCAGAATCCATCCTAACAAGAAGCTTTGGAGATAGTGACATTTGTGATTTCCTTCAGTTCCCCATGTAGTTACTGGGACATGGCAGGAAGCCAAGGAAGATATGTTCAACTGATTCATATTTCCTTCTACCTCGCAAGGCACCCAGGACTCAATTGAAACAAAAGCTGCCTGATTTTCCCCATCATTGAGAGGTGAGAATCTGCACAAAATAGCCAGGGAATGTGGCAGAGGTGGAAACTAAGCCTTTTGTATTAGCCATGACTACTCTTCCCAAGCCCTTGTGTCCTCCTCTGAGTTCTGGTTATCAGCAGTCACCCAATGTATGGCTGCATCTCCCCCAAGACTCCAGAATATTTCTCTTCCTTCCAGGAGAATGAAAGACAGTGATGGGGTCAAGGGTAAAGAAATAATGTACAGAAAAATGGTGCTCAAAGATGTCTAAACACTACCCAGCTTGGAAACATAAATCAGTGAAACCAACTTTGGGCAGCCATTTGCCAACTTGTAACAAAGTAGATGCATGAAGAATCACCAGCATCCACTCACAGGTATACTGCTCAGGGAAACGCTCTTGTATGGACTAGAAGAAATGCACAGTTCATTGCTGTTGATTTTGTAAAACCAAACTCTGGGAACTTCCAAACTGCCCTTCCATAAGGGAATATATCATTGACTTGGAGTCCTGTGGTATAATGGAATGATTCCTAGAGATTCAAATAAGTGTGTTTATATGCAAATAAAAACATGAGTAGGTTTCAACACCTACTGCTAAGAAGAACAGCAAGCTATAGAAAGATACAAAAGAGACTGGATTGTTGGATCAGCCTGCTCAAGTGGCCATAACAAAATACTACATTAAACAGCAGAAATTTAATTTTTTCTAATTCTAAAGGCTGGGAGTCTGAGATTAGAGTTCCAACACAATGAGACCCACTTCCTGCCTTGCAAATGGTTTCCCTCTTCCCTTGTGCTCTTTGCCTTTCCTTGATGACTCTACTCAGAAAAAGAGAAAGAAGGAGTCTTGGTCTCTACTTCCAAGAAGATTAATTCCATCATGGGGGCTTCCACCTCCTGAATTAATTATTCCCAGAGTTCTTATCTTCAAATACCATCACATTGAGAGCCAAGGTTTCAAAAATAAATTTGGAGTGGGGACACAAGCATACAGTCTGTAACAATTGTCATTTCTGGCTCATCACATGGCAGATGGGACTGAGTGGGACTCAAGCACAGAGGAGATCATCAGCTTGCTAACAGCCACCCAGTCAGTCAACTATATTAGAGCACACTTTCTTAGGCCCAGCCCTGTGTTTTCTCTACCATACCATGTTGGTCTCAGCAGCTGCACACACACCTCTGTGTTCCACCACTGTCACACATTTAAGAATTGGTACCATTTTTATGATTTTCTTCTGTGGTATTTCCCTCTACTCTTCCTTATCTCCACCCCACTTGCTAGGATTCAACTGGGACTGGTGTTTGGGGCTTAGTGGTGAGTAGGTCTAAGACTCTTACTCTGCCTGGGCTCTGTTTTAAGTGCTGTAAGCAAACAAGCTGATTTAACCTTTATAACATTATCAGCCCAATTTTACAGATAAAGAAACCAACACAAAAGAGTTAGGTAAACTAAAGTCACACAGCTAGCAAGTGGCAGAGCCAGGATTTGAAGTCAAGGAGTACACTGGTCAGCTTTTCATTACTGGACCCAAAACTCCATTTAAACAACTTAACAAAGGAAGGGTTTGTTTTTGCTCATGGTTTCACATGGTTCAGTCCATGGTCAGCTGGCTCCAAAGCAGGAACATCATGGGAAAGGGATGTGGCGTCCTTTGTTCGTGGGCATGAGGAAACAGAGTAGGGAAACAGCACAAGAGAGAAAGGGGCTGGGGACCAGATATAGTACCCAAAGCTATGCTTCCAGATTCCCCAGATACACCCAGAAGTGTGCTTTACTAATCCCCTAGGCCAGTGGCTCCCAAGCCAATCAAGCTGACAGTTAAGCCTAATTGTCTCTGTACTGTGGTGCTAGAGTCTATCCATGCCTGATATTCCCAGGAATGTATGCATAGAGAGATGTATCTGTGAGACAGAAAGCTCAGGACTGTGGGACCCCAAAGGGGAGAGTGTTAAGGGAAATCTACCTGGAGTAAGGGACCTTTGAACTGAGTCAGGAGGCAGCTAAAATCTATGCAGGTGAGGTGGACAGTTGTCCTCCGGACCAAGGGAAACACACAGGCGAAGACACAGGTGCAAGATAGTAGGTGTGTGCTAAGTACAGCCAGGTGTTTGATGAGGCAGGACCAGAAGGACTGAGGGAGGGAACTAGTCAGAATCAGGCAGAAATACACCTCATGGTCAATCCATTCCAGAATTTTTGCCCTTCCTTACAAAGAAAATAATATAGCTTAGTGGTTGTTTGAACCTGGGGCTGCTTGGGTTCAAATCTTACCTCTGAATCTTCTTAACTGTAGGAACATGGAACTCATTGTGTCTCACTTCCTTGGGTACAATGGGGAAAATGATGTGCCAACCTCATAGGATAGTGGCGAGAGTTAATTCATTAATACATGTCAGGCTTTTAGAACAGTTCTTGGGACATGGTAAGTGCTCTTCTTCCTCTGCATAGGGTTCACGTGTTTGTATAGCATACATGTTGTATTCCAGGACCATGTGATTGAAGGATGGGGCTGCAGGGGGTAAGTCCTGAAACTCATGCTTTGAGATATTCTCCCCACAAAGTGAACCCAAGGCTAGTGAGGGGAGGGATATGCTTCCAGCCTGTCACTTGGAGTAATGCAGAATGTCCCTGTATGTTCCTTTCTGATGACAGCAAGCAAGGCCACTGCTGAAAGACAAGGACTTCTATTAACCAGGAGCACAAAGGAGCTCAGCATATTAACATTTGACTTTGCAGAAGGAGAAACAAGGGCACTGAGTGGTTCTCAGAGTCAGGTATGGCCTCAGAGGGCCCTGGTGGGGCCATGGTCAGTAGACAGCTATTCTCTAGGGCCCTCAGGTGCCGGTGACCCTAAAATCCACAGGAAAACCCCAGTAGGAAAAAGCACAACATTAGCATCATTGCCACTTTTGATGTTTTGGAAGAGGAGATCCTAAATTGCATTTCATGATTGCTTTACATCAAGGAGCACTTAAGACCTCTAGTTTAGTTGAACCCCACTAAACCCTTGTGAGTTAACAGAAGCTGGTGTGATTTTTTTCCTATCTTACTGGTTTGTAAACTGGAACCAGTTAAATGACCTGCTTTACATCAAACCTAGAATCATAATCAAGATTCTTTTGTTCTCAAGTCAAAGATTTTTTACTACAAACTCATCTCTCCCCTCCTCTGATTGTTCCTGAACTACGGACAGGAACCAGGTAAGTTTAGGTTCACCTTTCAGAGGAGAGTCTGCCATCTATGCTGCTGCAGGCAAAACACCCGCCATGGAGGTTGCTCTGGGCAGAAGGAGCCCTCAGCCCACCTGGATGCATCAAGGTAGTGGCTCCTAGGCTCTGGAATTTAATGGACCAGTACATTTTCAAAAGATATTTTGAAAGCAACCATGGAGTGAACAGCACTGTGTTTTGCAAAGTAAGAGTGTAGAAAACAAAATAAGAAAAACTCCACCATATCATAGACCCCCAAGAGTATGAAGATGTGATATAAAAGATATTCCTTGTAAGAAAATGAAGGTGTGGTCTTTGAGCTGATGATGCACATCCCATGCAATGCTGCCGTGTGTGATTTTTCCAGGTTGCTCACTAGGACTTCAGAGGCAGTTGTACCTTTCGAAAGGACTGTCCTGATGGTGGCCTTGCTTTCTCCTTTCTACAGAGACCAGGAGGAAGTGGTCAGAGGACATAAACTGGATGATTGGATTTCTCTTCAGTGAGTGAGTTATATAATCTGTGTGGTTTCCAGGGAATAAGGATTCCACATGGACCAGCAATTTTGTGATGTGCTTGAAGTATCGTAAGGAATCCATTATGTCTTCTCAAGGCCACTATTCTAAACAGAGCGCCAGCTCGGTTGCTTCTCACGCAGTAGCTTTTCACACCATCACTTGTTGAAGACAGTGTTTTGCAGTGAAACATTATTTTTAGCCAAAGTCCTTACTCCATTCAGATTTTTACCTACTGACCTTATGTCTTCTAAGATCTCATCCAAGATACCACACTACCTTTAGTCCTCATGTTTCTTTAGGTTTCTCCTGGCTGTGACAGTTTCTCATACTTACCTGGCTTCTGATGGCCACGACAGTTTTAAAGAATACTGCTCAGGCGTACTGAAGAATTTCCTTTTCATTAAGATTTGTCTGATATTTTCATAATTAGACCTGGGCTATGGGTTTGGGGGAGGAAGATTACAGAAATAAAGAGCTGATTTCATTATATACCAAGGTGCACGCTGTGACATGACTTGTCATTGTGGATGTTGACTTGGTCTCATTTCTGAAATCCTGTTTGTCAGCCTTCTTCACAGTAAAGCTACTCCCCCACCCCAACACTGCCCGCCCTTCCTGTATTTTCTTCTTTGGAAGGAAGCCACTAGGTAAGCTCACTCTTAGGAAGAAGAGTATTCTGCTCCACTTCCTCGAGGCCAGAGATTTGTGTAAATTATTTACATTTTTATTGAAGATATTCCTACTCTCGCTCACCTATTTATTTATTTAATCATCTATTTATACAGGTATTCAGCCATGAATATTTATACTTAGGGTTATAATCCAATACTACTTTTATTTTTTTGTTCAAATGTTTTCAGTTTTGGTCACTGGCAGCCCTTTCATCTGGCTCCTGTGTCCCTTTGATAAACCCTCATGATGGGAATATTTTGCTAATACTTTCTTACTTCCTGGCATTATGAGGCTATGTATTTTTCCTGCTCAGTCTTAGATTCAGCTGTTTCCCCAGGAACTTTGATTCCTTTTATTGAAAAATGAATATTAGCAACCAAGAGCTAGATGCTACGAAATGCTTGTTGTTACCAGGGTGTTATTGTTTGTAGTCCCACTCTGATGTCAAAACAAGGAAATATATGTGTGTGTACTAACCCATGTATATACACAAAGCTATAAATATGTCTAAGATAATCATCTGTGGCTTTAAGATAAACATGGGTCCATGCAGATGTTGGCAACTCCAATTCTTTACATGATTATTGTAGTTCCTGCCCTTACGAGTCTGTCATCCACCACCCAACAGCGAGAAAACTACTCCCACTACTCACTGACCTTTTGCTTAATTGTTAAATTCCAGTATTTATGACGATGGTATCAGAATTGTTAACCTGTATAGTTTATTTTCATTAGTCTTAGAGATTCCAGTCATTTCTAAAGCTATTTAGATCAGCAACGTTTTCCTACCCTCTTCAGGGAGGTTGCCTCATATATTCTCATATATTTGTAATACAGTTAAAACTGCTTTTATCTCATTCTTTATCCCATCCTGTCACCTGCTGACCTTCTAAATGAGTTTTATTCATATCCATTAAGGTTTAATTTTGTGTTGCAAAGTTCTGTGAGATCCCCTGCCTCCCATGTGTTTTACTGGCGACTGAACCCAGGGTCTTGTGCGTGATAGGCTCTGCCATTGAACTACATCCCTAATATTTTCTTCTTTTCTCTGTATTTCCTTTCCTCTCCTCTCCTCTGCACTCTGCCTTCCTTCCCTTCCTTTCCTTTCTTTCCTCCTTTGTTTCTATCTTTCTGTTTTTTGACATAGTCTTGCTACATTTTCCCAGGCTGGTGCCAAACTTGTGACCCTCCTGCCTCAGCCTCAGGTACATGCCACCACACCCAGCTAAATTCTCTGAGGTTTGGCAAATGCTTCACATCATGTTTCCATCATTACAACATCACTCAACATAGTTCCACCACCCCAAAGAATTCCTGTGCCGTACCTAGGTAAGCTTACTTTTCGCTGCCTCCTGAAAGCCCTGGCAAGCACTGATCATTTAGCATTCTGTACAAAGTAATATAGTAGAAACCTATGAAAGTCTTCACAGACTGTCTTCTTTGACATAACAACAAACACTTAAGTGTCCTACACACCTTTTAATGCCTTGATGAATCCTGTTTTTCCCACACTCTAGGGCTTAAACTCAAGGCCTTGCACGTACTGACCAAACATTCTATCACTGAGCTACATGCCTATCCATTTTGTTTCTTTCTCTTGCTAAATAAGATCATGGTTCTTTTTATTCCTCTACCCTTTAGAATATCACAGTTACTTTCTGCTTCTGGTGATTATGAATAAAGCTACTGTGAGGTTTTGTGTGTGTTGTTACATGTGCATAAACTTTTAGATAAATTGGGTTTCTTAGCTTAGGGGTAGCATTGCTAGATTGTATGATAAGACTGAGTTTCCATTTGGAATATACTGTGACAAGTAGTTGACTCATTTCACATTCCCACCAGCAATGACTGAGAGGCCCTGTGGCTCCACATCTTTGCCTGCAATTGGCATTGTCAGATGGTTTTGAATTTTATCCATTTGGCCAGGCATGTAATGAAAATTTGTTGTTTGAATTTGTAATTCCCACATTTTTAGGTGCTTAACTGCACATCTGTGAGATCTCTATTCAGAGCTTTATCCACTTTTAGTTGTAGTAAAATACACAAAACAAAAAATCACCATTTCAGCTATTTTTAAAAGTCCATTCAGTGGCACTAATTACATTCACGTTATGGTGTGACCAACATCTGTCTCCAATACTTTTTTAAATTTCCAGGACTGAAACTCTATTCATTTAACAATAACTCCCATTTCCCTGCACTTCCCAGCCTTTGACTACCATGACTTCACTTTCTTTTTTTTTTTTGGTACCCGGGATCAAACTCAGGACTTTGCACTTGTGAGGCAGGCGGCAGCACCACTGAGCTAAATCCCCAGCCCCATAATTCCACTTTCTGTATGAATCTGACTACTCTGGAAAAGTCGTATAAATAAAATCATAAAATATTTGTCCTTTTGTCTCTGGCCTATTTCACATAGCGTAATGTCTTCAAGTTTATCCGTGTTGTAGCGTGTATCTGAATTTACTTCCTTTTTCAGGCTGAATAATGCTCCATAATAAATATATGCCTTTATTTACCCACTCAGTGTTGATGAACATGAATTACCCTCATATTTTGGCTCCTACAAATAACACAGCTATGTATGTGGGTATAGAGACCTCCGAGACTCTGCTTTGAATTATTTTGACTATACTTGAAATTGGATTGCTAGATTGCATGGTGATTCTCTACTTAATTTTGGGGGAAATGACGACCCTGTTTTCATAGTGACTTTCATTTTACATTCACACGGGCAGTGAACAACTTTTCTGATGTCTCCACATCTTTACCATCAGTTTGTCACTTACTATTTTTTGTGATAATTAACATCCTAATGGGTATGAAGTGATATCTCATTGTGCTTTGCATTTCCCTAGTGATTAGTGAGGGTGAGCAGCTTTTCTTGTGGCTTTGGCCATTTGTATGCTTTCTTTGAAATGATGTCCATTAATTGGATTGTTTGTCGTTGAGTTGCTGGCCAATTTTTAAACATTGAGTTGTTTGTCTACATTGTTGAGTTGTAAGTGTTGCTTGCATGTTTTTAATTCACGTTCTTCATTAGATATCTGATTTGCACTTCCTCCCATTCTATGACTTGGCTTTACAATCTCTTATCAGTATCTCACACTGAGTGGAAGTACTTAAGTTTCATAGAGTTTAACTAATCAGTCTTTCCTTTCATAGGTCATTCTTTGGTGTTATATCAGAAAACTCATGAACAAACTCAAAGAAATATAAATTTTCTCCTATGCTTTCTTCTGGAAGCTTTATAGTTTTGTATTTACATTTAGTTATTTGATCTATTCTGAGGTTTTTTTGTGGAAGGTATAAGGAATGTCCAGTTAATTTATTTATGAGAGTATGAATGTTCATTTTTCCAGCACTGTTGGTTGAAAAAACTATTGAGTTGCCTTTGTTCCTATTTCAAAGATCAATTTGACTATATTACATGGGTCCATTTCTGGGCCCTATCTGATCTATTGATTGATCTATCTGTACTTTCACAAATACAGTTTAAAGACAGTAGCCTTATAAGTACATTCTGAAGTTAGATATCATTAATTCTCCAACATTTTTACTTCCTCTTCAGCATTATGTTGACTACTCTTAGTTTCTCTTGCCTTTCCAAATAAACTTCAGAATTGTTTTGAGAATATTTACCAAAAACCTTTTTGGGATTTTGACTAGATTTCATCAAATCTATAGATCAAGTTAGGAAGAATTGACTAATGATATTGAATTTTCCAACCTGGGAAGACAGAATATTTCTTAATTTATTTTGGTGTTTTTTAATTTCTTTCATCATCAGAGTTATGTAGTTTTAAAATGCAAACTATGTAAGTGATCTTATATGTTTTTGTTAGTTTTATATCTAAGTATTTCATTTTGGGGATGCTATCATAAACAATATTAATTTTTAAATTTCAAAGTTCAGTCACTATTATTATGTAGAAAAGTAATTAATTTGTTGTATTAATCTGTTGACCTGAAACCTTCTGTAATCAATTATTATTGAGAGGAATTTTTGGCTATTCTTTAGAGTTTTCAACATAGGCAAATGTATCATCTGTAAATGAAGATAGGTTTGTTTTTTCCTTCTCGATCTGTATACTTCCTACTTTCTTTATTTTATCTTTTCTTTTATTCCTTTATTATTACTTTCTTTGTCATATGCACTAACATAGACTTCTCATGTGAACTTGAATAGTAGTGAGAGTGTGGACATACTTACTTTCTCCTAATGTTAGCTCCAAATATTATTCCATCCATGTTAGCTATAGCTGTTTTGTAGGTTTTCTTCATTAAATTTCCTTTTAGTTTTATCATGAATAAGTATTGTCAAAATGTTTACTGCATTAGTCCATGTGATCATATGATTATATGATTGTATTATCCTTTAACCTACTGGTTATAATGATCGTTTTTCAGTGTAGAACTATACTTAAATACCTGGAATAAATCTCACTTGGTTGAGGTGCATAATTTTGCTTAGATGTTTTTGTGCTCTATTTGATATTTTTGTTGTTATTAAGAATATTTGTATTATGTGTATAAGAGATATTTGTCTGTACTTTTGTTGTAATTTCTTTCTTTTTGATATGAGGTAATGATAGATTCATAGAAAGAAGTTTCAGAATAGAAACTCTAGATCTATTTTCTGGAAAAGATTATGGAGAATTGGTATCATTTCTTCCTTAAACATTTATAGAATTCACCACTAACATCATCTGACTCTGTTGGGCTTTTTCTTTTAAGGTTAATGTTTATTGATTCAAATTGTCGTATAGATAGATGTAGGACTATTCAGACTATCTATCTCTCTTTGCGTGAATTTTGATAATTTACATATTTTCAAGAAATGGATCTATTTCATGTAAATGGTCAGAGAATTACTCATAATATTTCTGTTTATCCTTTAATATCTATCTGATCAGTAGCAATGATCTAGCTTTCATTTATAATATTGGTAATTTGTGTCATGTCTCTTTTTTACCACTTGGTTAAACTGGAAAAATATTTTTAAATTGTATTGATCTTTTCAAAGAACTATCTTTCTTCTATTGTTTTCCTCCTTTCAATTTTATTCATTTTTAAAACTGTTTTTCTACTTGAAGCTCAAGATGTTCCCCTTTATCTAGTTTTCTAGATAGGTTTCTTTGCTGGAAACTTAGATTATTAATTTTAAATCTTTTATCTTTTATAATATATACACGTAATGCTATAATGTCTCCCATAGCACTTTTTTCACTGCACCAAAAATGTCTGATAACTTGTATTTTTATTTTCAATTAACTAAAAATATTTTTAGAGTTTTTCTTCCAATGAGGAGAACTATCAAGTCAACTGCATTCTAGGCCAGAGACATAGCCTGGAGACTGAAAGTATGTGTCATGTTTGCAGAAAGCAGATTAATTTTGTCTGATGGCAGCAAAATATGGGGGGAGTACCCAATAGGAGGAAAGACTGAGGAGGTGGGAACATGGGTCATGAATACCCTTGATGTCATACTGAGAAGTCTAGATTTTATTTGGATTTATCTTGGATTTTATTTTATTTCTACTTATTAGTTTTGAATCCAGATCGTGTATTCCAATCAGAATGCTATGTCATCATCTGTAAGTTTTACTGCCTACTTCCAATATTGTGGCTTTTGGAGTCGGAGCAACACAATCAATTCTCTGGTGTCTGCGATCTGTGGCATGCTTGTGTCCATGATGCTGTGAAAGCCTAGACAAAAGACAGACCTTAAAGAGGCATATTCCTTCCTTATCTCCCCGTTATAGTAGGCTTCCTAGCTGTACCCAGCATCTCAGAACAATGTCTCACAGTGTATGTCTGTCTCTCTCACTGAAGCTCAAAGGAGGGTGCAGTGAGATCCCTGCCCTTTTCTCTTCAGCACTTCCAATGACTGAGCAAGATTCTAATTGTTCATATTAAAGCCCTTCCTGCTCAGAATACCTGGAGGGATTTCCATTTTCCTGAAACACACTGGGTTTCAGTATTTGTTGCAGGAATAGATCCAAGAAACAGGACATCTGATGTGGGTAGATTTGAAGGTAATAATGGCCTCGTCTCCAGCGGAAAATCGAATGTTGGGAGTGTTTGCCTAATGCTGGCTGTTTGACAAGGCATTGCAAACACAAGATGTACTCAGGGGACCATTAGCTGCTTTACAAGCAAAATTGAAAGGTAATAGAAAGAGTCCAGAAATGTGGGACCTTGGAGGATCAGAAAAGCTTATTCTAGACTCCAAATGGCAGAAAATAAGACTGAGAAAATCTTTGATCTAAATAAGAAAACAGTCAGACCAAACACTGCAACAAAGATCAGATTGGAAATGCAGTCTCTCTACTTGACCTTGACAGTCTCCATGTAGCATGAAACTGACAGAGAAAGACGGGGGCGAAGAAGCGCAGAAATAAAGTAGGTTTGAAAAATATGGCTTAGAAAGATCTCTGAGTGTGATTGCTGGTAACTGGAACTGACTGGAAGCAGGAAGAGCACAAGCTACTGAGCTTTGGGCAGGATTGTGTCACCAAAGAAACCACAAGTTTGGACTAAAAAAAAAAACCCTCGAAAATTTGAAACTTACAACAACCCTAGTCCTTCAACCTTCCAATAGCAAAGAGCATGCTCCAAAGACTATTGCCTCCAAGGAAATCTTTTCTCCAAAACTTACTTTAGATGTGGTCCTAGAAGATAATGAAAAAGGAATCCTCCCCACTGTGAGGTTAAAGGGGCAGCCACTGAGGAGAATGGAAATCCTCACTCTACCTAAAAGTAGAACAGAGTCTGGGCAACCTCCTACTCTGCCAATAAAGGCAGCTTCACATCTTCACTGCTGGATTCCCACATTGCTTGGTCCTGAAACAGTTTCATGTCTTCTTTTCTCTCTCTTGTGCAAATGGAAGATTACACTATCAAATTTCTTTCCTTGGTCCATTATTGTACATCAGAAGGAAAGAATACTTGGTAATTTTTGTTTCTAAGTCCCTGGATCTCTAAGATATCTGATGTGACTCTCCATATCCTTTCCCTCTTTCTGAAGATGGTGGTACCTATTGTTCTACATCCCTCGAGCAGCAAAGCTCTCTTCTGACCCACACTGCCTTGATTTGTTTGTTTGTTTTTGTTTTGGTACCGGGGATCAAACTTGGGGCCTTGCTCTTGCAAGGCAGGCACTGGAACCACTGAACTAAATCCCCGGCCCCTGACTTGATTTGTTAGGATATCAAGGCTATGGAGTTGTTTCTCATAACAACGATAATTAATCACGCTGACTAACTCACTGAGTGACTATCTCAGAAAAGCAGGGCCTGACACAGGTCTCTTCACCCTCATCCAGTAAGTTTTCTACTCTCAGATCATGTCTTGTGCTGAATTTAAAATGACAGGTTAATTCCCCAAAGCCCACCTTTCTTCACTGGGACAATGGCACGCTCCTGTTGTTTTTCAGCCACCCAGTCTTGTCCAGGTTAATGTGCATGATGGAGGCATCGTCTGCTGACGGAGTTTCTCTCCTTCTACTGTGTTGAAGGATTTTATGAAGGACTGTAACTACACAATCACCACCCCCTTTATGAGCTCAGACAACGGCCCTCCTTTTATTACATTTCCTGTCCTCACTTGCCAAGGCACTTTTACGACTGTGGGAACGATTGCTTCACTCCCGAGAACTCGGGATTATCCCTCAGTGCTTCATATAACTTGTCACAATATTTTTAACAGCAATTCTTCTTGTGTGTTGCTGTGAGAGCCTCTCGCCTGCATCTCCCCTGAGGACACTGTGAGGGCTGGTGAGCTTTGGCAGCAGGAATCATCTCGCAGCAGCAGGAGCTATTTCCCAGGGCTGTGCCCACAGCCTGCTTCTTCACTCTGAAAAACCTCCCACATGCTCTCCTCATGAATGCAGAGGTTTGAGGTTGGAACTTGAAGGTCTGGGGCTTTCTTTGCAGGGGTAGACAAAAGAAAGAAATCATCTTGATAGAGGCTCTGAGTTTCAGAGGAGCAAGTGAAGATGGATGTCCTTACGCAAAGCAACTGTGACACTGATAGGAAGCATTTGTTTACAAAGAACGCAGATAGAATCCATTACTACCAGATGCAATGTACTGGGGAGGTGGCATCATAATTTGGTGCGTGGTTTTAAAGATTCAGGTCTTACTGGCTACCTTGGGATGTGTCTGCCACCCCCAATATCATGCCCATTTTATTTAAATTCCTTTGTCTTTCTTTTGTTCTTGCATAATATCTGCAGCTTATCTCTCTTGCAATATTAATCTGTACTGAGAACAATACAGCCATTCATCTCTGAATCCCAGATACCCTAACCAGTGCCCCGTACATAGCAAGCAATCAATATTCATTAATCCAGCATTGATTGAGCACTTACCTTATGCCAAGGCCTGTACTAGGTATGGATGATACAAGTGTGAACAAGACACATAGAGCACTTGATCTCTGAGGGGTTAGATTTTAGGGGAAGATAGACAGGAAACATTTTAAAAAATAGAAAGGAGAATGACCAGGAGTGGCAACTGCCATGGAGACAATGAGATGCTCACTGTCAAAGGAGACATAGGTAGAAGGGGAAAGTAGACGGTCAGGGTGCCTCTCTGAAAAAACTCAGAACAGAGAGAAAGAGGGAGCGGGAGAGATCTGGTGGAGAGAAGTCCAGGCAGAAGGAGCAGCCAATGGCTGGAAGTGTCAAGGGGACAGCAGGGACCACAGTGGCAAATCAGAATGAGCAGTAGGAAGTGCAGAAGATGTGGCTGGATGGGCCAAGGGGAGCAGGCCAGGCTGAGCGCCAAGAACAAATTCTGAGGACGAAGGCAGCCATTGGAGGGCGGAATCTGGAGCCACATGACTTGGTGGCTATTCTTAGAGCCACACCTCTGAACTGCTTGGTGGCGAATGGCTGGCAGCGTTAAGTGGGCACAGGAAGGAGCAGCTGCTCCCAGCAGGGGCTGGGAATCTGGAGAATGGACTTTGGGGCTGGGATGTGCTTCAAAGTTGAGCTGAACAGAGAGCACTTCCCCACTGAGAGGAAGATAAATCGGGCCCCAGAATGCGACCTGGCATTTGTGAAGCATTCTCTCCATGCTAAGGAGTGTATCTCACCCTTCCACTTATAAAAAGGCTATGGATCACCCATAGGTTAGGCATTAGGAGGCAGGTACTCATATTTCTACTGCAATACTTGAGAAATACTTCATTGGAAGTAGATTTAGCCAATGCCCCGGAAGTAAGGACAGGAGGTAAGAAGTGCAACTGTGATATTATGCCATTTTGATTACATTCCCTCTCATGGCTCCCAGGGAGAAGGACACTCCCAGGTCTTTATCTCCTTCTTAAAAGTCCTGTAGCTACAAATAATCGTACTCATACTTCCTGAGCAACTGCTACATCCTGGACACCATGCCCAGGGAATGATGCCCATCATCTCATTGAACTCTTGACAACTTGGAGCAGTAGATGACAAAGCAGAGGCTCGGCAGGTTCATTCACTCACTCAAGGTCACTGACAAGTGACCTTGCATAATAAAAATAATACAGAATACTTGCAATAAGTATCAGGTAGTAGAACCAGGTTTCAAAAAGCAGATGTGTTGGACTCTTCAACGTGGCAATTTTCCGTCTGCAGTGTGACAAAAACAAAGCTTACGCTGTTCTCCACTGTGGTGCAGTGCTCTTGAAGAAGTTTCATCCATTCCTGTAGGATTTGTACCGTGGCCCCGCACAGGCTGAGGAACCAAATGCCCTGTGGACAGGAGGAGGTGGCAGGGCTGACACGGATGTCTGCAGCGACTCCTGCTTGCCCCACTGCCTCACTTTCCAGAAGCAAAGGAGCCACACAGCCCAGGGTTCGCCCGTTTGGGTCAACCTTCAGTAAGCACATCAAAGAGCCCACGGATCTTCCCAGCCTGACATAGGGGACCCACCCCAGAATGATATTGAAAACATTGCCAATAAAACTGATGAACCACTTTTGCAAGTGACCCAAGACTAAAACTTTTTTCTTTTTTGCCGAGTACGGCATCCCCTTCATCTGTCTTACACTGTAATCAGATACAACCTTGATAGAATGAAAGCAGAGGTCACACTGAACAAACTGGCACTTTACGTGCTTGGAAAAAGGCTCCTTTGTAACGGGGAAATTATAGCATTTCTATAGAGGGATTTTTCTTAAAAGGACAGGCTGCTTTTGTTCAAATGGTGCTGATTTCAGCGCCCTGAGGAGACGGCCCTTTCAGACTGTCGGCCTGCTGAAATTTGTGGGGTTCCTTTTGTTTGTGGGAACCTGCATATTTATAGGGAATGTATTAAAATAGAAATTGTAAACCAACGCCAGGCACAATCTTTTGATTGTCCAAAAATATCAGACAAAATATGAAATGATCCTGGGTTTACATTTCGTTTAGTGTTAGTTCACGTGAGCACTGTGTGAAATAGGTCCTACCGGTCCCCTCAGGTCCCAGTCCTCCTTTCTGTGCCTAAACCTGACGGTCCTCCTGGGAAGAAAGCTGACACTTGGGGAATAGCATTTCAGATTACTTGTGTTAGGGAAAACAACAACAAAGCCTGACTCTTCAGTTAAGGCAACATACAGGAAAAAAGAATATACAACCTCAGCCTGTGGTGCTTTGTAAGGAGCTGGATCCAGGCCCCAATTTGTGAAATCATATTGCAAAGCAGGGTGTGAAAGGTTAAGATGTGTTTGAGCGACCAAACAAGGTTTTGTGTCAATCGAAATGTCAGGCATGTCGTGTCTCAACATGTAATGTTACCAAAAATTAAGCAAAGTGTTTCATTTTCCCCGGTGTCAATTTTAACACTTAGCAATATTTTTGGCACTGTAATTACTGTTTTCATTCCATGAGGCCTTCTGTGAGTAGGAATGTTTTATCTACAATTCTAATAATCACTTATACTTTTTATGAGCAGATGTATTACTTCATTAAACCTGATTGTTTATAGCTAATAATAAAAGTTTTACCAAACTTACCAAACCTCATAATTTGGGTTTCAAATGTGTTTATTTCTTACTCCCTTGGTATGTTATGAATGAAATCAGTATTGTCATTTCTCACAAAAGAGCTATATTTGTAGCTGGGTAAAGAGAGACTTCTAATCTCTCCCAGGAATTACGAAGAAGGAATTCTACTATGATTTTTCTTTCATTTCACTCACAACATAGAATGGCTAGTAATGTAAGCTAGGCGGGAAGCATCATGAGGCTTGTACTACCTCCCAAGAAGTAGTGTAAACATTTGATTACTAGAAGAATTCTGAATGCCTCATGTGCATGAGACCATGGTACGGAGAAAAGAAAAGTTGGATGATAGACATATTTGGAAAGAGCTGGCTACAGTCAAGAGGAGCCGCACTCCACACTGTATCTGTGTTGAGATCCAACCCGGGTTTGCAAACCAGTAAACTTCCATTATGTGAAGCCAGCGACATTCCAGGATTTATGTGTTTTTTGTGGCAGAGCCTAACCTATTCCAACCAACAGGCTGTGCCTTTCAAGGTCGTCATGAGAATCTAATGAGATAAGTGTGGACACCATCGGGGCTAGCCTAACATCTTCCATGGGCTCCTTTCATGCCAGCCCCTCCCTCACCAGCCTGTGCCAAGCCTAGGTGGAGTCATGAGGACAGATGAGGGTGAGAGACTGAGCAGTGGGCATGGTGTTCCTGCCTCACTTCTCTGAACACCCTGATTAGTAGGACAGTGTTTTAAAGCCTGCCTGGACATGTGCAAATGACGAGTCTGCTGGCTGGGTAGACAAAGGATACTAGAGTTCTAGGGCTCACAAAGGTGGCAAAAGGTTGGAGAGCGTTTGGATGTGTCAAAGAGGTGTTTCGCTCTGCCTATCAGGCTTTCTGTAGTTGAGATAATAAACACTTGAAGCCACCTAGTTCTGTCCCAGGGCTATTAATCAGAGATGGTATTCAGTGGAGAGGAAGCAGCTGGTCAGAGACAACCCAAGAGGCCCTACCAAGCCACTTACTGGGCCTCAGGAAATGACTGCATGTCAGAGGGAAAGCAAATTCTTGCTGAAAGACACTCAGCCCTTCCAGACACTAAGGGTGGAGAGCAGGGTTGAAGACTCTTTCCTGCCTCAAGCCATCTTCATGCTTTGGGAGAATTTGGCTTCTTGCAGGACTTTCCTTCTTTCCTTGCACATTAACAAATCTGAACAGTGAACATTTAGCACATTTCATACAATAGCAACATGTATTTTCTCTCCCTGTGTTTTCTTTTTCTTTCCTTGTTTTTTGTTTTGTTTATGGTACTGAGTATTGAACCCAAGGTGTTTACACTGAGCTACATCTCTGGTCCTTTTGAAATTTCAGGGACTGGTCTTTCTAAGTCATTAAGTTGCCTAGGATGGGCTCAAACTTGCAATCCTCCCGCCTCAGCTTCCCTGGGAGCTGGAATAGCAACCATCTGCTACCACACCTAGCAGAATCCACTTTTCGAGCAAGCTCTTGTGCAGAAATCCAACACGAAAAGTCTAAAAGTAGAAATGTTTAGGTTGAAGTAGGACCAGACACTCCCAACAGCCTGAGGGTCTTGAGATGCTGCCTTGCCCCAATCTTTAATCCATCCAGAGGTTCCCAGGTATTGAGGGGCTGGTCAGTAAGATTTTGAGTAAACAATGGACAGACAGAGGCCTGAAGCTGAAGGAAGAGTCCACCAGGAGTGGAGATATCAAGGCTAGGGTAAAATGGCAGAGACCTGGGGATGATTCCCACCATGACATCCATGCAGGATTAGCCAGACCTCAGAGCACACTAAGACACACACTTGTGACCCAGAATTGGACCATATTGGCCATAGCATTGCGGAGCTATCAGGAAAGGAAAAGAAGTTATGTAGAAGCCTCTTCTCCCAACACTGGAAAAGTCAAAATCTTCCGTGAGTAAATAGAATCTGAGAAAACAAATGAAGAGTGGAGATCAGTAAAAAGAGGAGAGGGATGGTTCTGATGGAGAGTTTGGATTTAGAATTGGTGAGGTATTTTCCACAAAGAGACAGAATTTCCCCCCAAACAGGCTATCTTAGACTGTTTTAGATTGAAAGAGACTGAGTTTATATCCTCCCCACCACTGAATACCCATTACTGACTCCAGCAACTATAATGAAGAGGGCTCTAGGGCAAGATGATATCGCCTACAGAAAAAGAATTAAGCAATCACTTTTGCACACCTGAGATGCAGTGTGCAAGTTTCAGTTTCATTGCACAAATAAAAGCAAGAAAAGATGTTGAGAGAGAGAGAGAGAGAATAATAGGAAAATGACATACACATTAGCAAGTGGGGTCAGGATGGGTGTTATTAAGATCATGACATTTAAGTTGTGACCCAAAGAGTGAGGAGTAGACAGAGATACAAAGAACCTAATAAAGAAAAGATTCTAGGCAAAAAACAATGACATACAAAGTGGTCCAGGGTAGTAAAGAGTCTAGTATGAGGGCAGAAGGTGAGAGGCAGGAAATGACATGACATGAGAGAGGAGGAGTAAACAAGAAGTGATCATTTAAGTCCTTATAAGACAAAATAGTGAGCCATTTGAGGGGAAGTCTCTGAAGGGTTTCAGTATGACAATGATAGGAGCCAATAAATATTATTGAAATACCCCTCTGGTCACACCATTGGCACAAGAGTGGAGCAGGAAGTCTGTCAGTGAGAAATGGCCATTCCCCATGCAAGAGGTGATGCTGGGACTGGCCAGGGGAACAGGGAAGAAAGGAAAAGACATGGATGGATTTGCAAATGCTCTGGAGAAAGATTCACCCAGGCTTGTTGATTGCTGCTGGATTGGGTGTGGGGCTGAAGGAGAGGAAGGAATAAGGGGCGACCCACAGGTTTCTGGTTTGAACAGCTGGTGTCATTTGTTGAAATGAAGATCTGGCTGTGGAGATGTTTGAATACAGCCGAACACTGTTACCACTTCCCCCTCATCAAGAGGTGGATTCTCTCCTTGACTCTTGTCACTGCACTGACTGATACACTGTATTAGAAGTGACTATGATAGCCAAGGCCCCACATAGAAGACCGGGAAGCTTCCCTCTTTTCCACTGTAGCATGTACTCCTGGGGTCCTGAATTGCCACTTGCTATAGCTACAAAACAAATTACACGAGATGTGAGTGGAGTCAAGAAACCATATATGAGGCTTGTGAATTCTGAAGGTTAGAAATTTGCATAGAGCGTAGTAAGGAACCCTCATCTCCTCTTGGCCATCCATGTGGCTCAGGGTCTGGGGCTGGGCGGATCCAAAATCTCTCTTACTCACATGGCTGATGCCTGGGCTGGGAAGAGTCACACATCTGGGGCAGGTGCAGCAGGGACCCTTTGGGCACCTCTAATTTGATGTATTCCCTCCATGTGTTTCATGATGGCTTCAGAGCCACCACATGTGTGTGTGTCAATCCAGTACTCCAAGCTGTGGTTGAGTGGGTAAAAGAGCCTGAAGTTGTATCACTTTTTTAAACCTAGCACTGGACAGCACACAGTATCCTTGTATTTATTAGCAATAAGGCACCAAGTCCCATATATATTCAAGGGCAGAGTTCATCTGTGTTACTGTAACAAAATACCTTAGGGCAGGTAATTTACAGATAACAGGTATTTATTTTGCACAGTTCTGGAAGCTGGAAGTCCAAGATCAAGTGAGTCAGTGTGTGGTGAGGGCTTGCTCTCTGCCTCTAAGATGGCGCTTCTTGCTGTGTCCTCACATGGCAGGAGACCAGAGAGGTTCCAGGGGGCCTAGAGAGTTCCCCTAAGCCATTTTATGGAGGTCAATCCAATCCAGGAGGGTCTAATCACTTCCTAAATGTCCCACCTCTTGAAACTATTGCCTTAGGGATTAAGTTTAAACCTCTGTGGAGTTTAGTTAGAAGGACAGAGCTATGGGCAGGGAAGAGGTCTACTATCTTAATGGTGCCATTCTGGAGGGGCCAGGCACCTGTACTCCAGTTCAGTCAACAGCCCAGTGGAGCGTGCTTCTAACTTTTCCCACTAAAGTACTACATGTGTGCGTCATCCCCACCCAATCCAACTGGGACTCTCTCCAACCGTCTATCCCATTGACTACCACCTACTCCCCTTCATCAAAGCCAAATTAGAGAGAAGAATCACTCAGCTGAGTCCTGCCCAAATCCCTGGGCCATACAATTATAAGATACAATAAAATTATGATTACTTTTAGTTACCAAATTTTTAGAAAGTGTGTTACACAGTGAAAGGTAGCTACAGAATTGGGGAAAGACCTATTTTTAGAGGCAGGGGATGATTGAGGAGAAAGAACCAAGAGTTTATGTGCAAATCTGAAATTAATGCTATTAGCCAGGCAATTGAAGAAGGCCAGAGCCAGCAATAGGAAGAGGCTGATCAGGAGCCAAAGGAGCTATTGGGCCCAGGGGCTGGGGAAGCTCCCACCCATACACTTCACAGATGTGCTTGCACCCACTTCACCCATCTATCCACTCCCTCTCTGCTTCTTTCATGGGTGGGCCCAGGTGAGGTATGTAACTTCTTTAGAGAATGGAGAGGGCTGATGTACCTGAGAACCAGCACAGCTGTGCAAAAGCACACCCCAGAGCCTCTCCTTCTACCTCCCTCTGTGACACAAGAAACAGCAAAATGGAGGCCTGATCTGGAGATGGAAACCCTCAGGCCTAGTGTGGTGTTAATGATGGAGAGAAGGCATGTCTATTTACATTATACCTGTCCAAATAATACATTGAAAATGATAATTTCCTAACATAAAATGCAACTTCTAAACAAAATTTAAAGCATCCAGGTTAGCTTTCTCGTCTTCTATAAATTACAAGGAAGCCCAAGTTAATTCTCTTTTTAAACTCAAGACATCCAGGGGGATGGAAATTCTCCTTTCCTTTTTCCTTTATTCTTGAACTGTATCTACATCCTTCCCCATCAGGACTTTTCTTATTTTCTTTTCAGTTGCAATTTACAAAAGTGAAAAGATACCCCACCCCACTCCCCACCAGAGACTTTGTTTAGGGACAAGAAGGAACAAGGGCCCTGCTGTGTCCTCCTTCTGTCCCTGTCTCCTTTCTTGTCATACAGCTTACACAAAGAGGAGAAGGAAAATCACATGTGGAGGAGCTCGAATGCAAAGCAGAAAACAGACATGCAGAAACCAAAACTTGGGTCGATGGCCTTCTTTCCAAACTGGGCCTTCCATGAACAGTGAAAATCGAAAGAGCTGCTTACTGAAATTTGCTCAGCCTCTGCGTTGCTGCCAATTAATATCAAACCCCCATCCAGGCTCCTTATCACCCTACAAATGAATTTCTCTTGCAGAAAAACAAGACAATATGGCCATAACTGTCATTTTTGTGTGATAAGTAAAACATGAGCAATGCATTACTAGTATTTGGGGTGGAATGAAGATTTGGCTGGCAGGCCATGAGGGTGGACGGACCTGCTAATTGCATCCTCTGATTAATCCTCTCCATCCCAAACACACCCTCTTTCCTGGCAGAGCATCACAAAAGTCTCCAAGGTCACTTTGAGGCTTTTATAGAGGCCTGAAAACAACTGTCTGGAGCCCAACTCTGATGCTCATCAGGGTTTGTCCTGGCCCCACGGTGAAAGAGCCATGCTGAGCTTTTCTTCTGCAAGAGACAAAGGGAGTGGTGTCCCCACTGGCTGGGGACAGCACAGCAGGCCAACCAGAAGCCACAGGAGTCTCTGACTGGAGCTGGGCAAGACAGATCTGAGGCTCAGAGAGGGCTGCTCACAAACGAGATCAGCCCCGGCACGGTGTCTGTCACCTAACACCAGCTGCCTGCCAGGGGCCATTTGAAGTGAGATGAAAATATCTCCCAGCATCCTGGAAGAGAGGAGGACAAGGTACAAAGATGAAAGGAACAAGGTACAAAGATGAAAGTGACAAAGCACTAACTTGAGAGCTGCCCCTGCTGGCTTGCCAACAGGGAGGGTAGAGAGGTTTAGAAAGAGACAGCCCTGCGCTTTAGAGGCCCATCAGGGAAGATGACCTTCCTACACCCACAGTCACTGAGGCTGGGGAGCGAGGGCAGAAGGGCCTTGAAGTCTGCTTGTGCAAACTTCTTCTCATCCAGCCATGGGGCCCCACCCTGCCACCCACCTATGGCTCTACTTGAGACCTTTACAAAGGGGGACATTGCTTCTTGAGGCATGTGCCCCATATTTCCAAGGCTCTGCAGGAAGTTGTCCTGGAGGTAGTGTCTGCACCTCCCCAGCACTCTGTCTTCAGACAACCAGCATCCTGGTGCACTTCACTCGGCTCTGTGAGCCACTAGAGACCTGAGTGTGGGTTGGATCGTGTTTCTGAGGAAGGCTTCTCCATCCTGTGTTCAGAGGCTGGGATCCAGCTGGTCTTCCCCTGGCTCCACTGCTGAAAGAGAGTTCCTTCCTGCCTCTGAGCCCCAGCTTCCCATCTATAAGATGAGAGAGGAGCTAGAGACCCTTGATTGTGCTCAGCCCTCTCACCTCAATGAGTCTGTCTCATTGGTCCCGCTAGCAGCAACCAGATGTTGGGCTGTGGGGTCCACCCATCCTGTGGCTCTTCTCATGACTGCAGGCTTGATGTATAGAAAGACTAAAATGAAGAGCAAATGAAAGCACATTACAGAGAGAAAAATAAAGCTAATTGTTGAAACAAAGCAAGGAGTTCTGGAGAAAGAGAGGGGGCCAGATTTATATTAGAATGCCGCTGATGCTGTAACACAGTACCACAGAATTAACAGCCTAAAACAACAAAAATTTATTATCTTACAACTTGGAAGGGTCAGAAATCCAAAGTGGGTCTCACTGGGGAAAGTCATGGCTGTGTTCCTTCTAGAGGCTCCAGGGGAGTTGCCTTTGCCTTTCCATCAACTCTAGAGAGGCCTCCCTCACTCCTTGGCTTGTGGCTACTTCCTTCATCTTCAAAACCCACAGTGTAGCATCTTCCAGTCTCTCTCCGACCCTTCTTGGAAAGAGGGAGCTCCTCTTCCACCTGTAGAGGGTTCTTAGGATTACACTGGGTTAACCCAGATAACCCAGGATAATTTCTTTAAGGGTAGCTGAACAGCAATTTTGATTCTACCTGAAATCTTAATTCCTCCATGCACTATAAGGTATCCACAGCTTCCAGAGATTAAGATGTGTGTACCCTGGTGAGACCCCAGTTTAACCCCACAGGCTGTGTACTGGACAGGTCAGGACTTGGTCCAACCTGGAGCCTCATGTGTGGCCACTGACTCCACAGGTTGGCAGAGGGCTGCTGAATTCTCCTACAGTCCCTCCCGTCCCAGGAGCATGGTCTCCTGTGACTGATGATTCCATGTGGCAAGTTGGCTGGGCCACTTCTTGGTCATACTTTATTGCAGATGTTTCTGTAAAGCTGATATAGGTGGCCCCACTCAGTCAGTTGAAGATTTGAATAGAAAAAAACATTGGCCCTCTGTGAACAAGAGGAAATTGTCCAGCAAACTGTCTCTAGACTTTAACTGCAACATCAGTTCTTCCCGTTTCACCAACAGACTGCCCTTGGATCTAAACCCCAGCTCTGCCCTGAGTCTCCAGCCCGTTCATCTCTGCTGGTAGATTTTGACCTCACCAGGTTTCTACATGTGCATGAACCAATACTTTATAAATCATGTTTCTCTAGAGAATCCTCTCTAACACAAACCTCAAATAATTTATGATAATTGCTTGTCTAATATCTGTGTTCCTCTTTTGATTGTAATTTCTTTTTTTTGTCCCTACTAGGGATTGAACTCAGGGCCTTAGCACTGAGCTACAGCCCTAGCTCCCCTTTTTAAATTTTTTATTTTGAGAAAAGCTCTCATAAAGTCTCAGTTTCCCAGGCTAGGCTTGAAATTGTGAACCTCTCGCCTCTTTCATGAGGCAGAAAACAGAGTTTGTTTTGCATCATCAGCTTTTGCTATGGTTTAAACCCCCTCTGCCCCAGCCCCAGGGAGTTGCAATGCTTCATTTGAAGAGTGGTACGGGTGGGATTCAAGTGGGCGCCACATGTTTCCACATTCAAAGATCCAGACAAGAGGTGCATAATCTTTCACAGGGAAAAAGTAAATAATTGAGAATAATCCAATCCACTTCATCTAGGCCAGTGCCTGACACGAATATTATTTATTGACCAGATGAATAAATAAGCTCCACCTGTAGGCGTGGGAAGAGCTGGGGATGACTGGGCAGGCTCTACCTATTATCATTTCTTTCAATGTTCATAAAAAGTTTGCTCGGGAGGATTTTCTTTCTATTTTATGAATGAAGCAGCTGTCTGCTGGAGTAAAACTTAGCCCAGTTCTCACTGGCCCTAAAGTTGATGCCCTTCATCTGATCTTTCTTCCCTGAAGAACTACTGGGAGGATACGACATTCTAAAATGTTGTCTTAAAGGATTAACTTATTATATGTATACATATATCATTAGTGATGGCAGTTTGATTTATATGAATATGTACTGCAAAAACAGTAAAAAGCTGATTTATAACACTCTGGGGTCCTTTAAGTCTTTCAAACAAAAGCAGTGTGTGAATTGAGAGCTGAATCCATGATCCCTTCCATTCAAATCCCTTCCCAAGTCTCCTCTTTAGGCCAGGGCTGCTTCTCCCCACAGCAACATGGAGTAGTTGACACATAACTGCAAAAATTGCATTTACTTTTCATAGTCTACCAGGATATGAGAATCAACGATCCAATAATCCAATTGCCTTGTGCCAATTCCATTTGAAATAATTGCTGATAAAATCAGAAAGAAAACTTCAGCAAATCTGAAAACAGATTATGGCAGAACTCAGTGGCACAATAGGCTGATATTAAATATTGTTTCAGGGCTTGGGATCAGACTTCACATTGAATCTAGACAAACACTGGGTCCTGGGACTTGGATCAAAGCCAGTTAGAGTCTAGGCTCCTGTCATTCATGGCTTGGATTCTGGGTTGGAAGCTGCTGTCTAAAGCCACTTCTCTGTCTCCACCTCATGTTCACAAGCATCAAAGACTTGAATTCAAGACTGACATCACCAGAAATTAATCTGAATGGCACACCATTTACATCCCATGTGTCTTAATCACTTTCCTCCTTGCTGAGACACAATATCTGACACTAACAACTTAAAGGAGGAGAGGTTTATTTTGGCTTACAGTTTCAGAGGTCTCAGTCCATGCATGGTTGTCTGGCTCCAAGGGAAAAACAACATGGTGGAAGGGTCTAGACAGGGGAAAGCTGCTCACATCATGGCAGTCAGGAAGCAGAGAGGGAAGGCAGGGATATATCCTTCCAGGTCACACCCACAGGGACTTTCTCTTCCAACTAGACATCCTCTCCCAGTAGCACATCAGTTACTGAACTCACTGGTGGGCCAACCCACTAATGAGTACAGTGGCCCCATGATCCAACTAATCTCCAAAGGCCCCACCTCTGAGTACATGAGAGTTTCTGGGGGAGATTCCTTGTCCAAACCACACCACCATGATTTTGTTCACAAGCCTCACAACCTAGGGAGTGGTTATTACATTCCTCATATAACCAGTGAAATTTTCATTCTTGCTCAGGCTCATAAAGATAGTAAGAGCCCAAACTAGGACTGAAATGGAGGTAGTGTTTGGAAAACACTTGGAAAGTGATATCATCATCCCGTTGGACCACACTGCCTCTCAATATGTTCTCAGTGGTGGGAGTCATATCATTTAATTCAGGGTCAAAATCTACGGGGATAATCCTATTTAGCTTTTTACATTAATTAGTCTAATTATATTACTGTCACCGTCCACTTCATAAATGCGACACAGAAAAAGCGAATGTAATTAAAATAACCAACTATTGAAACAGATGTTCATCTGCAAAGCTGAGCACAAATTGAATTTTTAAGCAACATACCTTGTTTTATATGCAAAAGCATCTCCATTAATTTGTTCATTCAACAAACATTTATTAGTGCCTTGATGCCAGCGAGCACTCTAATAGACTGTGGGAGCACAAAGACAAATGTGATCCGGTATCAGTTCTGAGAAGCAGAGGCCCTTGTAGGCATGAAGACCAAAGAAACAAAGTAAGACGGAGGCATCCCTGCTGCCCCCACCCCCAGCTTCTCATGGAGCTCTCACCCCAGAGTTGTCTGCATTTCTTTCATATTCACTGGTGGGATCCATTCAGCCTGTGCTGCTCAGAGACTGCAGTTCCAAGAGCTCATTCTCATCCCTTCTTCGAGGGTTCAGACAGATCCTAGGCGTCGATGCTGGCTTCTCTATTCAAGCAACCAGCTCTTAGATGTGGTCCTCTGTGCCTGAGAGACCCAGAAAATACAGTGTCAGATGTGTTCCCGCTACTTTCCTGCCCTGTGGAAATTCAACACCTGCCTGTGCATCTCCTTCAAGGCCCAGAGCCACCTTTCTCAGTGCTTCTTTGTCCTCTTAGGCTTTACTTTGGGTCCTCATGTCATACATCGTGTGGGCCCGAGCTTGAAAGCAAGCTTACTCCCCACTTCTGGCGGTATGCAATGACATGAGTTTCTCCTCCAAAACTCAAGTAAAATTCACTTGCCATTGTAACAGTCTTAAGTGGGACTTGTAAGAGGTGATTAGCTCCTGGGAACTCTGCCGTTGTGAAGAGATTAATGCTGTTATTATAGGACTGGGTTCCTCATAAAGGCAAGTTTTGTTCTGCTTTGCGTGTGTTGTGTTTGCTTGCCCTTCTACCAGGTCATGGTGCAACGAGGAGCCCCCACCTTCACGTATGAGGACTGTGCTAACGAACTTCTCAGCCTCCAGAACCATGAGCCAAATAAAGTTCTACTTATAAATCACCTACCCTGCGGTATTCTGTTAAAATGCAGGAAAAGGCCCCAGAGACATACACATACACTAGGATGGTTCCTTTTATTAATCATCTTTCCTGAGTTAAAGGTGCACAGATAGGTGCTAAAACACTGCTTCTTGGTGTGCCTATGAGAGTGTTTCTGGAAGAGATCAGTATTTGA
This sequence comes from Heterocephalus glaber, assembly GCF_000247695.1. Next base: position 20,610,163 of record NW_004624735.1, on the reverse strand, counting down.
ATCAGTAGACTGAGTAAAAAACTTCAGCCTTCCCCAGTACGGTGGGCATCACTTAATCCCTTGAGGTCCAGATACAGCAAAGAGAGAGAAGAAGGGAAAATTCTGTTTCAGTCTCCTGGAGCATCAATCATTTACTCCCCTCAGACTTCAGAACCTTTTATCCTTTAGAATCCCCTCAGGTCTTTGGCCTCTGGCATGTACACCAGTGGCTTCCAGTTTCTCAGGCCTCTGTCTTCCGGCTGAGTTGCAGCACCAGCTGTCCTGTGTCTCTAGCTTGCACCAGGCATATTGTGGGATGGGACTTCTTGGCCTCCATAAGTGCATGAGCCAATTTCCACAATGAATCTCCCCTTACTATCTCTGTACATTTTAATGGTTCTGCTCCTATGTAGAACACACACACACACACACACACACACACACACACACCACTCACAATAAGTTTTCATGGGTTTGGTAAACTTTATTGAAGATTGAGCAGCTACAGGATTGAACCACACACCGAGAAAATTTTTGCTCTCCTATTTCCCCCTCTCCACTCCTTCCTACTATGTCTCCTTCCTATTACCTCCCCCAGGATTGCCCGAGGATACCTCAATGTCTCCTTACTCTCCCTGAGTAATTCAGGCCCCTCCACACTCTGTCCTCCCAAGCCTGTGCATCCTTACAAACTTAAATGCTAACAGCTACCAGGCAGAGCTCAAAGGCGCTCACTTACCGGTTTCATTTTCCATACACTGCCTTTGTAATTTTACATTGAAAATTTTGTCTGTCTGCCTGATATTCTCATTGATTCATTCACATAAATTCCCTGAGCACTTACTCAGGGGCTCCAGGACACAGCAGCAGGTACAAAACTTAGTCCCTGCTTGCTGTCAAGCTGCCTGTTGTCTGGCAATAATGGTGGCTCAGCTTCTTCTGGCAGCCCACTCGGCCTTTTCTTCCTAACTTTCGTCTGTCTTCACCACCCTGGTCCACACTCAGTGTACAGGCCTTTCAATCACAAGTTCAAGCTCAGACCAAAAACCTGTTCTGAACCACATCTGGTTGTAAGTGTGTCACGGTATTGTGTACCTTGAGGAGGAAGAAGCACCAGGGCTATGCAAACAGATGGGCTTGAGGTAGCTTATACAGAGAACTCTAGAAACCCCTCAGATCTGGAACATGGGCTGGGAGAGGTTGGGAGGTTCCAGTGGAATGTGTCAGGAGGACGCTGGTGAGGGGTTCCCCAAAACACAGGGCCAACATTTCCCTGGTTTAAGGCAGGATAGGTAGGCTGGCATCATTGTCTTTTTCTCATAGATGAGAAGCACAAAAGAGGCTAGGTCAGTTGCTCTAGGTCTCAAAGATAAGAAGAGGCAGCGGTAGAATTTGAACTCTAGAAGTCTTGTTCCCAAGACTATTAGCAATTATACTACACTGACTCTCAAAAGCAAGATACTCTAAAACTGAAGGTCTCAAGATAATTGTGTGTGTGTGTGCGTGTGTGTGTGTGTGTGTGTGTGTGTGTGTGTACCTTAAGCAATTGCTACTATAAGTTCTGTGGACCACATGTTAGGAGAGAAGAAAGTAGATGGTTGCCAGAGGTTCCCTGACCTATTGTCTGCAGAAGAGACAGAGGAGGTATAGGATGGGGTTCAGCGAATCTCCAGGGCTGAGATGGACTGAGCTTTAAGGGAAGGCTAGAGACAATGTAGAGAAATGAGTTCAGGCAGAACCTTTAGCACCTGCAAAAGCTCAGAGACATGAGAGCAAAATGCTACCTTCTTAGAGTACAAGAATAATCATTTATATTTATTGAGCCTCTTATTATTTGATCTTCACTACAACCTAGGAAAAAGGTATTGGCATTAACCATAAAGTTAGGAAATATGAAACTTGAAATGAGGTTTGGGGATGGTAATTAAGCCCGCTAGTAGTAGGGTCCCTCCAAAGTCCCCTGGCAGTAAAGGAAGCGGGCCAGAACCTGTGCACTTAACTATTTTGCATTCCTGCCTCCAACTAATCACAGAATGTTTGTAGAACTGGGTTAGTTGAGTTGGGTTGGGAGGTAAGTAGCAGACAGGGCACCATCAACCAAGGAGCCAAACTTGATCAGGGAAAGCCAAGCAACCCAGAAAAGTGGGAAATGGCTTTGAAATGTCAAGATTATCTTAAAAACTCAACTTTTGCACAGTAGACCCAAATATCTCAATGTTTACCTTAATAACTATGTTAAATTCACTAACATTCAGTAAACCCTACACCCCAGGAGGATGATCTATGTTCCACCTTGCTTAGAGCAGTGTTGTGCGTGATAGCATGGAACTGTATGATGATGTGCTTAGCTTTTCCTTTGTGATGAATTTCTTTCTCTTATATTATCTACACTGACCACATTAGCTGTTATGTCCTTTATTTTGAGATGGTGTACGGTGTATTAGCTTTCCATCTCTGTGACAAAACAAGAAGACAATCAACTTTTAAGGAGGAAAGATTTACCCAGGCTGCTGGTTTTACTGCTTTCAGTCTGTGGTTGCTTTGGGCCTGTGGCAAGGCAGAATATCATGTCAGGGAGCTCATGGTGGAGCCAAGCTGCTCACCTCACGGCAGCCTTGAAGCAAAGCAAGAGCCAGAGGAAGGGGCCAGGGTCCTAGTATATCCTTCAAGAGCAAGTCCCCAGTGACCTACTCCCTCTCACTCAGCCCCACTCCTAAAGGTTACACCAACTCCCAGGACCACCATGGACTTATGAGCAAGCCCTCAGCATATGGCCTTTGGGGGACATTTCAGATCCAAAAACACAAGCTAACTAGCTCAGCCCATGAAATTCTTTTATATCTCAGCCCTACATAAGGTCACCTCAATGACCTCTGAGGTGAAACATCTCAGAATGAAGGTTTCAGTGGAGTGCAGTGTATGTTTGACTTGATTCCCTACCAACTCATGAGAGCAAAGCTCAAGGCACCCAGACTGGAGGTGTAGGACCCCAGCTCCCTCTCGTCTCTTGATATTTAAGGTAACCCCAACCCCAGCCTGCTCCTCTTAGGCAAGTCCTTGACTCAGTCTCTTACCATAGAGTCTGAGATGTCCTTCCACCTAGAATCTTGAGCATCCAGTGCTACATCTGGTCCTGACTTTAGGGCCCTCTCTGTGGCAGAATGCCTCACCCACTATCTTGGATCACCCAGGAGCTGCATCTGTGACACGTGGCCTCCAAGGCAGTCTCCACCCATTCCTTCCATCCCTGTCCATGCACGAAGTTTCTCATGTCAAGAGGTTCTGTTTTATCCTCATCTTCCTGAGTCTTAGGGACTTGTTTGGATAATAGAATGCAGCTGATGTGATACTCTGGGACTTCTGTGGAAGGATCATAAGATATTTTCAGCCTTCACCCTGACCTCTTGAGGAGCTTTCTGTTGGAAGCAAGTTTTCCTGCTGTAGAAGCCATGTACAGATGTTCTTTGGCTACCCTAGATGAGGTGTCAGCCAAAGTCCTCATCAACTGATAGCTTCCTTCTAGAAAGAAGAACCTCAATGGTCAAATGGAAAAGCAAGTTATGTGATGCAGGGTGAAAATGGCTAGAATGGTAAATAAAAGGAAGGGTTCAGTTTTAACTAGAACACTTAGGAATGGCTTCACCCAGAGCATGACATAATGTTTGAGCAAAGATTTGAAAGAGGGGCATGCAGGCCAAGCAGATTCTGGAGAAGGAGCCTGGGGACAGAAGGAAGGGCCTATGCAAAGGCTGGGGCAGGACAGGGCCTGCTGATAGGAGCAGGGATCAGGGTGGGACTGTAGGGTATGGTAGTCAGGACTGTGAGGCTGGAGCTGTGGAGGTGGACACAGCCTGTGTCTGTTTGCAACAGCGCCTCCTGGCTGCAGATCTGAGAACACCCTCTAGGGAGCTGAGGTGAAGTCAGGAATACCTAGTTGGGAGACAGGCAGCAGAATGCAGAGCCATCCCTAGTGAGGTCAGCAGGTGCAGTCAACTCTGGATTTATTTCTAAGGCAAAGACAATATGGCTCTTGATGGATTGGGTGTGGGTATGTGAGGAAACAACTCACCACTGAACTGAGATGGGAAAGCCTGAAGGAGGCACTGATCATAACTAAACTATCATCAGGAGTTCTATCTTGGAATTGGATTTGGGCTGTGACTCTTATTAGTGGTATAGACATGGTCAGAGCTCTTCAACCTCTGTTTCCTCATCTGGACAGTAGCAGTCATAGCAACTAGCGCACAGGTGTGTTGTGAGGATGGACAGTAATTAGCCCCAGGAAGAGGCTTGATTGATGTGAGCTGCCTGTGTGCTCGAAAGAAAGTATAAGGGCATAACAGGAGGGTGAGATATCTGTGGACACCATCATGAAGTAGGAAAGGCAAGAATTATGTAAACTGTGAATACACTTATTAATTGCTCTACTTTGCTATTAAAAAATATGAAACTTGCAGGAAGCTGAGATTCTTAGTTCAGCCAACACTACAGAAAGGTGCACCACTCTGATGGTAGATTTTAAACCTGTGAAAAGATGGGAAAATATTTGATAAGTTTCTGGTCCTACCTGGTATGGCAATGGGCCATGAAAACAAGGCAGCAATTGTTTTTATTTCTTAACCGAAGTTCCAAAGAGAAAAGGCAGGTTGTTGAATTAAACTGTTTTTAACCTTCTTTGCATTGGCATCCAGGGGAGTTCACAGCTGGCCCAGTTTGTTACCAAATAATGAGATGGATTAAATGATCTATTCAAGCATAATGGTTACTTCCTCAAGGGCTAGAGCTGTGTCTTAGTTTTTCCTTTTAACCTATAGAGCAGCAGATCTGCAGGGGGAGTAGGTACTTAACAAACGTACACGAGGAATTTTGTTCATTCAGCAAACAAGTCAGAGCACAGTGCCAAACCTCAGAGTCACAGTTCACAGCCTCACCTTCCAGGTAGAGTTAATAGGGCTCTCACTGGTTGCATGCATGTATTGAGCATGTGTTGTGTCAGAGCCTACAGGAGACCTGATGAAGCTCTTATCTCCATCCTTGCAACAACGCAATGATGCTCCGCTATCCCTACTTTAAGATGAAAATACAGAGTATAAAAGACAATTTTTCCCAATTTCCTCCCTTGTTATGAATTGAAAGTTGAGATTTGAGCCCATATCTGCCTGACACTTTCCCTCAGATCATGCACAAGGAAATGCTTTTCTCCTTACCAGCCAGGTGAGAAGAGGGACTAGACTCAGATTCTTTAAAACCCAGACAGCAGGTCTGGGTTGAATTTGGCTCTATTAGCTTCATTACTGAAGCAACTGGAGGACATTAGCAGCTGAACCGTGAGCTGTGTAGAGGTGAAAGTTCAGATGTAGCACAGAAAAACTACTTCATACTAGGTGAATAATGGTGTTGATATCTTGTCAACAGATTTTAAATATAATTTGTCTCTTTGCTTAATTATTACAGATAACTTGTTCTATGCAAAGAGTTTGTTCTATTAACACACTACCTAATGGAATGTAAATTATTTCAGAAATGTCTTCTGCATATAGATGCTGGCTATATAGATAGGAATGCAACTATGAATTATTTTTCTTTCTCTAATATTTTACTCTCATGAATCTTCAATCACTTGTTTTGTTTTGCATCTGCACCTATTTACCAGATGTTTCATTTCAGGATTAAATTATTCTATGAAAAAACACACTTTTTAAATATTATAAGAAAACATATATATATATACATGTATAAATAATATATTTTACATGTATGCTTACATACAGATAGATAAAAAGGATGAAAAGAATTTCTCCAATGGGATTGGAATAAAGGAAAACTTCAAAGGCTGTCCATTTGAACAAATTTAATAAAGTAAGTTCATAGACTGTTCAAGGTAGAAAGACCTTAGCAGTAACCTATATTCATTCCATCTTTGTGCATGTGAACCAGCTAAGCAAGGTAGAACTATGCCTTGCCCACAGCCACCTAGTGCAGAGAGCAGGTGTTTGGGAAAGAAAACAGATTCCACCTGCATTTTTTACTGGCCCTCACCATAAGTCAGGAGCCCTCTGGCAGCTACAAAATGAGGAGTCTGGACAATGATCTCTTTCTAGCCTGTCATTTTCTGGACCACCTGATTTAAATGGGTCACCCGCTGTTTCTCATGCAGAGCACTTATCATCATGTGTAATTTCCGAACTGATGTGTGAGCTTATTTGTTTAATATATGACTTCCCCAGGGGAAGAGAGGAGATGGCTTCATAGGTTCCTCAGCACACAGTGCCAGGACCAGCATGAGTTACTGAATGGTTAAAGGCAGGAGTGACTGAAACACATTCTGATCATACAGCTCACACTGGCGATCACCTGGATTTCCTGCATGTCAGTTACCAGAGGAAAAGAACAGCTTTTTTGCACTCATGGATTCAATTTTATTCAAATTCGTAGATCTTTTTTTCACACAAAATTGGCTTTCAACACCTTATATATATAACAAACTATTAAGTGATTTAACACTCTCTTTCACACTTGCAGCTGCTAATGCCCTGAAACTTGATTCTTTTCATGAGTACAGGAAAAGAATGCCCTGTATTTCAGTCCTGCCCATCTCCATGTCCTCAAAAATTCTCTAGATAATATCTGTAAGGCATTTTTTCCTCAATGCTGAAACTAGTTTCCTTTTCCTTTGTAGTTTAAACAACCAGGGTTCAGAACAAATCAGCCCAGTATAAACGAGTTGGATGTGACTGTATGCGGATGGTTTAAGGAGCTTGCATTAAAATGTATATATTAAACTTATTATGTGGAAAGACTTGCCAAGAATTCATAGCTCCACAATGGTGAATCGTTTGTTTATCTACTCAGCTAATGTGATGGAGCACTCACGGCCTCTGGCGTCCTAGAGAACATGGCCCAGAGCTAGGAGATGGGTGCATGAGCTGCAAGCCGCCACCAGAATGAGAAAGCCCAGCTCTCTGGGGTCCCTGGGCAGGGCCACCACATCCAGGAAGGGTAGGCCATTGAGACAAGCTTTCAAGTAAGAGTGTGAGCAGGCCAGAGGAGGAAGGGGGCTGGTGTGGGTGGGGAATGGGAAAAGTGATCCTTGAATATAGAACAAGGATATGAACATGTGATTGTCCCAGATCCTGGAATCCAAACACGAAATAAACAGGCATGCAGCTCCCAGTCCAGAGCTAGGGTCCAGTAGGGAAACAACTTCATCATGGCAAGGTGAGTGCTCTTTCGGAGGAAGTTCACAATGCTAGCTTACACCTTGGATGGTCTCTGCGGTGTGATGAGAACAGGTCACCATCATAAATAGACTCAGCTCAAATGAGCAGTTGTATAGACCCAAGAAGGTTTACAATGGGTCTGGGAAGACAAGACATTAGTATAGTAGAGGTTATGCTCAGGGGAAAACATTTCACCATTTAGTTCAGTACTTCATCAAGTTGGAAAGTGAGTGGCTTTTAGCCTTAATTTATTTGTCTGCAAAATAGGAATGGTAATACCCTTTGATACTGCATGCACACACACATACACTCTAGTTTCTACTACATCCCCAGCCCCCCACCCAGTCCCAACAAGCCCAACCTTTCAGCCATTTCACATCTCCTCGGATCCCTTCTCAGAAATGTACCCTAATTCTTGTTTCAGAGTGTGTGGGTTCCCCTTGAAAAGTACTCTTTAAATTCAAAGATTACTCAGACATTACTTCCAGCTGTGACGAAGCCTTCTGTTCACTCCTGATGGAATTGCTGGGATCACATTTCTCTCTTCACTCCCTGCCAGTGTTGGCAGGACTTGCCAATTTAGCGAGTCTTCAGACCTGCACAATGCACAGAGAAGGATAAAGGAAAAAAGAATAAAAGAGGAGAAAGGAAAGAGAGAGTCAGGGAGCAAGAAAAGAGGAAGGGAGGGAGGCATGTGCAACCTCAGCTGCTTGAAAACATGTCTTTCACGGGCTGCAAGAAGAGATCTAAGGCTCCAAACAGCTAAGGTCCTGACTTTTCCAGATCAATTAGATCACTGTGGCCCGGAGCTATCCAGAACCTTCTTGAAAGAGGTGCATATTAATTACCAGCAGAATTTGGCCTGATAGATGTCAGGATCCTGAGAACTCCAGAGACTGCCCTTCCTGAGGAAGTCAGTGCATGGAGTCAGGGCATGGAAAATGGGCTGAGTACTCCCTGTGCTGCTCAGGGACCTCATCCTTGGTCAAGGTCCAGTACCTCTCTACCTTGTAAATCTGGGGAAAGAATAGAACCTTTTTATTGAGTTATTGTGAGGAGGGGAGAGAATTCCTGAGAAGACCGCACTTAGAGTATTGATCCACCCACTCGTGGGGATTGTGATGATCGTAGGTTTGGCCGAGTGGCGATGTGGGAAGACCCCAGGGTCTGGAGGTAGACCAGATGGATTTGAAGCCAGATGTACTAGTGATGTGAGTGATCTCAGCAGGCAGTTGCTAATTTTGGAGAATGCTTAGCAAAGGGGAGCAGAGGGCAAAATAGAGAGAAATCTGCATTTATTAATGCCTACCGTGAGTGACACTCAGCTTGGTGACTGACAGGAGTTATTTTATATAAAAATGGACCATATTGACATTATCTGTTTTTCTTATTGCCATCATTCTTTTTATAATTCACACTATAGTTTTCATTTTCCAGATGAGGAAACCATCCTCAGGAAGAACATGAATGGCCAGAGGATGTGCAGTTAGAGGCTGCAGAGAAGGAATTTGGACCAGATCTGTCTGTCTGAGTGCCCTGTGTTCATTCTCATGCATCCCAGCCCAACACTCTGCCAGAACCTTCTGCCCAAGCAAGAGGCCATGTCATTTCTTATCACCACACATGGTCTTCTCCCTTCAGAGAACTTAATCACAATTAGAAATTCTATGTTCCGTTGTTCACATAACAAAAATATGAAGCTATCATTTATTGAAGACATATATTACCTGTTGTTATTCTAAGCACTTTTGTTGTATTATCTCATTATAGCTCACATCAATCTTATGAGCTCAGCACTTAGCAACTTACATGTCATTTTATTTCTCTCTATAACAATGTGTGAAGTTGACATTAATAGCTTCACTTTATGGATCCCGGCCCTGGGACCCAGGGAGGTTAAATCTCTTCTTCAAGGTTGCAGAGCTGGTAAGTGCGTGTCTGTGGCCTCCACTAAACTCTATACTTCATGAGGGCAGTGACCTTGCTCCAAATCCTGGCCTGGTAAAGGAGACATAATAAACACTCAATAAACACTAAAGCAATGCAGAGATGAACACCAAGGGAAGAGCACAGAAGGTTTTGAAGCTAGTGATCAGATTTTTTCCTTGGTGCTCAGAATCAGCTGCTGTATTTTGACCAGCAGTGTGTGAGTGTGTGTGTGTGTGTGTGTGTGTGTGTGTGTGTGTGTGTGAGACAGGTGATGGGTTGAGGTTGTGGAAGGCAAGTTGTGTCCATTTTAACTCACTACCACCCAAGTTGACAGGACTGGGCTTGTAGCTCAGTGGTAGAACATATGTAGCTGAGTACATAAGAGGCCTGGGTTTTCATCCCTAGCAAAAAGAAGTAGCAGCAGCAGCTCTGAGGAAAGGATGAGGTCTTGAAACTCTACTGCCTGTGCTGTCCTCAGTGAGCAAATGCAGACACGGAAGTAACTATCCTCTTGTGCAAAGGAACCATAGTATGGGAAGAAAGAATTATGAAAATTAGGTTAGTACCCGGAGTCAAATGAATATTAAACTTGAGCAAAAGGGAGCCATTGTAGGTTGGGGAGGACCCATTCATTCACTGATGGTATATTTCCTGAAACCCAAACATCTGTGTGGCTGGAGTGATAGTAGGAGAAACTGGTAGAGTAGGCAGGGCCAAATCCTACAGTGCTTTGCTGGCTGAATAAAATATTCAACTTTCATCTGAACCAACAGCACTGGAGACCCTGAAGGATTTTAAGTGAGGAAGGAAAAACCAGACTTGCATTTTTAAAACTCAGTCTGGTGCAGTGTGGACAGCTGTCAAGAAAGAGGCCAGAGAGCATGAGATCAGGGAGGACCCTGGGGCGGACAGAGGAGGAAGTGATGGAGAGAGGGAGGCCAGAGACTTGGGGAGGCAGAATCCACAGGAACTGCTGGCAGTGCCGCTATGAAGGTGCAGGGTGGGGTGGAGGGACCCAGGTTTCTGGAATAATGGAGAGACCCCTCAATGAGATAGAGTGTACTGGAAGAGAACATGTTTTAGGATCTTTGGTGGAGAAGAATCAAATAAAATCTATTTGCAAGAAGATGGAAACTATTTTATGAAAGCAAAGACCCAAATGCAAAACAAGATCATCATAATTCTTTAATCAGAGATTCATTCCTCTTAAGGACTCTTTGACTAATTGAGGGGCCTGTTGTAAAATCAAATTTGACATCTTGGAGGAATTATTCAGTGACTAAGAACAAGTGATCTCCATGCAGCCCCAGACTCTCTGCTCATTTTAAAGGCCCGTCGAGGGGCATCTTCTTCAACACTGGGGTCTGTGTGGAGTTAGAAGTAAATTGTCCTCATGTCATTAAAAGTTAACAGCTTCTTCAATAAGAAGTAACAGTCTTTACAGTGTAACAGTTGATTCCTCCCTACCTTTTAGAAAATCTAGAAAATAATGAGTATAGGAGAAATTTATATAGATTTTTCAAAATCCACTTTCTATAGCTTTTGGACTTGATGAGAAGCCTAATTTCTCCTGGGGGCAAAGGAACTGATTATAGCAGTTACCATTTACTGAGCTCCTACTGTGTGCAGGCAATTTGTATACACATAAAATTACTTAATCTCAATATTTCTGAAAGATAGGTATTTATCATTGAGGAAACTGGTTTAGTGTATTAGCTTCCCCATTGATGGACAAAACAACCAAGTGATTGTGTCATTGATGACACCCACAACTTAAAGGAGGAGAGATTTACTGGGCTCGCAGTTTCACAGGCTACAGTCTATGTTTGGCTGGCTCCATCCAAGGCAGAAACAAGATGGTAGAAGGGTGTGGCAGAGCAAAGCCGCTTAGTTCATGGTGGCCAGGAAGCAGAGTAGGGAAATAGCATCAGAAAGGAAGGGGTAAGCAGCCAGATCTACTCAGACACACCCATAAGTATGCTTTAATAATCCTCTAGGTGGCTCTCAAGACAATCAAGTTGACAATTCAGCTTAACTGTCACACGTAGTAAAGTTAAGTCACTTGCTAAAGCTCTTATACACATTGGAGTTGAAAAGCTGGGCCTCCAAGTCTATGTTCTGTCTGCTATTCCTCCACTATAGTTTAGATAAGGCTTGAGTGTGTTCTCCAAGGGTTCACTCGGAACCTTGGTCACTGGTCTAGTGATATTAAAAGGTGGAAGGACTTTCCGGAAGTGGGGCCTAGAGGGAGATCTTTAAATTATTCTGAGTACTGCTCTTAGAAAAGATTAGAGCAGTTCTCATGGGAACCTAGTTAGTCCTTGCAAGAGGGTTGTTGTAAAAGGACAAGACCTGGCTATGCTTGATGGTAGGTAAATGGCTATCATCCCCAGCACTCTGGGAGGCTGAGGCAGGAAGATCACACATTTGAGCCAAGCCTAGCTAACTTATTGTCTTAGCAAGATCTTGTTTCAAGATGAAAAATAAAAGTGGTGGAAAAAGGCAAGGCTGCCCCTTTCTCTCTTCATGCTCTGGCTTTCTGTCTGTCCTTTTGTTCTCTGTCCCATGTGCATTCCTGCTACGTGTTGTTCACCATTGGGCTCTCACCAGGGACTGAACCAATGGAATTATCTGATCTTGGACTTTCAACTTCCAAAACTTTGAGCTAAATGAACTTTTTTCTTTATAAAGTATCCAACCCCAGGTATTTTGGTCCAGCACCTGAAAACAATTTTGATATATCAACAGAAAACAGACTAATATGGGCACTTAGATGTTATTTTTTTCATTCCAAGAAGAGTAATAGAAGCTTCTTTCTGTTAAGCAAGCTGCACATCACTTGGTTAAGATCAACAACTTGGACATTTATTTCAAACTTGATGCTTCGTTAACTGAAGTAGCATATTTCTTTTGAGCATAATGTGACACTTAGTATCCCAAACTAGTTCTTCCCTAGACTTTTTCATTAATTATAGACTTTCAAAGATGAAAATAGAAGGAAACCACTTCCACTTACCAAGTAACTGCTATGTAGCTGCAGGAATCTTTGATATAGAAATTATTACCACCAGTCAGGCATGATGCCGCATGCCTGTCATCCTAGGACTTGGGAGGCTGAGGTAGAAGGATCACCATGAGTTCAAGGACAGCCTGGGCTACACAGTGAGACCCTGTCTCAAAAGAAAGAAAGAAAGAAACAAACAAACAAACAAACAAAGAAAAAGAAATTATTACCTCCATTTCATACATGAGAAAATGGAGGCTCAAAGTGAGGTGAAATAACTGGAGCAGATCACATGTAAATGCTGACAAGAGGGGGAAAAAGGATTTCATTTCCAGGTTGGAAACTTTGTTGTTCATGAGATGGAAGTACTGGCAGAGCTTTGTTTTGTCTATAAGATAAAAAATCAAATCATCATCAAGCTAAGGAATGATAAATAGTGGATGTGAGTGACTTGTATCAATAAATGACCTCTCAATTTTGCTGACTTAAGCACTCTCTATCTCTTTGCTGGACAAACACAATTTTGATTTTATCTCGGAAGTCAAGAGAGAACAGTGTCTCAGGACATTGCCAAATGCTAAGGAAATCAATTGGGCAAAACTTATTTACTGAAATGAAACTATCCTATTTATTTAAGAAACCTTTATAAAACACTTATTATGTGCCTAGCCCTGTTTGGAGCACTTCCAAATATTGACTAATTTTATCCTCTTAGTAATCCACTAAGGTAGGTACTATTGTGATTCTCTTTTACACTTTGGGAAACTGAGGTACAGAAATGATAACTAGCTCAGGATCACATAGTTAGAGGGAAGCTGGCCCTTTAGAGTATAATCTTAACTGCTGTAATGGGTAGCAGTGTACTTGGATGAAACCCCCTTATTTTGGGGACAAAGTTTGGGTCTGTGGTTTTTGTGCTTTCCACAAGCCCCAAGTCGTGGAGTACAACCCTGTTGTACTTTTTGTACCTGTCAGATATCCAAAACACTTGCCACACACACGCACACACACACGCACAAACACACAAGATAAAGGAAGAAATTCTTACTCCTGATTAGGCCTGGGGCGCTGTCCAGGTGCTTGGTGCTGATCATTCCCCGTGCTTCCTCGGTTGGAGGACAAGAGAGTTCAACATGTACCGAGCTCACACTATGTACAGACACTGGGTGCTGGCAAATGCCACATACCATATCAACCACATTTCATGTCATAGCTCCTTAATTCTGACAATCGGCTTGCGTGCTTGGATAATTTCCCTCCGTTTCATGGATGAGGAAACTGAGACACTGTACTGAAAGTTTCAGTATGTAGCCCAGCGACACCAAGTTTTAAAGTGGCAGAGTCGAGATATGAACCCACATATTCTGCCTAGAGAGAAGGAGTTCTCAGCTACTGTGTCTACAGCCTCCATAACAGCAAAGGATAAGAAACACGTGCCATTCCATTTAAGGCCCACAGCCAGCAAGTGAGGCAACCACTTTCTCCCCAGGTGGCCAATTCTAGACCTGGATTCAGAGTGGCCTGTTCAGTTGCCCTTAGTCATATGATTAGTGAGTGGGAGAAGCACAGCGTGAAATTGTAGGGAAATGGGGAGTGGAGAGTCTGTAGCTCTTCTATGCTACACAATGCCTGTGTCTGCACTCTCAACTAGAAGCCCCGTGAATGCACAACCTGAACAAGAGTACCAAATACCACAAGGAGAAAAAAGACCAGACTATAGGTGCCCAGCGAGGCAGTGCCAGGTACTTATGGTGAAATATTTTACTATAGCACATCACCCAGGGGTTTGGTCATCTTCACTGTGAACCTACTTTCCACCTTTTCCAACCTCATTCTGGGCCCTGGGAGGTAACCTCTGTGGAGTAGTCTACTGGGCTTCCCTGACCTCTGGCTTCTGTTTGGACTTGGCTGATGGGACGGGGCTGCAGGAGGTCAGTGGGTGGAGGAGTAAGGCCAGGGTGTTCAGTCCTCCAGCTCCTTCCCGAACACACCATGTGGCAGAGGCTGTTTTCAGTCTGCAGCTGCAGCTCCTGTAGGAGCCTGCTGTGGTTTAGAACTAGAAATTCCTCACAGAGTCCTCATGTGTTCAAAGGCAGGGCTTTAGGAAGGTGGTTGGATCACGTGGGGCCTGTGATCATTGGCGATTGATCCACTAGTGAGCACTAGTGGGCTGAGTGTGCTGTTGGCAGAAGGGGATTGGTTGGAGGAGGTGGGTCGTGGTGTGTGTGACCTGGAAGAGTGTTTCCCGCCTCAGCAACTACCTTTGCCTCTGTTTCCTGGCTGCCATGACATGAGCAGCTTCCCCCTGTCCAAACCTTTTCAACATACTCCTCCTGTCTTGAAGCCAGCCAAATATGGACAGAAAATGTGAGTCAGAATCAACCTTAAGTTTTGGGGGTTGTGTGTTTTGTTCCAGCAATGAGAAAGTGACTGAGACAGAGACCTTCTCCTACCTCTACAGCTCCCGTAGGTCCTGGGACTTACTCTCTCCCTTGCTTCTGTAGGCATGGGTTGGGAAGGGTTTCTACTCCTGGCTCACGTGGCTGAACTCCACCTCAGTTCCCTGTTCCCTCAGCGTCACCTTGTAAATGGCCCTTTCTGAAACTCTCTGTAATGAATCCTTCTGAGTACATCACTTGTGTCCTGTCAGGATTCTAACCAATACGGTAAATGACGGCATAGACAAAAGAAAACACAAAACTCACTGTAGCGTGATGAGTGAACGCTCAGTACAATAATTTATTGAGCACTTTCTATGTGTTAAGGGCTGAGCTAAGCTTTTTGCATGCATTTACTCATCTCTGCCTCACATTTGGCCTATGAAGTGGCTGGATTATTGATCCCGTTGTGAGACTTAGAGTGTAAGTAACTCTCTGAGAACAAGCAGGGTCATACCTTGGTGATATTGAGGTTGGCAGTGAATTTGTTTCTGGCTGGTGATGAGCAGAGGGAGAGTAAGGACAGCAAGGATAAGATGTAAGTATCCCATTTGAAAGACACCTCCGTACTTCCTGTTATCTACCTGTTATATTACTCTTAATTTATATTTTGAGTTTCTCACATAAGGGAAAGCATGCAATATTTAAATGTGGGTGTCTGATTTATTTCACTTAACATTACGGTCTCGAGGTGCATCCTTTTACATACAAATGCCTGAAGCTTATCCTTCTTTTGGCAGAGCAAGGGGAAAAGGATTAAAAAAAGAGAATAGAAGAAAAATGGAAAGAGTTTTTTCAAATGGGAAGGGGAACAAGATTTAGAAGAAACATGGAGGAATGAGTAGGGAAGGGGACAAAAAAGAATTAAGATGTGTTATGTACTTGGACACTTTCCCCAGGACAAATGGAACCACTATGTACTGCAAACGTACTAATAAGGTACATAATTTTAAAAAGAAAGTTAAAAAATCAGCATCCCCAGTGAGTGTTCCAGCTGCAGCTTCACCCATAGACTCATCTTTGGTTCCTGTAAGAAGGGAGGGCACACGCTTGTGTTTCACACAGGCTCCCTCTCAGGTGCGGGGCAAATTCCCACCTGACGCTCACCTGAGCAGCAGCTTCCACTTCATTTCCACAAAGGTGACAACTTTTGCCCAAGCCACAGCTGGTTTCTCACAGGAGGCTCTTTCCTCCTGGTGTCCACAGCCACCTTGGGAGGGCAGTTCAGTCCAGACCTCCTGGCCCTGTCTGTCCTGACTGCATGGGCCATACCAAGCTGGACTCTAAGATGTGATGCCAGAAGGGGCATTTTGTTTTCTTTAAGAAAAAACCCCATGACTCTTATTTTTGTTGATTTCTGTGTTTTTGAGACTTGTGAGTGTCTCATGAGCGATCATCTAGAGTGTGGGGGTAGCAGTTTTGCGGCAGCAGCAACACCCTCTGTTTCAAGCTGCCTATTGCTTGCTAAGCATTTCCCCCTGTTCCTTACTGGGGGAGCTCGGGTTTTATTGAAGGTGACAAAGTGCCCAAGTAAAACACTACATTTTCCAGCTCTGTCTCATGCAAATAAGGACACATATGGTTCATGGCAGCTGAGCACAAGCCATTTGAGGAGGTGTCTAAGAAAGCATCTTGCCACCTGGGCAGAATCAAAAGGTGCTCATTTCCCCTTTAGCTCTTCCCCTTTCCCTTTGGTCCTTGCTGGAATAAGAGGATGATTCCCGGCGTGAAAGGAGGAAACACATTTTGCAGAAAGACTGAAGGAGCCTGGCACACAGTGGCATCTTATAGCGGTGGTACCAGCACTGCACAGCCTACTGTTGTTCTCTCTGAGGGGTGGAAAGGCTTTCGCCTCCTAGTTAGGACGGACAGCTGGGCTTTCCATGCCACATCCTTGAATCTCTGCTCCCCACTCTGTCCTGCTCACGTGTGGCTGATGAGCACTGAAACAGGGCCAGCATGAGTGAGCAACTAGATCTGAGGTTATTTAAATTTAAATATGAAAATGGAAGCCCGGTAAGATTTTTTCCATTAAACAGAATTTTATAGTTTTGATAGAACCACATTTTACTTTAACCGTTGAAAATTTTGCATTGGTTTGAGATGTGCTGTGGATGTAAAAAACCAGAATTCACAGATCTATTACAAAAAATTTAGAAGAATCTAAGCTCTTATTAATATTTTAAAGTATTTGTTACTCATTGCAGCAACATTCTGGATACACTGGGTTAAATCAATGACCTTACTTAACTCAATTTTCACTTGCTGCTTTTCACAAGGTCAATTGGTCTCTAGAAAATGACAAGGGGGCTCACGTTACCCTTCCGCTCTGGTATTCTACCTATCCTGTGCCAACTTCATGCCTGGCTCTGCATTTCACATAAACTGAGGTCATGGAGATCTTAGAGCAGCTGTTTGTGGGCGTGCTATTATCTTCATTTTACAAGTGGGGCAAGGGAGCCCTGAAGATGCTGCCTCGCCCCAAAGTGCCCAGCTGTTCAGGGAGCCCATGGCTGTGTGTGGCTCCTCCGGAGGTGGTGGCCTCAATGGCTGCGTGCTCCAGGGTGACTCACCGTGAGGAACAGTACACAGATCATTAGGGTTTGTGCATCATAGTTGCTGCTGCTTTGCACATCAGTTTCCAAACATATGGCTTGGAAGAGCGAGAGGCTTGGATTCTCAGGATGAGATTTTCCCTGAGAAGCTGCATGCCCCGTCATGTGAGGCAGGATGAAGTCAGTCCAAGTTGCCCGGGTACGCAAAATTCTCTGCCTCTCTCTTCATTAACAAGAAGCAAGGGATTTGGGGTGTTTTAGGTCACCCTGCTAAAAACTCAGGGACTGTAGGGAAGATGGCTGAGGTTTCTGAGAAGGGTATGGTGTTAAAGAGAACCCAAAGAATAAAATCTACAGAGACAGGAAGGGAGTTTGCAGATCATCAGCGATTTTTGAAACAAATTTGTACCAGGGATTGAACTCAGGGCCTTTGGGCTGAGCTACATCTCCAGCCCATGTTTTATTTTGACACAGGATTTCACTAAATTGCTTGGTTGCCCAGACTGGGCTGGAATTTGTGATCCTTCTGTTTTAGCCTCCTGAATGTATACCACTACACCTTACTTTATGACCTCACCTGAGAACACAACTTCAAATTTATGCCTGTCTTTGTCTACAGCAATGTTTGTTACACTTGTCTATTCAGGTTTTAACTAAAGCAAATCACAAGGGCAAGCTGGTAATTTCATGAAGCCTGGATGTGCTTACTTTTGCCAGGGACTTTAGAACTTCATACCCCCTGAGTAGCTGTTCAGACACTGAGGGTAACTTAATACTGCCAGAAATATTTTGTTTCTGATAATTTTGTAGAACTCAGATATGTATAGTTTTTAACTGTTAAAAAGTCTGCTAATGTGGATGGAATTGTTTTGTGTGAATTTTTGTTCATGCTGACAAGAAATAGTGGGTTAGGAGATGGACATGGATATTTTTTACTACTGTGACAGTAATGTTTTACATTTCCACAGTGCTTTTCAAATCATAGCATCTTACAAAGCACGGGAGGTGGCAACAACTTGATGCATTGTTGAAATACAGCAAATACTTCAGGAGTCCAGGATCACATATCCCCTTTTAGACCAGGAAGCAAAGGATAGAGGGCAGCTGTTGTATCAAGGAAAATAATAAAACACATTTCTATGATGGTCATATCTGAGAACTCAGAGCAACTTTTAAGGTTTTCTCTGCAAGTCTTCATTGTTCTCATCAGATCTCAATAAAATAGGAAGAGACCAACTGCCATTAGCTGTACTTTACAAGCTCATAAATAGAGACAGAGAAAGATTTGAAATCTGAAAAGATTCCCAAGTCAGGCAGTTACGGGGTCAAATAAGGGGTCCCTGCCCCCTCTCCTGCCTGGCTGGTCTGGATCCACCTGACAGCCACAGGTCAGCCAGCTGACCCTGGATATGTCCACCCTCATTATATCCCATTACTATTCCTGTGTGCTTATCTTTGAAACAGAGAAAGGCTTGCCAGTGAGAAACATCCCTCCTTTGAACTTCCCTTGTCCTCTTGATCTCTCTCCTATTCTATAGATCTTTCTTTTTCTTCCTTTTGCTCTGTCTTTTTTCCCTCCTTCACAATTTTTGTTTTCCACATTTTCTCTCTTTTGTTACATTTAAATCTCTTTGACTTAAGATCATTTTTTACTGTCTTCCTTTCTGGGTAGAATTACAGTCCTGTTCGGGCCTCTTTTTACCATGGAGACCAAATCCCAAGAGGTTCTAACTCAGCACGAACTTTTTGGGACATGTGCATCCAACCTTGGCCACTAGGGGGTGCATGCGCAATATCTGTGGTTTCCTGGCTGCTGAACAGAGCTCTAGGACGGTGCCTCTGGCCAAAGAACAGAGCCAGCAAGAGAGACTGCACCTTTCAGCCACCAAATCATGAGGAGGGTAGACTTCCAAGGCATGTGGATACTGAGACAGAAGGCTAGGCGTCTCCGGGTGTGTAAGTGACTGGGCTTGAAGCCCGAATTCCATCTGTCTTTTGAAGGGTATAGATGGGGTGTGTTTGCTAGCACAAATGTGTCCACTTCTCCCTGACTACCTTCGGGTCATGAAAACTTTCTGAGCAACATTTCTTCATCTCTAAAAACTAGTAGCTGCAAGCTACCAGATCTTTGAATTTCCTGGCAGCTATATTTCCATATACCGAATGTAGGAGGTTTTGGAGGTTGTCAAGGAAAATAGAAAAAAATATTACCAACTAGTTCTCTGCATAGGCCTCCTGACCCATGGCTGGGCTTTGAAATTTAAGGGCTGCCAACTTCAGAAAGTTTCTGTGTATCCTTCCCAACTTGTATGCTAAGCCTGTTCAGCCATAGTCACAAATTTTGAAAATGTGCTTCCTGCTGCAGCTAACCAGCCAGGGACTGGAGGGAACATTACTCCCTGACACGTACACTCTTCCCCCCAAAACAAGACCTAGCCAGAAAATAATCAGCCCTGAAAACTGGAGATCAAAATGCCAGCCCCAGTCAGCCCATTTTTACCTTCTCTGCTGTCACCGTTCTTTTGCTCTGTAAGGCAGGAAGGGCCCGGATAGGCTGATTAGGGCTGGCATTTTTGACCTCTAGTTTCCAAGGCTGATTATTTTCTGGCTAGGGCTTATTTTCAAGGAAACATGGAGGAGGGTGTGCCATCTTTGGGTAGGAGGCTGGGCAGTAGCGCTGTAAGGGGGTGGCAGTTCAGGGGTGATGACTCACGCACGAATACTGAGTGCTTGCCGTGAACTGACCCCTAGACCAAGCACGGGGGTCCAGAAGGTGAGCAGGCTCCCAGGACAGTGGGAGAAGCCAAAGAGTCCACAGATGACCAGGGCGTGGTGTGTTAAGTGTGAACTGGAACACAAAACATGCTGGTGGAGCTCAGAGCAGGGAGAGTTGAAAAGCTTCAAAATACACTTGGTGCCTAGGACAAGCTTAATGCTCTGGTTTAAGCTTTACACCAGTCCTGCAAGGTAGGTGTCACCCTTTCCCTATGTTCTGAAGTGACGAGTGGTGACACAAGAGTACACAGCCAGTAAGCAAGAGAGCCAGGGGCCAACCAAGGTTACTTGGGGCCTGGGTACACTCAGATTTGGAACAGGAAGTGTGTAGTATGAGCGGCAGTCCTGCACACATAGGAAAGCTACCCTAGGGACACACTCCCTGTGTTTTGTGCATGCTCTGATGAGGCTGAGATCTGTGGCAGTGTGTGACTCACTGCAGTCAGTGTTGAGGCCAGGGAAGTGTCTTTCTCTCCTTAGGATGGGGAGGAGTACCAGGGCCAGTGGGGATTTGGGCTGATGGGGCCTCAGTGGTACTGGCTGGGCTGCAGGGACTTGCTATGGTTCCTGAGATGCTACTGAAGTTGGTTTGGGAAATGCCTCTTCTGTCCTTGGGCTGAAAGGCAAGTCACTGACCTGGATCTGGGGAGAAAGTAGCCAGAGCTCCTTGCTGTAGTGTGTGGCCTCCATTCTGCATGAACACAAACCATGCAGACAGAAGCCATGTAGTGGCCCAGAGCAGGCAGAGGAGAGGTTGGCTTTGTCTGTCCATGCCACATTGCCTGTACCCTAAACAAACTCTGCATGCAACATGTTCTCGGGAGTGCTGGTGTACTATGGCAAGATCACTGGCCTGGCAGCTTGAAAATCTGAATTTGAATATTACCTGCAGCTGCTTGCAGGAAAACACAGCTTTTCCCAAGGCCCAGAATGCACAGGATGTGAGCTCATAAAGACCAGCAGTGTGCAGCAAGGCGTGGAGGTGCCCCGCAGCCAGGCTGGTGGTTGGGTACAATTTCCTGAGCATCTCACAGTCTCCTTCCTCCTTCCTCCCTGGAGGACCAGGCATGGTGTTGGTTCCTGCCCTTTTGGAAGGTTCGGAGAGAAGGAAGATCCAGAGCAGAAGATTCAGTGCCTGTGCTGTCAGTTTCCTGGTATACAGCCCTCCTCCCCAGCTGCTGGCGGGACATCTAGGCCAACTGCTTTGATGTGGGCCGGACAGAGGGCCAGTGTACAGTGTTCCAGACTGTCGCCTGGGGAAGCAGAATGAGGAGGGAGAAAAGGGGGAATTTAGACTCAGGCAGGCTTAGGATCCCCTTTGACAGCCGTGGGGCATTCAGTAAAGCATTACACAGCTCTGGGCCTTGGTTTCTTGATTTTTTTAGAGGAATAATAGGATCTTCTCTGCAGGGTGTTGAGAGAAGTCATGTAAAGCTACCAGCACAGTACCTGACACTTAGTAAATGCTTAATAAAAACAGTGATTACTCAAAGTTGGACTGTTAGTGAGGCAGAAACTTAAATGGAAGATGCAGAAGGAGGAGAGCTGTTAGGAAGTAGTGTCTAAGACCAGTACCAGCTAAGAGCAGTACCATCTGGTCGCCGTCTCCTCTCCTGGGGCTACCTCTTCTTCCCTTTCCAAGCTGCTGTCCTAGAATCACAGTCTAGAATGCAAGTTCTGGGAGCACACAAGTAAGCCTCAGGTATGGACTCCCATTCAGTTGTAAAAGTAGAAAAAAACCCCGCCCCAGGCTTCCAGCCACCCTCGGGGGCTCTTGGCACTACCTGGGTCCTGGAGGTGTACATAGATATGAAGCCCAGACTTCCGGTTCACTAACCATGCTTGTGCCAGGTGTTTGTGCCCATCACAAGTCCTTCCTCCATCTGCTGGGGGTGAAGTCAGCCCCGTGTCTCTGGGAGCTGCAGCTGGAGGAAGGCAAGGTGCAGATCCAGACAGAGAGCAGCCACCCAGGGGGAAAATCCCCAAAGAACAGGAAGCAGTCATGGTGCATTGGACACTGTTTTGGGAATCTTATTACCTGTAATATGTAATGCCCACATCTTATGACATGGGTTGTCTTGCCAGCTCCACTTGACAGCTGAGGAAACTGAGACACAGGTGAAACACCTTCCCCAGGGGTCAGACCAGTCAGGAGCACAGCCCATGTATTTACCCATGTCATTTGACTGCCTCTTTCAAGTTTCACAGAACGAGATGAGAAAGATTCTTGTTGGGGACCCTGAAGGGGTCCCTCACCTGGGACCTGGGTATCTGGGCTGGGATTCAGAGCAACTTAGAGCTCCTCAGAGATGCAGAGCAGAAGGGTTGCCTGGAGAACTGTGAGGATTTGGCCCCAGGAAATCCCTTGGGCTCACTTCTTCAGCAAACACTTCTGGTGCCTGACACACCTGTCCCAAGCACCAGGGGTTGGGGACCTTTTCCCCCAAAGCAAACCTCCAGCTCTGCCCTTGAGATGCTTGCTCATGGTCTCATGAAAGTAGAGCATGGCAGCCCTAGGTAAATGACCTCTTACGGTGGCGCTGTATGGACGGAGAAAAGAGACACTTGGCTGGGACGCCCAGGAAAGATGGCAGAGACCAGAGTATGAGGCGGGAGGTTCATGGCGAGGGGAAAGTCAGGACAAGGTCTCTAGTCCTTGGCCTGTCCTAGGGCAATCACTCACGTGCTTCGGGACCTTTTCGAGAGCCCTGCGGTTGCACCTGCCAAGGCTCAGGTGCTAGGGATGGGTGGAGGGCGCGGAGGGCACCGCCACCCACGAGCCATGCGTCCCCTCAGGGGACGGCTCTGTGCCTCCCGCTGTCCAAGTCCAGACACAGGCGGTCTGCGACCTAAGCGAATGACAACCTGGAGCAAGCGGTGGATGGCAAAGACGCCCTGAAGGGCGCGCGTTTATGTAACCGACCTTGGCGCCCAGGGTCTCCAGAGGTTGGCGCTGGGAGCCCTGCACCCAGGAAGGACGCGGCCCCTGCGTTATTTTCTTGCAAATCCGAGGGGCAGCAAAATAACACAAGTTCAGCGAAGTCTGGGGAGCTTCCAGGAGCGAGGCGGTTCGGCCCGCTGCCTTTTCTCCAGAGCCAGGCTGGGGCGAACAAGGGCTGCAGCCCTCCCCGCCCGGCCTGCCCCCGCCTCCCCGGGGCCGCTGGCTGTGTGACCTTGGGCGCGCCCCTCGGCCTCCTTGGGCCTCGGTTTCCCGGTCTGAGCATCTAGCACTGCCGAGACACGGCTACGGGGCCCGCCGCCCCGCCCCGTCCTCCCGCCCGCTGCCGGCGCAGCCCGGTGGCCCCGCGAGGCGGCGCGCGCTGGGCGGGAGGGCGCAGCGCGCAGGCGCGGCCGGGCGGGGCGGAGCGGGTGGGAGGACGGAGCGGGGCGGAGCGGGCGGCTCAGAGTGCGCGGAGCTGCGCGCGGGGCGAGAGGCGCTCGTTCGGGACGGCGCTGCCGGCCGGGGCGCGGGGGCTGCCTGCCGCGGGGTCTCGGAGAGCGCCGCCCGCCGGCCGCAGGCTGCCTGTCCGCACCCCCGGCGCCTCCGCTGCGCCCGGAGCGTGGGGCCGCGTTTCCCAGGCGGCGGCCACCGGCGCGGGCTCTCGAGGTCGCCGGTGCCGCGCGGCGTCTGGCCCGGTCCGCGCCGCCGGGGCCGGGCGGGTCGGGCTTCGGGGCCGTGTCCGGGGCCGGGCGCCGGCGAGCATGGACGAGAAGTACCTGCCCGAGCTGATGGCGGAGAAGGACTCGCTGGACCCGTCATTCACGCACGCCCTGCGCCTGGTGAGCCGAGGTGAGCGCGGCGAGCGCTGCCCGGGCCGGGCGCGGGACCGCGGGCCTGGGTGGGGCCCCGGAAGGCGGGACGCCCGGCAGGCAGCGGCTGTGCCTCGGGGCGGGGAAGGGGAGCGAGCCGGGGCGAGACCCGAAGGGAACCTGGGGCCAGCGGGGTGCCCGGGGAAACTTCGGAGCGGGGGCGGAGACAGCCTGGGGCTCTGTGGGGCGGGTGCCGAGCGAGCTCCCTGGAGGGGCGGTCGGGCGCGACCGGGCCGCTCGGCGTGGGGAGCCGGGACGGAGCTGCGGGCGGATGGAAGGACTTGAGGGGTGCCAGTGCCAAAGAGGTGAAGGGAACAGGTGCTCGGGCTGTCAGGGAAGTTTGGGGCCTCGGAGGAGGCTCGGGGTCCGACCCGAGCCCCGAGAGAGCCGCCGCTCGGAGGTCCCGGGGGAGGCGTCCAGGCCCTGGCTCGCGCGGGCTAGCCGCGGTGCCCAGGCGGCAGTCCCGGGGCAGGCTGCCTTCCCGAAAGGGGGCAGCCGCTCTCGCCGAGCCGCGAGGCCCAGCGGGGAGGAGGCCGGCCGGAGCCCCTTGGTGGCTGGCTGGCTTCCCTCCTTCCTCCCTTCCCTCCTTCCTCCCTTCCTTCTTTCCTCCCCCCCCCCCGCACCCCGGGGAAGCGCTGGGCGGGTGTCCCTTATCTGTGGCTGCCTGGGGTCCACAACACTCCGAAGGAGTCCTGCAGCCGGGTGTGAACCGACCGGGAAGTGCAGGAGTGCGAGATCCCGGGGTGTGTGGGCCACGCCTACCCCACCGAGCTCCTGTGGCTGCCTTCCTCAGCCTCCTTGGAGAGCCTGCTGGGATGGACGGTACTTGAAGCCTGCCTTCCCCGGGGGAGCAGTCCGCTACTCCCCTTTCTGGCATTTGTGTTTCAGATGAAAGGGCTGTGCCTTTTCTCTAGGAAATGGCAAACATTATGTGGTCCGATGGATGTGTTAGGCATTTGCATGAATCCCTGTGCAGTGACGGCCTGTGGGTCCCCAGTTAAATCGGGTCTGCTGCCTAATGCTGGCCCTGGCTCTGTTATTGTTGGAAGTGAAAGATGAGGCAGACATATTCTATTTGTGTATAGATATCTCTATTTGAAAGCCACGACTTCTGGTGTTTGCCTATTGCAGCCGGGTCTTTGGAGTGGTGTGTGTGTTGTTGACCGATGGTGGTGGTGGAAAGTCTCTCACTGTCTGAGGAATTTAAGCATATTTGAATAGCTGAGCAAAATAGGTTTACAGAGCTCCCCCATTTTATTTTAATTGCATGCTCATTTTTCTTTAATAAAATGAGCTTGTGAAAAAGTAATGGGCATGCGTTCCTAAATTAGAGAAAGAGAATGTAAGTTTTATTCACATGTCCCTCTGAACAGTTCTATAGTTAGGTTTGTACTCTTTCCTCTTTGTGATTTACTTATATCTTTTGTTGCCGACTGGGCTGTCATTTCTACGAAAGAAATATCTTTTTACACTGTGTTGAGATCAGTGACAGAAATATCCTGGACTGTGTAGTCAAGTGCATTTTTCTTACAAAAGAAGCTGAATCAAAGTTATGTTGTACTCAGTTAAGGAAATGGTTTAAGTAACAGTGTAATGAGCTACTTTATTTTAGAAGTCAGGATTATTTTCTGTGCCATGTTTCCATAGTATTGTTTTGCTAATACACTCACAATTCTTTTGGTTTCTGTGTTTTTACTCATGTTGGTGACTTCCAGTTACTTGTGACAGATATTGGGGACACGTTGCCACATAGTGCCTTTTGGGTATTAAACTTGAGTACTTTTACTTTTCATCAAAAATGTGATGCGTGTAAGAAATACATTTCTCACTTGTGAAGGAAGAGGTGCTGGTAAGATGCTCCTGTTACTGTTAATTCAGATAACTTCAGCCTAGAACATTTTCCCTTCAATCACAGGCTGATATCCAGAATGTGGAGCTCTGTCATTTAAAATAGTAATTATGCTCATGTAATCCACAACTACAAGTACCTTTCTGAAATATATTGTCTGAAGTCAGATTTTGAATGATTGTTAGGAAATAGAGTTTAAACCTGTAACCACCATTACTGGCTACATGAGAGCATTTGTTATTAAGCTATATTTGTGATTGCTTGCCTGTAAAGAAAGTATTGTTTCAGAGGTTATTCTAAATCTTGACACTGAAATCTGTATCCTGTTACTAAATCCATCTGCAATGATTGGTCATCATTGTAAACCTTTTTATTATGGCATAGCATGTATTAGATACATATTTACAGTTAAGTCTCCAAACACTAACAGTACCTTATGTTTTTATAGTTTAAAGTTTCCAGGATATGGTAACATTCATGCTATCTAGTTCTTTCTTCACACTTATGTCCCTGTTGAGCAAGATACTGCTGTCTTTTTCAAGGAGGGAGCTGAGGACCTCACTTACAAGCTTCTAGACCACCCAGAATTAATTTGCAATCAAGATCTTCTGTCTCTAAGACCATTTTCTATTTGCGCCCTCCCAAAAAGGTCACATAAAGTACTTCTTACGTACTCATTTAAAACCTGCAGAAATCAATATAATTAATATGATTTTCCCTGGTTAATGTAAATGCAATAGAACTAATGTGAGTCCTTTAGGGAGAATTATCCTGATTTTTCACAATGAGTTTCTTTCTCTACTTATCTTCTTACAGCATTCTAATGCTCAGTGAAAGAGGCACTTTTGAATTACAGCCCTCTTGTGAGCAGTATTCTAGTTGAGTAATCACATTACAATAATCAGTTTATAAATGAGATAGTCATTTTTTAAAAATTCAGTATTCATAAACATTGGTTAACTTCCTAGCTGACTTTTTCTTTCTGCTCTTCTTCAAGTGAGACCGTGAGCTGGGTAGGCGAGGAGATGTACTCAGACCTAGTAGAGGCTGGCTATCACACACTTTCCTGACCGGGTTTCATAGGGGGCACTAGTTACTGATTTTACCTTTCTTTCCCAGGGTAATTGGTTCTTCTCCTTCTGCCTCCAAATACTGAATTTGTTTCTCTAACACAAATAAGGGGGATGCTTACCTGATGTTAAAATGAAATCAAAGAAAATAGGCCCTCGGCTGGCTTTGACTTCTGCGCTCCCCACTCCTCTCCTCCAGGCTCCCTTACAAGTGCCCATTGGGTGAACTGACAGCGTGTTTGTTGCCAAGGACCTTAGTTGGAGATGAGAGTACTGCTGCATGTTTTGGTATTATATTTGCTGGTAGGAGATGTGCTGACTCTTACTACAAAACATCTTCAGAAATGTCTTATGCATTATAATTTAATCCAGCAGTTCGGTATTGGTTTGGATGGTTTTCAGTTCAAGCCAAGTAACCATTAAATAAGATTACATAACACTGTATTTTTAATTATCTGATACAATGTATGGATTGGTGGCTGATTCTCTGCCAAGTTATATTTAGCCATTGGTTATAGGAGCAGCAGAGGACTCAGGATTAAGGTAGTCTGTGTCCAGATTGATGAAGTTCTTTATTGATATTTCAAAGGCAACATTTTTCATGTTACATCATTTTCTCCAATACTAGGAATTTTAACATTACTTAGGATATATGTGAGGAATACAGATGTGTACAGGAAGGATCATCACTTTACCCGCTGAGCATTTTTTTGGTAAGGTATGAACCCCAGTGGTTTAGCGTTTCATATGGGGTGATCCCTTTGGAATAATAGTTTGATTTGTCTGAGCATTGTTAGACCTGTGAAATGAGAGGGCAAGAATGGGAATTGCAGAATTATGTGGGAGTGTGGTGCCTTCATGCCATAGCATGTGGTTCTCTGGTTCATCCAGAGGAGGATGTGGCTATTTAGTTTTTCATTGTGATTTTTTGTTTGTGTTTTGGTTTTGGTTTGGTTTTGAAAGAAACTGAATGTGATGGTTCAGTTTTAGGTAAACTGCTTGTATCGTGTTATGGTTACAATTGACTAGTGATTGTGAATTCTAGTGTTTTGGCATCTGGACATTAATGAGGTGCTTGCTGAGACCCTAATATCAGGGCTTCTGTGCTGAGTCCTGAGATACGAAAAGCACAGTTTGGTCTCCTGAGGCAGCCCTGCCCTCCTCAGTGGCTGAGTGTGAGTGTCAAGTTTATAGATGGCCTCTTTCCTCAGTAATGTCTCATTAGTCCTTCAGCAGGCCTTCTGAAATATTCAGTGGCCAGATGGTGTTAGATTTAACTAAGACAGTTTGCTCATTTTCAAGGCCCTTCTCTGTCCCGGGTCGTGTGTTGTATTTGTAATCCTAATACTGGTAATAGACCAGGGATGGGCAGATTATTGGGCCAGTTTTTCAGTTGTAGAAACCAAGACTGACACTGCAAATGACTTGCCCGAGGTAACAAACTCACAGAATGTCGGAGTGAAAGTCCATACTTTGTTGTACTTTCCCTCATGCCTTCCTGACCCAGAAGCCTAAGGTTAAGTCACCATCAGACTGTGTTGATACAGTTAGTTATGACAGAATGAGAGTGGAAACCCTAGCCTCAGTAAGTGTAGTTCATTCTTCTCTCTCCTGACATGTTGGATTGAAAGATAAATGATGCAGCATCCATTTAATACCTCACCCTTCAGATTCTCTGCTCTGTTTCCTCTGGCCACTTTTCTTTCTCCACAGTGGGTTGGAGTGCTCCTTTTCTGGTCTCTCCCGGCCCCCATTGTTTACTTCTCCCATGGAGTGGGGTGATCCTGGCCAGGCCATTTTTGGATCCCTTTATCTTCCCCTAGAGAGCGGGTGCTTGACGAAAGGCAGAGCCTGGTCCCCCTTCTCTGTCTGTGGTACCTAGTGTCATTCTCCAGGCATAGCCCTTGCTGACTCCAGTCTTCCTTTGGTCATCGTGTTGTAGTTGCCCTCCAGGTAGAAGAGTTAGAAAGTGTATTTGGGATTGAGCAGTTGGTAAGGAGCTGAATTGGGGATGGGGGTGGAGTCACTAACAGCTCAGCACCTGTCAGTCCAGGGAGGCCCTCAGGGAAACACAGGTGAAAACAAGCAGAAGAGCATGTCTGCTGTTTAAAGGGGTAGAACAGTAGGGGTCCTGCTCTAGAAAATAATGAGGAGTTGTCAGATCTGTGTTGAGTCAGATGTTTATTTACTTTTATTTTTTCTTGAGGAACTTGTTAAACCACCACACTCTAATACAGCTAGCTCTTCTTCCTTAAACCCCAATAAGATTTCATTCCACAGAGTTACACCAGAAGTTTAGAAGCCCTTGTCACATGCCTTCCTACATGAAAGAGTTAATCTGCAGTCTCAGATGAGCCAGACTCAACACAGGAACAACTGAAACTGCAGATTGAATACCACCAGCAACTTTGATGTCAGAATATCCTTTGCCTGTTGTCACTGTTCTCACCTGCTGGAAGACAGAATGGCTTACGGTTTACCGAAACCGTGGAAGTGGGGTGTCCCTTAGTGTAGGAGATGGTGATCATGATAAAGCTGCTGCACTGGGGCCCCTTCTGTGGCAAGTTCTTTCTGTGCATCCTCTCTGATCCACACAGATCATGCAAGGTAGGTGGCTTTGTCTCCTGCAGGCTTCTTTTGTTTGTTTTTTCAATTAGGGGCACTAAAGCTCAGAAATACAAAGTAAGTTGTTCAGCCACGTTGCACATCTTCTGAGTAC
This sequence comes from Heterocephalus glaber, assembly GCF_000247695.1. Next base: position 20,580,815 of record NW_004624735.1, on the reverse strand, counting down.
TCAGGTTAAAATTTTCAATCAAGCTTACTGTGTTTCGATAGAATACTTTAAGGAAAGAGACAAAAGGACATCTCTCAACATTGGTGCTTATTTTTAAATAAAAGTTTCATTATAGTAGAAGCTTGTCAGGAATTTCCATTGGTGATGAATTTTTAAAAGAGGTTTCTAAAAATGTGTTTTACCAAAAAGGCAAGCCCACTTTTTTCCTATGTTCTTCAGAAAGATTTTTCAGCCTTCAGCAAGTGTGCAAGGTAAGGGTTTTTAATTATGTATATATTTCAACAGTCAAAGAGAAAATGGGAACACATTCTGTACGGAAAGTCAGGGAAAAATCTTGCTAAGGATCTCTTTATCTCGAACCTCTTAAAGGCACAGAGCTCTTTGTATCTTAATACTTTATCACAGAAACAGCGGGTTGAGAGCATATCAGAGATTTATTGTCAGTTCATGGTATATTTAGAAATTCTCCATCCCCTAAAAGCAGCCTCAAATGAAAAAAAGAAATAGTGTGAAAATACAGGAGTATATTCTCACAAATGTCTCTCTGGTGGGCTGCTGGGGGTGTGTGCTTAAATATACTTGCCTCGTAATTGCTAATAATACTAGTTACCGTTTACCAAGAGCCTTTTCTGGTTTCCATGCTTCCTGTTAAATATTTAGCTTAATTCCACTTACACTCTTAAAAGAATAAATCATTTTACCCTGTTTTACAGAGGAGCATACTGAGGTCAGGAAGGACAGATAATTTTCCCAAGGTCAAGCAGCCAGTAGGAGTGGACAGCCTTCAGAGCCTTGTCTGCCCCACCTCAGAGCACTGTACAGTGTACGAGGCGAAAGCTTCCGCTGAGTCTGGTTTTGCGTGTTGTCCTTTCGCAGGGGATCGAGCAGGCAGCTCCTCAGGTGAACTGCGGTTGCTGGACAGGTGGCCATGTGAGCAGGACAGTATGTGGACTGCACAAAGGATGGATGGCACCTGGCAGATGACATGCCCCCCCACCCCCAAGCAGTGCCAGTGTGCAGAGCCTGCAGATGGTATCTACTTGGGGAGCAACCTTACTTTAAAGCAGTGTGATTATGGGAGGTGACAACTATACAATTTAGTTTCTCGGAGCCTCGATTTCCCCTTCTATAAAATTGAGACCTTGTGTCCTCCTTGTAGGGTTACTGTTTTAGACATAAATATGACATCTGACACATAACAGGTCCCTAATACACATCAGCTCATATTTTTAGAGAATAGCCCAAGACACGTATGTGAGTACTCACATCACTTTCCAGACATAAAACATACACAATAATAATTTAATGCACAAATCATCCAGTTCATTAGTCTTTTTATATTAGAATAATTTTAGTTTTCCATTCCTGGAAATATCGAAGGAGAAACTCATTCTTTAGGAAATCTTTTTTTCATTAATATTGAAATTAGCAGCAGCTTGGATTAACTTTTATTTTGCTATTCAAGATACAGCACCTGGAGTTTAAATTAATGTTTTGCAGATAGTTTTATGACTGCACCGCTTAAAAGATGCCTAGACACTCAGCCCTCCACGAGCATGAGATGTCTTTCTCTGAATTGGTGAGATGTAAATTTTTATCATTTTTCACCAATCAGCCTCTGCTGCTATTTTAAGATGTTCATGGCATATTATTAATGTTCCTCTTTGGTATCATAAAGGGCATGAATATGTGAGGACAACCTTTTTAATCTCTCTTCTTGTTACAGATCTTACACTTAGGGTCACTGTTGGTTCCAGTGCCCATTGTGAAATGATAATGCAGAGAAGGGGCATTTTTCAATATCATCCGGTTTTTCTGCTTCGGGACCTATTTGCACCACGTGTGCTCTGCTTTTGTCCCGCTAGATGGCACTGCACACAGCTAGGATACCCTTTCCGTCTGTGCCAGTATCTGCTCAACTGAACTTCGTCCTGATCAACAAGCCTGAGTGGATGCCGGGTTTTATGCACTGTTACAAATTTTTCATATTTTTGGAAACCACAGCTTGTTTTTGTTTTGTAGCCCGCATTTCCTGTGTCCCTAAGTTATGCTGGGCACTGTTGCAAGGCTTCTTCCCAACAAGTTTCACGGTCAGTCCTGGTGTTGGCCAGGGAAGTTAGTTTTGTTTCATTCCACAAAGAATTGGTTGTTAAAAGGTCACTTAACTTGTTCGGTATCATGTGGTTACTCATAAGGATACCTGTGACTAAAGAAGAAAGTATTCTCAAAGCACTGAAGACCTTTTTCAAAGATGTTAGGAGAGTGACTGTGGATGCTGGGTGTAGTATTGTGTGCTTTGGAGGGAAAATTACAGTCCTCACATTTAATTGGCATTGGAGCGTGTATGTCAAAATCCTCGTGTAAGGAAGCAGACAAGAGTAACAAAAGATTTGTGAGCTGCTCTGGACATTGCTGCTCCCTTCTGCCTCCTTTGTTGAGTAGTGGGCTGAGGGCCTTGTCAGCACTGGGCACAGACCCTGGGGAGAGCTGGACATGGCAGTGCATACCTGTAATCCCAGCACTCTGGGAGGCTGTGGTAGGAAGACTGCAAGCACCAGCCGGCCAGAGCAGTTAGTGAGAACAAAACAAAACAAAACACCTTGCAAGAATTTTGGATAATGCCATGAATATATTTTTAGTAACTTTTAGCAAGGCTGAATACTGGATCAGGACTTTAAAACTTTTATTCATTTATTCAACTAGTATCTGTCGAACTACAAAATTGAACTGTGAATATTGATCTCTGCTAAATTGAAATTTCTGGAATAGTTGCTTTACCTCCCTGAGCTGCTATTCCCTTTTCTGCACGTGGTACCACTACCCGTGTGATACCTGTGTGAGACTGTTACAGATGTGGTTATGCTCCTTACATGCTTGCTTACATATTTGAATTTCCTGGCCTAGCTGCTCTGCCCATGCAGAGGATTATCTGCTGTTTGTTTTGGTTTTGTTCTGAGGGAGGGCTTTTCTTACCATCTGCCCTCTCTGCCCCTTGCTTTCAGTTTTGGTGTGCTCAGAGAATGTAAACAGAAGCTAAATGCTTAGACATATCCCGCTTACCTTTTCCTTGCCTATTGATGTGCAGGCCGTAGTGAACTGAAAACAGTACTGAGCTGATCTGATCGGTGGCAGACAATAATTTGGAACATAGCTTTGCATCAGACGGTGTTAGGCTCAGGTTTCCATTCTGCCAGTTTTGTGTGTTGCAGCCTGGCTGCTAACATTAACCCCTCCTACCTTCAGTTTCCTGTCCTTGAAATAGTGATTAAAAATGAAACAGACAAAAATCACATCCCTTCCAGGGTCCTTGTGGGGTGTATCAAGATCTGTGTGTGAAGAGTTGTTCAGTGACCTGCCTGACCTGTAGCAAGTGCAGAATAACTAGCTGCTGTTGCTTTCATTGTCCCCGTCATTGTCACCATCATATTATACCAAAAACTTCGTGATCCAATAGGGCAAAAAACATGCAGGCAGAACAAGTGTAAGAGTGTGTTGAGTAACGTGGTAGAAGGATGCAGAGATTTGGGGAACTCAGAATGACGTAGGCTCCTGGCAGGGGCAGGATGGTTGTCTTTTCACAGAGGTATTTGTTGGGTCCAGGACCTAGCTCCTGGCAGGGAGGACGCCGTGGGCAGCATTATATACCTTCTGGAATCCCCCAGATTATGAACTCTTCCTCTATATGTTTCTATAACATCTTCATAGCCCTTCTTTTTATGGTGTATTTATAGTGACTTGTTTACCTGTGTCCTCTGTTCTTCCTCCTGCCACTCTTAAGATCTTCATTTCTTCTTGCCATGAAAAATGTCCTAAATACTAAAATACCTCGATGTGTATTTCCTAAAAGGGAGGGCCTTCTCTATAATTGTAATACGAATAATCAAAATTAAGAAGGTTAGCAAGGACACAACATTGTTACCTATGGTCCGTATTGTAGTTTTGCCAATTTTTCCATTTTTGTCTTTTACAGGACCCAGTTCAAGATTACATGTACGTTGTTGTCTAGTCTGTTTTCATGATTTAATTTGATTTGAACAACATTTTTTTTTCCTTTGCCTTTCGTGTATGCATTTTTGAAAAAACAGCCCAGTTCTTTTCTTTTTTTTTTGGAGAATGTGTATCAATTTGTGTTGCCCTAAAACTAGATTCCCATCCCACACTATTTGTCAGGGGAGCCCCTGTGGAGGCGGTGTGTCTCTCTCAGTACAGCGTCTTTCATCCCATGATTGGTGATAAGTTTTGATCTCTCCGTACCATATATTTCCACTGTGAAATGACAATTCTCTTTTTGTAATTACTTAGAACTTCTGCAGGGGAGATACTTTGGAACTCTGTAAATATTCTGTTCCTCATTAAACTGCCCTTTACAAATTTTAGCATCCATTACTGTTCCCTACCTGAATCATTACTGCTGTTATGATGGTTATAAAATGGTCACTTTCTAACTCACCATGTGTATTGGTTGGCATTGTATTGGAAGGGGGACTTCTCTTCTCCCTCTCGCTTCCTTGTCTGTCTTTTCCTTTTCCTCCTTTCTGTCCTCTCTTCTGGTTATCTCATCTTCTAAATTCATGGATTCTTCTTTAACCCAAGAGATTATAATCCTTTATTATCACTTTATAAATTGAAGCTCAGATTGCCCAGACTTGGCTATTGGGAGCCTGTGCTGTCCCACACTCTTGAGTACAGTTGACCCTCGGTATCCATGTGCTCTGCATCTGTAGAATCAACTAACGGTGGACCAAAAATATTCAGGAAAAAACGTGGGCCGTTTTGAACATGTACAGACACATTTTCTTACTATCTAAACAATATAGTATACCAGTATACTAGTTGCATAATATTTACATTGTATTAGTTGTTCTAAGTAACAGAGTTGATTTAAAGAGTACGGGAGGATGTACTTAGGTTATATGTAAGTGCCACGCCATTTTGTATGAGAGACTTGAGCATCTGTGGCTTGTGGCATTTTTGGAGAGTCTAGGAACCAGTCCTGCAGAGGTACCAGAGAGAACTGTAATTTATTTATTTATTTATTTATTTTCTAATAGTGCTTTGTTCCCGGGATCATCTTGCTTTCCTTAGAATCTGCCATTTCTTCCAAGGTGCCCTGGTCTCCTGGGTGGGATGCTGCTATAAGCAGGGTCCTGGCTGCTGAGGTGCTGGTTGTTTTCCACAGGCCCTTTCCCCAGGCGTCCATCCATCTGGGAAGCAGATGTGTGCCTATGGGTGTAGCCTAGGGACAGCCAGCTTTTTCTGAAAGGCCAAGGAGTAAATATTTTGTGGTGTTTACAGTCTACTCAGAATCTGCTGGTGTAGTAGAAAAGCAGCCATGGGCAGTATGTAAATGAATGTGTTTGTATTCTGATAAAACTTTAAAATAATTTATAAAAATAAGCAACATGCTGGAGTTGCCCACTGGCTGAGCCTGCCCGTGCCACGCTGCTCTCAGCTTAGAGACTAAGGACCAGACTTACATATCAAACTTAGTAAAATTCTACTCTACCAATCCAGCCCACTGCCATCCCACAGTAGGGGCATGAGAGCTACTGGGATGAATGAATGCATAATTGTGAGCTGTTTCTGTTGCAGACCATTCATTTCTCTTACACTGAGCTTTTGGACTTCAGTTTCTGGTGACTTGTCAATTTACTGAGGTCCTTATTTGCAAAATGAGAGTTTTTAAAAAGCATAATATGCACAATATACAAAATAATTCCGAGAGAATTTTATAACTTCATATAACTTATATAGATTTGTTTCTTTATGATTTTCTTTATGAAATTTATTGCTCTAATTTACTCAAAAGAAACATGTTTCCAACAGTGACAAGGGGCTTGTACCAGGTAGTGATCCCATTCTTAGAGCAAAGTGTGTCTGAGCAAAGATCACTGTTGGTGATGCACACTGCCTGTCACTGAAGTGTGTGACACTGAAGACGAAGCCACGCACCAGGCTGCACCATGGCAAGTATCGACAGCTCACATGAAGACACGAATGCAGCCATTTGCAGTGTTTCCCATGAATCTGAAGCACACGAGGCTATTATTGATTACGTTCTTTTTAATTCCCAAGATTCAAAGTCAGTTTTAAACTCGCTGGTGAACAGATTTTCTGTTTGTCAGCAGACCATCTCATCATTTAGTAGAGGCAGCAGGACATTTCCGTTCTTTCTCCAGAATCCATGGAAGAGGCCTTGCCCTTCTGTGTCATGGGAGGATTCAGGGTTCTGGGGGACGCTGAGCAGGCTTTCTGCCTCCTCTGTGTTTTACCTTCTAGGTCCTGAGGTGCCTCTTCACATTTTGATTTGTATGCTAAGGTTTACTGTTTTTTGTTATTGTTGTTTTAATATGAAAAGCACGAAGGACCTTATTCCTCTGTGTCCATCTTTCTTTCTTTCTCTCTTCTAGAGGGGCACATAGAGAATGGAATTTCCCCACTTTTTTACATGTCCACCAGTTAGTACACTACCAGTTCACAACAGAGGATCAGAATTCTCTACCCTGCATTATTATAGCCTACTAATACTTTGGAAAAACTAGAGGACAAGAAAGAAAGTAAGATAATTTAGCAGTTGCTTGATTGTGTTCTGGATTATGTTGTTGCAGTTTCCTTTTCTGAACCCTGGGTCTGGGGTTGTTTTTTTTGGGGGGGGGGGTACTGGGAGTTGAACTCAGGGCCTTGTGCTTGCCAGGCAGGTGCTGCACTGCTGAGCTACCTCCCTGGCCCCCTGGGTAGGATTTTGCTCCTTAAATGAGTGTGTTACCTCTGGTAGTAAGCTCCACAAGCCCCAGTGCCTTCATCTGTAAACCAGTCGCGGGAGATCTACATCAAGTGCTTGACTTATGGTTAGGTACTCAAAAGTCAGTTGGCCATTTTCCAAGGGATTCTGCTTTCCTCCTTCGTGGGGCCCAGCATAGAGCATGGGGCACAGAGCTGGTATTCCTCAGGGACTTCTTGGAAATACTGACTTAGAAGAATGTATATTAACTCCCAGGTCACCTGCTTTTTTTAGAGCACCTTTTTACTTCCAGTACAGAATTCCTGACAGGAGTTTTGTAGGGATGGAGAGTGGGTGGTAAGGCAAAGGAGGAACATAATCTACTGTTCACACCCAAGACTTTTAGAGTCTTTCGAGAAATCTCTAATTAGGCTATTAGGGGGCAAAGGTGGTAGGGTGCACATTTGTCCACAGTTGCTCCCCACATGGAGGAGTGTTTCGTTCTCATTCAGTAAGAATCATGTGCTTAGGCTGGGCTAAGTGCTGGGGCCAGAGCTGGCCAATACTTTATCCCTGCTTAAAGAGCTTTCAGCTCCATGGGGAAGCAGCCAAATTAAAAGACATTTATATTGTTGGGTGGTAAGTGCTGTAATAAAGACAAGCACAGGGTACAGTGGCACTGCATAGTGGCGTCCATTATCCCAATTGGGGGAGGCGGGGGACTCATAAGTGCTTCTGCTGAGGGACAGGAGCTGCAGGGACTGGACCGAGTGATGTCCCTTTGACGTCCCTGTGACGCCGGCGAGTTAGCCCTTCAGAGCCTCTCTCCTCAGGGTGTCTTCGTCCGGCACGGGATGTGGGGTGAATGAGCTCCTGTTCTCCTACCCCCCTGTGCCCTGCCCTACCCAATTGCAGTACTGTCCTGGGAGTGATTATCCCACTGTGAACCTGAGTCCCCTACAGGCAGGAAGTCTGTTATTTCTGATTCACTCACCACTGGCGCTCAGCACTGAGTTCAGCCTGGGAGAGGGTGGGCATTCTCTGGCCAGTGGGTCTTAGTTTCTTCATTTTGGATTAGGGCAATGGGCATATTCTCTCAGGATGCTTGGGTGAAGGAGGATCGCAAAAGAATGTTTTTCTTTTATTTGAGTTTCCTGCTACTGACTTTGAGGAGAAATGGGCCATTTCTGAGACAAGTGAGCCAGGTTTGTGCATTGTGTGACAACAGGGTGGATAACTTTGGGTCTGGGCCTCAGACTCATGGGAAAGTTCCCCTGTGCCCCTTTAGAGTTATTGGACCTGTGTACCTACCTTTGTCTCTCTAAGCGTCAGTGTCTTAGAGAGTAGTCCTGATACTAACTGCCTCCCAGACGTGCTGTGAGGAGCTAGTGGCATCTGTAAGACTGTGCATGACTACATTCTCGGCTCCCGGGAGCTGACGCCTTGCTCCTTGACAGACCTCCAGTGCCCAGATCTGTGCCTGGCAGTGTTTGCTGAATGAGTGGTATGTGTTTGAGGCTACCTCTGAGCAGTCAGTTTGAAGTATAAGGTGGAAGCAGGAATGTGTGGAGAAACAGGCAAGAGAGCTAGGCGGGACTTAGACCAAAAAGGCCTTACAGATGGCAAAGGAGTGTGAGTATATTTTGAGATTGAGGAACACAATTGAAGCGTGTATGTAACACAGGAGAAGGGCATGGTCAGCTCTGTGTGTTAGAAGGATCATTGGGGATGCTGAGCAATGCAGATTGACGAGAGTTCAAATTATGTGAGTTCAGAGTTCCATGTTTGGTCTTTCTGGATGTCTGCTGCATTAAAAAGGCAGTGTTCTGTATCCGAAGCTCTGATTGAAAATGAGGTAACCAAGGGGGTATGTGAGATTGAAAGAGAAAAGGAAAGGGAGAACATCTTGCACCATAGCGACATTCAAGGGTTGGGTAGAGGAAGAGAGACCTTCAAGCCTTTCCCTTTGTCCTGAGTTAACTAACTTCATGAGGAGTAGGTGATTCTGTCAGTGTAAAAGTGTTTATAGGCTGAGGCAGGAGGGTCACAAGTTTGACTCCTTAAACTTTGTTACTGTCAGTGCTGCTGAAGTGATTGGATCCCTGTGTCCTCTTGAGCCTGAGCTGATGAGAATATGAAGGCGAGCCTCTTGGTACCAAGAGCTTACAGCTCACGGGCTTACTGTTTTAAGGCTTTCTGACTCTAGAGTCTCCTTACCAGTGACCACAGGTCTTCCAAGTTGACTCTGAATTGGTTCACACTTTCCCAATAGACTTTAAATTTCAATGCCATGCTCCATGGCTTCCAGTCCTCAGCAGCATACACATACTGGGATCGCTGCTTCCTCCTGGATGTTTTTGGTTAGTATGGGGACATAAGCTGGCAGTGGTTGGGTCCAGATCTTCATGTCTTTGTGAGTCCTGCTGCCTATCAAGGACCCACATCATGTGTTAAACCGAGGGTCTTGAGGATGGATATGCGCTGCGGAGGCAACATTCTAGGTAGATAAACACCTTCTATTATTAAAGAACCTCCCCCACAAACCTGTGATGTGTGAATTGCAGCAATCTGCCCCTCCTTGCTCTACCAGATCATTTTGTTTAGCGCCCAGGGCAGGAGCAGGCCCCACTCCTGCCTGCTTTGTGCTGTCCTTCTCTTGGGCCACACCCTAGTTCATGTGCATGACCTTGAGTGAGGGGTTGGAGCTGCACCCCAAATGGACAGTATGCTGGATCTGACTGACTGTGACTCCTCCGCAGGAGAAAAGCTAGCCAGAAAGGAGTCTCAGAAGAAAAGCCCAAAGACTCCCTTTCTAGCCTCTTGCCTACCTCCGCATGGAAGCTCCATTTTGGGGTGCTCTGGCCCCGTGTGGTGTCCAGGGCACTCCATTGGGATGGCCATGGTTCTCTCTGACTGAGGAGATGTTACTCTTCTGAGAGGAAGGGACGAGCTAGCTTAATAGACTTGATCAAGTGAATTAGTAAAATATTAGTTCAAAGTTGATAGTCTCGTAGTTTATTTTAATTCACTTTAAAGTTGTCCGTTTCTGTTCGAGTAACCTATGAAAGACTCCTTTCCAGAACGCTTTTGCCACCTCTTTGAAACATGTCGGTAATAACCTTCTCTAACTAACTTAACTTGAATTCCTTACTTGGATAGAGAATATTGGTCTTAACTGACATCAGCTTCACATAAAGGAAACAATATGTCTTCTTGTTAAACAAAATCACAACATTTAGAAGTTACTTCATCCCACAAACTTTTTCCTTGGAACCTTTGACCCACCTTACGTTGTTATAACGAATACCTGAGGCTGGGTAACTTAGGAAAGAAAGAGGTTGATGTTACGTGGCTCGGGACTGTGGTGGCGAAGAGTTCAAACAGCATGGTGCCTGTATGTGGTGAGGGCCCCCTGGCCATGTCACGGAGTGACAGGGAAGTGGAAAGGGAACCCACTCCATGCAGAAGGGGCTGAGTGTTTGGAGTGTCCTTGCTTTACCACGGCTCATCCTTGTGAGAACTAATTCACTCGTGTGAGACATGACGCACTCTTGCGAAGCAGCCTCAGTCCATTCAGGAGAGGGGAGCTCCCATGACAGAATTCCCTTTGCCAAGGCCCCCTCTTGGAGGTTCCACCACCTCAGCACCACCACACAGGGGTCAGTGCTTCTGCAGCCCGAACCTTTGTCTGATAAACCATAACCAAGCTGTAGCAAAACCCTAAACCCTGCATGCAGTGTGCTTGAAGCTACACGGATGGCCACGGAAGGGTGCACTGTCTTCCTTAGGTTATAATAATCCGGACTTCACTCGGTAGCTTGTTCCCCAGAACCTCAGGTACTTGTATGCTATATATCTTAATTACTTTAACACCACTGGTGTACAATGTTAATGAGACATTTTATTTAACGTCTTTTAAGTTCTTTATGAGAAAGGCCTAGACTCACGGTTTTTGGTTTTTTTTTGGTACGGGGATCGAACTCAGGTCCTTGCACTTGCGCAGCAGGCGGCAAAACCACTGAGCTAAATCCCCGGCCCTAGACTCACTGTTAAGGTAACTCCTCATTCAGTTTAATTGCGTAAGAGTTGGTTTTCTTACAAGATTTTCTTTTAGCAAGAAGTGCATGTATACAGAGGAAACAAAAACGTTTCTTTTTCTTTTTTCAATTTTCAGACTCAGATGTTGAGATCCATTTAAAATGAAGCTGAAAGACTGGCAGCATGTATTAGTTTCCTGTGCCTCCTGTAATTATTGCGGATGCAGGAGCTTTGTTATCTTCCAGTCCTGGAGATCAGAAGTCTCAGTGGTCCTGGACTGGAATTAAGAAAAGGACGCTACTGCAGTCCTTTCTGAGGGCCGAGGGGAAGAATCCCTTTCTTATGTCCTGCAGTTTCTGGAGGCTGTGCACATCTGTGGGCTTGTGGCTCCCGCCTTCTGTCTCCAGCACCAGGGATACCAGGCTGAATTCTTCCACGCTGTGATTTCTCTGTTCACTCTGATCTTTCTCTTCTGCTTGTGAGGTCTTCATAGATATATTGGGCTTGCCTGCATAATCCTGGATAATCTCTCCATCTGAAAGGTCAGCTAACTATAACCTTAGTTCTGTCTGCAACTTTAACTCTCTTTTGCCATATAATTATACTTTCACATTTATGGATTCTGGAGATCAAGATGCAGACATCTTTGAGGGGAGCCATTTTTCTGCCGACCACAGATGGCTGGGGAACATGGCAGGAAACTGATGTTTAGCAAGTGCCTAGTGCATCTTCTGCCTGGTTTTAGGGCTTTTCACGGACTGTGATATTATCTCAAATTATACATCAGGGTTCCTCGAGACACTAAATGACTTGTCACTGTCATATAATTACTACTAATAATGAGTTGTTATCTGTTGAGTTCTTGCTAAGCATCAGACATTGTACCAGGAGATTTATGAACTATATTTTCCTCAGCCCCGAGTACAACCCTCTGGGATGAATGACATAAACTCCATTTTCCAGGTAAGAAACCGGGCTGTCATGCAAGCTGAGACTTGGTTAACTCATGACCAAATGCTTTGGGCTTTGTCAACCTAATTCCCAAACCCGTATTCTTTCTGTTAATTTAAAGTGGACTAAGAGTTAAGGGTCTTATAGAGTTGAGTTCTCCTGCCTCCTCTTTCACTGTGAAGGCTCACCTGGATACTCTTGAAAGTATCTGTCAGGGTATTAGACAAATTTTATTTGGTATCACTTGTCAGAATGACCGTGTCATTAATCAACTGACTTGATACATTTTCTCCTTTTTTCCTTCTCTGCAGTACTACTTTTTATCCACTTGTAGGTCATTCTAGCCTTAGTAAATATTTATTGTGCTTCTCCTTAATTACTGTTTTTTTTCCCCTGATGTGTCTTCTAATTCTGATATACTGCAATCTGAAGTGGAAGTCTCTGTCCTTAACTTCAGGGGAAATCTCATCTGTGAAACACTGCAAGTTAAATGGTTTCCTATCAAATCAAACATACATTTCCACCCTGCTAATTGTGTGGTGTTGTGATAAATTGCTGTATAGTATCCAGTTACATATGTGGTATCCAAGGTCTTTGCACCTGCTTTTCCCTTTGCCTGTGTCGGGCTAGTTGCATTACATCATTGATAGTGCCCTGCAGTAGCATCACTCTCTCCCTTGAGTAGATGGGAAAACTGAGCACCAGAAAGGCCAAGAGGCTTTCTCAAGGTGGCCTAGGATAATGTTGGAGCCAGAACTTCACTTTGTGTCCATTTGGTTCCAAAGTTCTGTAGCTCGTGGCTTCAAAAACTTTCCACATTAGTTGAGTAAATAACACATAAGAATATAAGAAGATGAAAGGGGAAATGACATTTAAAGGTGAGAGTAGAAGAAATGTTGAAAGACAGTAACTGTTTACCAGGTGAATTAGCAACTGGTAAAGTACAAATTTAAGAGAGAAAGGTCATTTTAAGCTGTGGTAGTAAGGGATGGTTTATGGGGGAGAAAAGGTTATCTAATTTCCGTTAATTGTTTTAAGACAGTCCATTGTCAGAAATCAAACACATAAAAATGACCTTAGTAACTACCATATATTGCACATCAAATTCCAGGATCTATTTTTATATATTACGTTATTTATGTTTTGCAAAAGCCTTATACAGGTAGATAGTAATACCCCTAGTATACAGATAATGAAACCTAGTAATATGTAGCAGGGCAAGATTAAAACCAAACTGTTTCGACCTTAAGACCTGTGTGCTGTGAAAGACGCATCTTATTCACAGATTTTTTGTTTCTGTCCTGCATACTCAATTAGAACTTAAAATAATTCCAGAAAACATGGGAAAAATACAAAGAAACTCCCAGTGACTGACATGGTTGGTATAAACACAAAGAATGCCCAGAGAACTCAAGTTTGTGCCTTTGAAAGTCGAAAGGTGGTTGACCTCTGTTGACCCCAGTGAGCTCAGCGACCTGGCCACAGCTTGCACTTTACATCTGTGCACTAAATACCAGGCACTGGCTTTGCCTGCTCTTCTTGTGCTTAGTCCCCCTCATAACATTTTAAACATCAAGTCTCTTTCTTCCCTCTCCTGTCTGCCCCTCTTCCTGTTAAAGAGTTCAGCACTGAGGTTTTCTCTTTGGAAGTGTCCCATTTACTAAGTACTCTTTGCACTTGAATGCTGTCTGAGAGTGGCTGGCTGTATTTATTGGCTCCTCTTTCACATTAATCATGTGGCACCATGGTCAGCGGGCTCTGAAGATACCGTCTTCTCACGCGGTAATTATTACAGTTGTATTGTACAGTGCCAAACCCAAAGCCATGGATTCGTGGCAGGTGAAAACATTCGGCGCCATTAGTTAGTGCATTTATTGCGGTTTGCAGCTGGCCAAGCTCTGCCAGCTTGTCGTGGCCTTCAGATTGTGATGTGGGGAAACGTTGTGGCAGCCAAGGTGGAGAGCGGAGCGCATTTTCTGTACTCTGGAATCTTTGAAGCTCATTCGTCCTTGTAAGTAGGTGGTGTGAAGCGTATATGGGTTCGTGCTCTGAGTTGCTCCATGCTGCCCTTTCCCTTCATGGTCATCTTGTGATGGGAAGCCACCTTGTCTCCTGCTGTCCTCTGCCCTCTGGAGAGCTGAGCTTCCTCCTCCCTCCCCTGGGACCTTGAGTGTGGCGGTCTGAGTGTAGTCACGGCCAGCCCTTCTCTGCACGTTCAGGGCCATTGGAACTCTGTTTCTGGGCCTGTGCAGGATAGTTTTAGACCTGTTTCAGAGCATAAATTTAGAATTCCAGTTTGCTTTGATATGAGATGGCTTTGAATGCCCACTATTTTTGGAAGACGATATTAACACAGTGATTAACAGTGAGGCATAGGGTTAAATCTGTCCCTTCATCCCCACTTCTTAGCTGTTGGTTTGGAGTCAGTAATTTCACTCTTCACTGTCAAAATTTCCCCAATTGAGGGAAAATATGGGCTAGAGGACAAATAATCATCGCTGAGGGCCATGGAGTAACACACGTCTCACATGTGTAACACATTCGCTGTGTGACAGGTAGTAGGACACTCAGTAAGTGTTAGCTCTTACTATTAGTGTTTTACAGTTGTGATTTGTTAATGCTATGCTCACCACTGGCCGCAGGATGGATGCGCTGCGGTCTTTAGCATTGCTAGTCTACCCGGGCACACAGTAGAATTGCAGGCCATGCGATGCATTCTGTGCAGAGAACACCATTCGCCCTCTCATTTCCCCCCTCACTCAGGTCTGTTTTGTCCCGAGTGCACTGCTTTGCCATCTGATGTACAGGCTGGCATTTATCACCTGCCTGTCTATTGCTGTGTGCCCAACATCTGTACCAGTGGCTGAGCTGGAATGGGTTTTCCTTAGTGATACTGGATGAGTGAAGGCTGAAATGAATGTGGGAGCTTTGATGGGATAACAGGGAACCAGCCTCCGTGAGACAAGGAGGACTACAGTGCACACTGTGCTTTTTACCAGGGATGTTGAAGTGGGAGAAAGCACTGGCCTCAATCTGCAGAGTGGAGATGGGGGCCAGAAGAGCAAAGGCGAGAGATGCCGAAGTCAGAGGTGAGAGTGAGGGGGACAAGTCCCAGGCGCAGTCACATCACACCCTTTGAGTCCCCTACATGGAGATCGTGGCAAGTCAATTCTGTGTGGTTACTTTTTGTCAATCTGTCTTCTGATCTAAATTCTGCTTATTGCAGGGAATTTACTTTTTAATATAAGGTTTCTTATGGTAGCTTCATCGTTTTGCAGGACAAGTTAATTTCTATAATACCAGCTATTCCTCAGTGATAGAATTAAGCATAAATAGGACTAAATGATGTTGATGAAGATGATGGTGATGGTGGTATTTGCAGAGTGCTTTGTAGTGCATTAATCAAATTCACTTGTTACTTTAGTTATGCAGAACTGATTGGCACCTCTAGTTCGTACATCGTTTTTCATTTTGCTTAGGCCTTCAACATATGTACTGTAGAGCTGGGAAGGTAGTTTAGGGGTGGAGTGCCTGTCTAGCATCATGAGACTCAGGATTTGATCCCCAACACTGCAAAACTGTGTATGTGCCTCTGTGTGTGTGTGTGTGTGTGTGTGTGTGTGTGTGTGTGTGTGTGTGTGTGTGGTGTAGAGTTTACATGGATAGATCAGGTAAGGATCCTTCTATTACTGCTTCATGCAGAACCTTAGCTCCTGAGTCCTCTTTGGTGTCTTTGTTATTGACTTGCTAGGCAGTAAAACAGTCCTTGACTTGGGAATAAAGACTAGAGAATAAAGAGCAACATACGTATGAAGCCTGGCTCGTGCCTCCATTCTGCTTCCCACTTAGCTTTCTGAGGGGGAGGAGTAGTTGTAGTTGCTCCCAGGTACGTATGGTGAGCAGGTTGACCCCAGGTCTGAGAAGCAAAGTTAGAAGAGTCATCAGTGAGGCATTGGTTGTGCAGCCCGAGCCCTCCTCTCCAGTACACTGTATAGTCCTTCACCTTTCTCTCCAGGCACCACCCCTCCCTCTCCCAGCATCCCACCACCTCGAGGCTCCGGGGTTCCAACCCAGGTGCAGTCTGCACGAAGTTACATCCCTAGCACTTTTTATTTTTTATTGTGAGATAGAATCTTGCTAAGTTTCCCAGGCTGGCCTTGGACTTGTGATCCCCCTGCTTCAACCTCCTGAGAAGTTTGGCATTACAGGCATGTGCTACCCCAGCTGGCTTGGGAACAGTCTTTACTGTGCATTATTTACTTTTGCTCCTAGGCAACCAAAACATTGGCTGACATGTTGAAAATGCTCAACAAGCATTTTGGATGGATATTTACTAAATAGATGGTAGCCTAATGCCCTCCACAAGGAGTCCATTTGCCCTTGGCCCTTATCTGAGTTCCTGTTTATGGGTTGAAGGGATTAGAGAAGTTTGCACACACCTGGCCAGAAGCTAGAGGTTTGCAAGTAGCCAGGGCAGGTGTGATCTTCATCTTCCGAGTGAGAAGACTAAGAACCAGGTCTTTAGAGCCCAGTGGAATGGCTTCCTTGATACCATTAGAAAGTAGCATTAACTGTTGTTATAGGAAGTGATGGTGAACCTTTCAGAGCTTTCAGTGATACAAATAGCTTGCTGCAGCATGCATGCCATTGGTTTGCCACTATTGTTATAGGGAATCTATATGCATTTAGATATGTAGGTACTGTGTTTTGTCTTCCACATCTTTGAAATATATGAACACAGTTTGTGTAAGAGTAGTATTTACTTATGTAACAAAACCCTTTTCTTTGTGTTATATGCATCCACTAGAAATTGGCATGCTTCACTGTGACAGGAATTTGTTTGCAGAAATACTGTTATCAGATCTGACCAACCATGAGTCATATGCAACATAAATACTCATTTTCAAAAGTATCTCTGATGAAGGAAAATCAAGTTTTGTTTTTATTTTCTCTCCTTTTGTTCAAGAGGATATTA
This sequence comes from Heterocephalus glaber, assembly GCF_000247695.1. The sequence goes on along the minus strand of NW_004624735.1, from coordinate 20,564,130 downwards.
TGTGTTGATCTGTTTGGATGAAATTTTTCCACTTGGTATGTTGACCTTAAACTTTTAGAACTTTTAAAAATAAATTTCCTTCCCATAGTCTTTCCTTTAATTTTCTCAGTATTTTATATCGCCTAAATATCTTAATGTAGTGGCCATGTGTGTTTGTCACTTGTTAATATGCTTAGCATTGATATTTAAGGTCCAAGCGGGACAAGTGTTGGGTCTCTTTCTGCTTATTGTTGATTTCCCAGTACATAGTGGGCTTCAGATATCTGAGAAATAAATGAATTTGTTCAGTGGCTATTGTGTGAAATACTGTGCCAGAGCTGGAGTAGGAGAAGGGACTAGAGCTGGTACGCTCTGCTTTCATGGTGCATATAGCCGTGAAAAGGACTGGAAGGAAATGAGGTATTACCCGGTGTGGGGCTGCGGTGGCTGCAGTGGGGCTGTGCTGAGCCGCGCTGGGAGAGTGGACTCATGATGCGTCTTGAAAGGATTTCACAGAACAGCGCACTTGGGAGTGAGTTAACACTTCCGTGAGCCTGAAGGAATGGAGGGAAAGGAAAGCAGCATGTACAGCAGAGTCCCGGAGCCCTGATAAACTGTGGTGGACTCCTGGGTGATGAAGTCGTCTTGTTCTTTCAAGTTAGATTAAAGGACTGTTTTCTCATTGTTGGACCTTGGCACACAGCGCTGTTTCATGAGTTCTGTTTTTTTAATGAGTGTTCAGCATTTCAGATCGAATGTATCTTATTTCCAGAAGTTGTTACTGTGTGCGTGTGCATAGGTATGCGTGTGTGTATATATGTATTTGTATGTACCTGTGTGTACATATGTAGGCTTTCAGTCTTAAGGAAAAATATATATGTAGCAAATAAATGTCATGCATACATGAAAAGTGGGATGTGGTTCTGAGTTACCTATTTGTGTGTATACACGCACACACAGATGATTTTAAATGTGCCCTTGCTGTCACTGACCCTTCTTTGCGGAAGGGGAGCTTATCATCGTGTTGGCGTTAGGAACAGAACTAAGGGGAACTAAAAGCTCACTGAACTGTTCCTGCCGCATCACTGAGCAAGTAGCTTTGTCAGGTAGACAGGAGGAATCTTGTTTCTTTCAATTAATGAGCTGTTAAAATAACTTTCTTATTGTGAATAGGTTCTGCACCTTGGCATAGATAAAGTTTTGATACCCACTTCAGATTCAGCTTATTAGGAAAAATACTTTTTAAAAAGGCTTAATTTATGCCTTTATCTGTGCAGTGCTTGCATTTAGCAACTATGGATTAGAGAAAGTTAATGATAGCAAGTTTCAGCATAGTACCAGGTGTCCTTTTGAAAAATTATGCCATCCTCAACAATAGGGATAGTTGAAAAACAGATCAAGATGAGGAAGCAGGATTATTGACATTCAAGTATGGGTTTTATATTTGACTGAGAGTCTGGCTGTTACAGAAGCAGAGGAAGAGCTTGTGTTTAATTGGAGGCTACTAAAAACCATCTTAGTTTGCATATTGCTTGGCAGTATAGCAGGTGGAACGGTTATTACTGTAGATTCAGCATACAGGTGGCTTCTGCTCAGAGTTGATGCTTAACAAACATCTTCTGAGTAGATCATGTTGAGTGTGTGCCCAGCTAGCCAGCAATGATGATATTTGGCTGTGAAAAGTTATATAGGCTACTTAGCTCTTTGGAACTTTCCCACTGTGGTGAATATTAGGGTACATCACTTGTAAAAGCCTAGTGAAGGACCTGCATGGTGGGTGCCTGTACAGCTAAACCAGCAGCAGCTGTTACTGGGGTTAGTATTTAGTATCACATCATAGTTCGTGATATATTTACAGGAATTCTTGTTCCCTTTGGTAGTTCTGTCCAAGCTCTACCTCCAGCTCGTACAGTCATGCCCTTCTTGCTTACTCTGAGCTCCAAGAGGACAGGATCTGCTTTGCTCACTGCTGTCTGTCCAGGCGCCCGACCCGCAGCAGGAGTCTGGTCTCCAGGAATGTGGTGTGCGGTGGTGTGCTGAATCTCTGTGGTGGCCGCCTGTCCTTTTGCACGTGGTTTGGACTTCTTTGTCTGTTTTGCTCTAGACGCCAACTGCTGTCTTTCCAGCGCTTGTGGCTGGTCCAGAAGGTCTTGAGGGCGTGGCCTTCTTCACTGCCCTTCCTCAGTTAAATATTCACTTATTCCTTGCTGCTTTCCTGGCCGTTTACGCTTAGAGCGCCCCCTGTGGTCTTTGCCTGAGCATGGCAGACCTTTCCGGACTGTTCCACTTACTAGCTGCGCAATGAGGTGACAGTTTGTTTTAAAGATTAATATTTTGAATTTTTTTCAGTACTGGGGATTAAATCTAGGGGCTTCACATTGAGCTTTATATCATGTACGTCTGTCCATCCATCAATCCATCCATCCATCCTTTCATCCTTTAAAGATAGGATCTGGCTAAGTCACTAAATTGTCCAGGCTGGGTTTGAACTTGTGATCCTCCTGTCTCAGCCTCCCAAGACTACTGGTATCCAAAATGTGTGCCAGCATTTTGGCTAATTTTTTGAATTATTATAGACACTAGTGTTATACCTGCAGAATTATTTTAACATTTTGTAGTTATGGATCGCTTATTATAGTTACTTCCATACCCTTTCACCTCAAATTCATCAGCACAAGTCCATTGTATCTAGAAAAGACTGAGCCAGGTACCCAGTTACCCCGGAGAGGAGAGAGAAGCTGTAACTTTATACCTACAGCTGGGAGGGAAGTGCCTTTTAATCCAAGGCCAGTGCTTGTTTGTTTTGGTTATTTATGTGGAGTTGTAAAGGTGAAATAAGATCATTACTGCAAAATGCTTTGGGCATAGTACTTAAATATACGTTGATGTGATTTTAGGTCTTGTGTCGTGAAAGTTGCTGAGTTATTGAAAATCCTCTGGAGTCACCAGCACTTAAGTGTCATGAAGTTAAGAGAGTAGATGACCCCTGGAGGCAACCGTATGCTCCCCCTGCCCGACCTCTCTAAGGTCATTAGGTAGAAATTATATTTCTCAACTGTTAGTATTTTCCAGTGAAACTGTCGGGGAGTTTCTTTTATAGATGATTTTCATCTATAAACTCAGTTTCCTTTATAGATATGGGTCTGACTGGTTTATTTGATGACTTTGGTACTTTGTGGATTTTAAGACATTGGTTCATTTCATCTCAGTTGTGGAGTTCATGTGTGTGAAGTTGTTCCTAATACTCATCTGTTAGTATTTTAATGTTTGTGGGGCCTGGTAACCTCTCCTCCTCGGTCATCTCTGGTAGTGGTAATGTCCCCCTTACTTTTCTCCTCTTCCTTTCTCTCTTCTCCCCTCTTTCCCTCCCTCCTTTTCTTTCCTTTCAGTGCTGGAGACCCAGCACAGAGTCTGTGCGTACTAGGCCGGTACTCTAGCACTGAGCCAGATCCCCAGCCTGTTTCATTGTTTCTTTCTGGAGTCTGTCTAGAATTTTATCCATTGTATTGATCTTCTGAAAGAGTAGCTTTCATTTTATTGATATTTTCTGTTGTTTTCATTTTCACTGATTTCGCTCTTATTTGTTATAAGCTTTCTTCTTGGTTTGGGCTATTTTATTTTTCCTTTTGGTTTCTTTAGATGGATTTTAGATTGTTGATTTGAGACTTCTGATGCAAGTGTTAAAGGTATAAAATTCCTTCTCATAGCTGCGTCCTATAAATTTTGATATGTTTTCATATTTGTAGTTCAGTATTTCCTAATTTCCCTTAAAACTTTTTTTGATCTAATGATTATTTTAAAATGTATTTTTAACTTCCATGTGTTTAGAGAATGTCCTGGTATCTGTTAATGATTTCTAGTTTATTTCCCTTATAGTCAAAGACTATACCTTGTATGACTTCAGTACTTTTGAATTTGCTAAGAATACGCTTTGTTTTTGGTGACTGCTCCAGATACAGTGAAAACCATATATTCTGTTGCTGTGGTTTCAGAGTTTAATAAATGTCAATTAAATCCACTTAGTTGATAGTAATTTTAAAAATATATTGCTGATTTTTTGTCTAAATTTATTTTATCCCCTATTGAGGGAAGATTATTGAAGTCTCCAGCTGTAATTATGGACTTCTCTATTTCTCTTCACAATTCTTTCATATTTTTGCTTTGTGTATTTTGAAGTTCTGTTATTAGGGATGTGCACATTTGCTGTGAACTTGTATTGGTATGTCTTCCTCGTATGCTAATCCTTCCATCATTATATAACATACCTCTGTATTACTGTTTTCCTTGCCCTGAAGACTTTGTCTGATATTAATATAGATACTCTGGGTTTAATTTGATTTATGATTTTATGTCTCCATCTTTTTACTTTTTAGCCTATCTATATGTTATATTTAAAAGAAGTTTGTTTAGAAACCATATAGTAGTTGGGTCCTTTTTTTTAATGGATTCTGATAATTGTTCTCTTTCAGTTGGCTTTCTTAAACCATTTGCATTTCATGTTTTAATTATATGTTTGCATTTAGTTCATATCATTTTATTTTCTGTACCTTTCCTCCCCTTTATTGCATTCTTTTGGATAAATTGAATATTTTTCCTATTGTTTCAATTCATGTTTATATGTACATATATATATTTTTAGTTGGTCTTGGGATTACTGTAGACACCTAATATAGCACAGGTACTTAGAATGAAATGTTAGTGCTTCTTGTTTAATAACCTTAATTTATGTTATAATTATCATTTACTGTAGTACATTAAAAACCTCATCAGGTAGTGTTAGAAATTTTGCTTTCAGCTATACATACTTTAAAGAAATTAAGGCTTAGAAGCTAAGAATGGTTGAAAAATAAAAGAATATTCCTTGACATGTAAAAATTACATGAAATTCAAGTTTTAGTGTACCTAAATAAAGTTTTACTGGTACATAAACATACTTATGTACCTGTTGTCTCCGACTGCAGCTTTTCTTGCCCTGTGATAACAGAATTGGGTAGTTGTGGCAGAAACCATATGACTCACAAAGTCTAATGTATTTGCCCTCTTGTCCTTTTACAGAAAGGTTGTTAATGCCTGCTCTAAATCAAGTCGTTATTGGGAATTTGACACATTGTTTTATATCAGTCATATTATTAAAAGTGAGTCACCATGGGCTTTGGAATCAGACATGTCTCGGTGTATATTAACAGTCTGTCACTCATTAGCTGCGAACCATGCATAAGTGACGTGATGAAACCAAAGTATGTTACTTCTAACAAGTATTGAGTGAATTTTGATTTTTTTTTTCCTTTACCTTGGTTTCCAATCTGACCTATAGATGTCTGTTTAACACAATAAATGACCTAGGTGTTACCAGTATTGGTGTAAGTTCATCTCCCTTCCCCTGCATTGGCTTCTGGCAGTGAGTGAATCCTTTGCTTTCAATATCTAGGAGTGTGAATGATTTTTCCCCAGTTCTTCTTGGCCAGCCTAATAGCAAATCCCTTTTTTACTTCTCCTGCTTCTCCATCTCCTGCCTGGCAGGGAAACCCTCCTGCCATTTGGGCCTTGTCTTCATGGATCCACAGCCATGCTTTCATGCTTGTAGGGCACCTATGCATAGTAAAGTCTGGAGCCAGGCTTTCTCCTCCAGCTTAAAATTCAGTAGGAAACAGTATAGACATTGCTGTTTGGACAGTTTCTGAGTTTATGGAAAACAGCTTTTCAGAAGAAAATAATAGGTGAAAAGAATGATTTAAAAGAGGACACTAAAAGTTTTTGTTCGCTTTTAGGCAGCTTTGTTTTTGTTTCTGAAGCTCCTTTGTGGTCGGAATCCCAAGAACAGTTTCTGAATTTTGTAGTTAAAGGGAGAAGACAAAGGTCAGCTGATACAGAGCCGAGGATGAGAGCTCCCGGGGGCGCATTGCACACAGTGATGCTGCTGCTAAACTGATAATGGATTCAAATCAAGTAACAGGATTTTTATTTTGGAATTATTTTCTAAAATACCACCTGAAATTGTAGATACAGATACCTGTGTTTCTTGTTTAATCAGAGACCTAGGTTTTGGTATCTTTCAGTTTTGGTTGCTGAAAATGTGAGTTCAGCATTCATATTTTTTCTTTTCTCATTCACTTAATATTAGTAATGCTTCCCCTGAATTGATGATTTATTATTTATATTGTTGGTGTCACTTCCCTCTGTCTCATTTCCCCCAGAGAGATTGTGAGCTGTTAAGAGTGTCTTGATCCGGTCCAAGTGCAGTCCGTTCCTTCCCTTTCCCTTCCCTCCCTTCCTCTTTGAGACTGTGTGTGTGTGTGTGTGTGTGTGTGTGTGTGTGTGTCCCTGTGCCTCTGTTTTTTTCTTACCTTTTTTAAGGGACAATTTTTAAAAAGACAGTATCTGAAGTGGGATCTTACACCCCTAAATAATTGTGAGGTGTCTATTTTGTGTGTATGGCCCCCTGTTCTCCAACTACTGTTAGGTACTTGGCATTGGAATTCCTTAGATTTTAGGAAAAACAAAAACATTTTCCTTTTCTGAAAAGAAAAAAGCAGTCAGAGATAAAATAAACTGGAACTTATGCATTCAGCTAGGTAAACTTCATTCTATTTAGGTAAATAAATATTACCGAATGAAGGTAAACATTTTATTGTATGTATATGTGTGAAAGAGAGTTCCAATTTGAATTTAACTATTCAAGAAAATTGCGTTGGTGTGTTGAGCTGAGTTCCACAGAGTCCATCAGGTAGTGGGGTGGTGGTTGGACCGTCAAGGAGTGTGGACAATGGGAAAAGTAGATGAGTACAGAACTTTTGAAAGTGCTCTGTGAACCTCGGGTTCCTTAACCCCTTCACCAGGGGCTCTGCAAGGACAAAACGTGCTGTTGCTGTTTTTTTCAAAGATGTTGATACCTTTTTCTCTGTGCTAACAGTTTCACTGATAATACAAAAGGAATAGGTACAACTCCCGGTCCCTTAGCAGAAATCAAGGTAGTAATTACTGGTAGTACTTTTAACTTTGATTCAAATGCTAACAGCTTAAAAAGCAAACAAACAAAAAGTAGTTTCACTTAAGAATGGAGCAGTAGAAATTATTGGTAGTATTGAATGCCATTCTTTGAGTACATTATAAAATTATTCTTCCTAAGGAAAAGAGAAGCCCACGTTGGTTGAGCACTTACACTAGGTGCTGTAATGCAAATTTGTCTCAAAGTGTCTCAAATACAATTTTGATAGTCATTTGCCAAAAACTAAGGATTCCTCTGACGAAATAATGCAAAGTGATAGATATGAAAGCACTTTGAGTAGTAGATCGTGCTGGTCAGGTGTTAGGGTTGTTAGCACTAGGTACGTGGGTTTAGAACTTGACTCCACTTTATTTACCTGAGCCTTGCATATCTTTAAAGAAATTATATTTTACATTTACTTTACAATGATAATTCAAAGGCTTATGTGTCTGTGGAACTAAGCTGCTTAGAGAAAGCCTTATATCTAGAGTGAGTGGTAAGCTGTCCTAAAGAAAATGGGAAAGAAAGCGAATGAGACCTGTGTCCTACTTTCATTTTTGTGTATGCTAAGACCAAGATTCTTTGGTTTGCATATGTATAGTAAAGTGTCCTGCCACTCTTTGTTAAAATGACTATTTTTTCTCTACTACATCATATTTGGATCTTTGTCATAAATCTGTAAGCCATGCATCATGGTTTCTGGGTACTGTTCTGGGTGCTTCTCCTTCAGCCAGATCCAGTGGTGTGAGTCTTTTAACTTTTTTTCCAGAATTTTCTTCCCAGTTCACATACGGTCTTTTGCACATGCATATAAGTTTTAGAATCAGCTTACAGATTTCCACGAAATCCAGTGGTGGCTTTGACAGAGATTGCAAAAACATTATAAATCAGTTTTTGGAAAATTGTCATCTTAACAATATTGAGTTTTCTGATCCATGGACATGTTGTAAATCTTTAATAGGCAGGTCTTTTAAAGTTTCTATGAGCAGTATTTAAAACTTTGCAGTGTATATAGGATTTGAACACATCTTTTACATTTTATTATTTCATAATTTTAGAGTATTGAAATGTTCTTTTGTAAAATTTCAATTCTAATTTTTTTGTGCTCCTACACAGAAATACAGAAGTATGGAATTGTTATATAATAAATACCCTTATTTCCAACTGTTTTGTAAAATTCACTTACTACGTCTAGTGGCTTTCTTTTAGATTACTTAGGATATTCTAGATTATTTTTTTTTCTGTGAGTAAGACAGTTTTGCCCATCTTTTCTCCTAATCTGAATTACTTTTCTATTTCCTTTTCATCTTAGGGTGGTGCTTAGGTACCTCAGTACCCAGGGTACTTACCTACCCTGCAGGGAAGATGAGGTAAAAAAAGATATTCTGTCTTCCTTCCTAATGTGGGGGAGTCACTCAGTTTTTGACCATTAATTGTGATATTAAACGTAACTTTTTCATAGGTGCTTTTTGTCATCTTGAGTTTCCTTTTGCTCCTATTTTGCTGATAGATTTTTTTTATAATGAATGTTTAATATTTTGAAATTTTTTTCTGCTTCTATTTAGATGATCATATTATTTTCTTTTTTAGTCTATTAATGTAGTAAACTATACTAAATTATTTTCAAATGTTAACCAACTCAACTTCCTGAGATAATCTACACTTGTAATAAGTATTATCGTGTTTAAACATTGCTACAATCCCTTTGCTAATATTTTGTTTAGGAGTTTTTCACCCATGGTCATAAGGAATATTAGCACATAGTTTTCTTATAAAATCTTTGTCTAATTCTGGTATTAGGCTAATAAAATGAGCTAGGAATTGTTCACTCTTCTTGTGTATTTTAGAGCAGTTTATGTCTGCCTTCCAGGTTTAGCAGAATTCACCAGTGAATATTTGGGCTTGGGTTTGTTTTTTTTTATTTTGAAAGAAGATTTTAAGCTATGAATTCAGTTACCTATTAAAAATAGAGGACAATATTGAGTTTTCTGATCCATGGATATATTGTACGTCTCCATTTTCAAGTCTTTTTAATTTTCTGCTATTCCAATGGTGACATCTTTTTCTTCTTGAGTGGCCTTTCATGGTTTATATCTTTTAAAGAAAATTTTTATCTCAACTGAATTGTCAGATTTATCAGTGTGAGACTGTTGATTATATTCTCTTATTCTTTCAGTGAATGTAAGATATGCGGTGGTGTGACTCTTGTTTGATTTTGTGTTTTTTTGGTTACTATAGCCAGAAAATTACCAGTTTTATTGACATTTCTCTAATGTTTAATGCTTGTAATTTCATTGATACTGTTCTCTACTTCCTTTTGATTCCTTGGGTTTCGCTTCTTCTTGGTTTGCTAGTTTCTTCAACTGGCAATTTAGATTACTGAACGGAGACCTTTCTTCTTTCTACTATAAGCACTGAAGCTTTGCATCAGTACAGGGTCCTGAACACGCTCCTCTCTGCCCTAGCAGGTCAGTGTTGCCTCATGTCTGGCCAGTGTGTGCACCTCAGAGGCTTCCCTAGGATGTCTTCTCCATACACCCCCAGCAGCCTTTCCTCAAATGACCACTCCTTTCTCTGGAGCCAAGGCAGGTCAGAGAGGGCATTGTTTGTGAAGTGTGGCAGTGGCTTTTGCTTTGTATGAGAGGGTTAGGAGTGCAAGCAGGGTGTCTGGTGTTTTCTGTATCCTAGTGGCATTTAGTGTGCTTTCTGAGCCACCTAAAGGAGCCCTCTTCATTCTCCTGCTGTCCCTCAGCCTTGCTGTGAGCATGCACGTGTGGGTGTGAGCCAGTAAGCACGTGGTCTTCTCCCATGCTTGTCTCAGTGCTGTTCCAGCCCACTTTCAACCTCTAAGAATTTGTTAAAATGTTGGTGCTTCCTCTCTTCCTCCCTCCTTCCATTTTTCTTTTCTTTCTCTCCCCTCCCCTCTTCTCTCTCCCTATCTCCCTGCCTCCCTCCCTCCCTCCCTCCCTTTCACTGCCACATTAAGTGGGTGTGTGTCCCGTCTTTCTTTATGGAGGTTTATCACCCTTGGAAGTTCACTTTATCTGATTTTGTTACCTCAGATCCCTAATGAGCTCAAATATTTTTGTAGATTGTACAACTTTTTACATTGTGAAGGAGCAAGCGATGTTTTCTTTCTGCTTTCTGCATCCTCAATAGAGGTGAATCTGCCTGGTAAGCTTGAAAGAGCAGCAGTTAGCTGCCTTTCCACCCCCAAGGAATAGCTGAATTCGGGGTAGGGGGAGGATGTTTGTCATGACAAGACTTCAGTTTGGTGAGTGCTGTCAGTCAAAAGGTGAGGGTGACGCCTTGCTGAGTCTGTGCCTATGAAAAGCAGATTCTCCCCCTTCCACCTGCGTGTCAGTCAGTCCTTTGTGATTTCATGTCATTGATTGTGTTTCACCCTTTTAAAAATGTCTGTCTGTTCTGCCAAAATCTGATTTCCTTGAGGTGAGGATCCGGTTCTAATCATTGTTTCCCTAGCTGCAAGGCAGTCCCGGGTACCTGGGCAGTCACTGGAGGTGGTCGGATAGATAGCTGAATATTTAATCGGAGAACAGCAGGGTGTCAGAAGCTGATTTTGTCTCTGGGAAGCTGATAAGGGAGAATTCCGCGATGCTTGTCTGAGATGCAGAAGTAGCTTACTTATGTTTTAACTGTAAACATGGGTTTGTTGTTTTTTTTTAACACTTTACAAAGTATAGTTGAAGCAATAAGTTTTCCTTTTGAAATGTAAGTATATGCTGTAGAGAAATGCATTCTTGTCTAGAGAAGTGAAAGTAGAGGAGCTGAGGGTTATAGGGATAGAGCTGGCTTTTAACCCTGGAGCTGAGGGGCATGTCCAGTTACAGACCTGTAGCTTTGTGTTCATGGGTATAGTATTAGGGAGCTGAAATAGGAAGGCACACTGTGGAGGAATGGACATGCAGATAGACAGACTCAAAAATACCTCCTAGCAAGAAGAACGCTCATTAGAAGTATCTTTTTAAACAAGTACCAGGGTTTGGGAAGAAAATGAAATAATCTACCATTGCTTAATACTAAGGCAAGTGACTGCCTTGGTAATGTCTTAACTTAAATAGATATACTCTGGTAGACATTTTATCTTCTGCGACATAATAACCTACTGCTCTGCAGTGTTGCATGCTCAACTCTCACAGTTCTATACTTGATAGGGTCCAGCAAGAGCTTCTCACTTGGGGTCCGTCATGTGTGGCTGTCAGAGTGTGGTAGGGATGGGCATGCCCTCGGTAGCCAAGGGATGCTGGCCATCAATAGCCAGGGACTCAGGGGAGCTTAAGTTGTTGACCAGCAAGTCTACCCATAGCTAAAACATAGCTTGGGCTTCTCAGAGCCATGGGTATAAGGTTTCCAAGGGAAACATTTCGAGAGTGAGCATTTCGAGAGGGGCAGGCAGGACCAGAAGTGCTTCTTCTGAGCTTGACTAGGAAGTCCCAGGGTTCCAGTCTGCCGCATTCTGGGGTGATGTAGTAGGAAGCAGTCATACTGATGACTGGTCAGTCACCATGGCATGATTCTAACTTTCTTTTTTCTCTGCCCTGAGCCAGGTTGGAGGGAAAGTGAATCAGATGCCTTTTCTCTTTGGAAAGAGTAGCAGAGAAGTTGTGTCTGTCACTATTATTGGAATTGTGATGAGCATTCTGTTCTTAAGAACACAGTGGCATGGTCCAGTTTGGATATTCATACTTCACTCCCAGATTTAGCTCTGAGGGTCATTTGAAGAATTCTGAAAAGCCATGGTGTTGATGATAATAGCTGTGCTAGAAATCCCCATAGGTCCTACAGGTGTTTAGAATGGTATTTCTGAACAGAAGGTGTTATCTCATGACTTTAGCGGGCCATTTCCTGCACGCTTTTTTCTCTTCTTTATTGCTACTTTTTAATGGCTTTTTTCAAAGTTTTCAGGGTTTGTAAATGTTTACTTTCTGCATGATACCAACCTCATTACCTTTTAACACAGCGTCTCTTGCAGTCTGTTACTAACAGGAAGTGACATGCTTGATAGCTCTTTTCCTAGGTGGGAAGGGGCTGTCACGGACAGGACTTGGAGGGTTATTAGGGCAAACAAAGCAGCTTAACAGAAGAAGCTAATAATGTGTCTTGATATAAATGTATCTAAAACCACAGTCAGTTATTATGACTGAGCCCATTAGTCTGCTGTGTGCCCAGCACTGTGCTTACCAGGTGATTTTTATGTACTAAACTTATTCTTTTTCAGTAACCATAAGAAGTAAATAGTATTTTTCCTCTTTTACAAATAAGGGGAGTGTTAACCAAATAAGTTAGGTACCTGAGATCATAATGTTAGAAATTAGATATTCTTTTTATACTGTTCCATCTGATTTCTCAAAAATATATTATTATTCTGTGAATAATTGTGTTTCCATGTGGCGATAGAATAAAAAGCAGTATTATCCTTGGCACTAAATCCCCATGACATGATTTTGACTTCCTTTGTTTCGTATGCTGGCCTGTGATCCTAGGTTTGTGGTTTGTTTTTTATGCTCATTTGTTCATTTAAGAATAGTTTGTGGCCCCACATGAGGGGAATGAGTGGGCTTTAAGCTGTTTGCAAACTCAAAGAAAAGAAACCCTGTTACATTCTAAATATATTGCTCTGCTCCAAGGAGTCGAAGCCATAGCACATAAAACCTAGTTTCTTTGGGGCCCTTTCGGGGGATAGTAGATAGGAGAGCTTTTAGTCACTACTGCCCACTGTGGGACCCCTCAGGAAAGCCCTCCTCAGGAGCCCAGCACCCTACTATATTTCCTCCCCCAGGAGCAAGCAGCCCCATTGCCAGCAGATCTGATCACACGGTTCTTACATTGAAAACCTTTCCACACATCTTGGCTGACATGATCCTTCTTTGGCCCTGTAGTGGACTGGGTTGGCCCCTTCTGCTAATACTTTTCCTAGCCCTGTGGACTAGCCTGTCAGAACATTCCTTACCCTCTGCTGTAATTGTCTCCACACTGTCTGACTTCCTTGTGCTACTTGTCTGTCTGTCTGTCTGTCTTTCTTTCTCTCTCTCCTTCCTTCCTTCCTGCTTGTCTTTCTATTTTTTGTTAGTCCATGCTTATAGCACAACTTATAATAGCTAAATCTTGGAAAAGTCTGTGTATCCATCAACAGATGAATGGGTGAAAAACTGTGGTATTTATATGCCATGTAGTACTGCTTCTGTTTCTTGATCACCAAAATTGTGTCTCTCTTGTTTCAGGAAGAATTCCACAGTTGTGAGAAGCAGTCAATAAATAGATGAATGAAAGTGAGTTTCAAGAAATGCTCAAAGTTTAGCTATTTTCATTTTTAGTGCAATTGTGCATTTAGTCGTCTGCAGTACAAAGGGTGTGTGCTCTGAGGGACCAGGATATGAGAGTAAGAATCTGCCTGCGCCTCAGGCTCACAGTGTGCAGGTGGAGAGGCCCCGAGCTCGTGATCCTTAGGGCAGCTGTTCTCCCAGCACTGGGCTCTGTGCTTGCCTGGACTGAACTGGCTAGTGCCATTTTTGCAACTCTTCACTCCTGCATATTTGGTTAGAGCTATTCAGAGTGGTTCAGCTCATTGTATGTATTGCTGGACTTGACTTGGCTTTTCTTGTTCACGTTACTGACAGTCCACAGGCAGGCTTGGTGCTAATTCCAGGGGATATGCATCTGCTTACACAGGTGAAAGAGGCGGAAGTGGGCCAAGAATAGTGGAGACTCCAGTTGTGGTTGGGAAGCATGGATCTTGTCAGGGCTCGCCCCTCCCCCCACATCCTCTCTTTCTTTCATGCCACTTTAGATTTCATACATGAACTATAAAGACAGTATTGGTAGGCGATGCCTGTGACTGCTGGTTAGAAGGCATTGTTTATAAATTTTTGTCTATTTTAGTTCCTTACAATAGTCTTGCATATTAGACAGTATTATTTACATTTGTCAATAAAGAGGTGGAGAGTCCAAGAGTAATTTGGCCAAAGCCATACAGTTGCTAAATGCTGGGGCTGGGTCTTAAAAATCCACTTTCGCCTGCTCTTACTCAGCCTTTTCTCAGCTCAGTGGTTCCCTGCCTGCCTCGCAAGTGCACGGACTGGAGTTCAATCCCCGGTACACATCGCCCCATTAACCTTTCTTGTCTTACACTTTGATGCTATTAAAACTAATAAACCTGCCTGTGTGTGCACGCTCGCGCATGTGTGTGCTCACACACTTTTATCTAAACAAATACATAATGCAGCTCTTCCTTATCTGAAACCTAATCTCAGTGCAATTTCCTCCTTTTGGAGCTATAAAACCTTGGATACCAGAGATAGCCAGCAGGTCATATTTTTGTAATGGCAGCACATTATATGCGCATCTTAGTTCCTTCTATCATTGCACTTAACTAAAGTTGTTAATTTTCACTCTAGAAACATCAGAGTGTTCTAAATGCATTCATCCTGTTTACTTTAGTTTTTCACCTTGCCGAGGTGATTTTTTTCTGATGTTTTTTGTTGTTGTTGTTGCAGTTGTTGTTTGTTTGATGAGAGACCTTTTTTATTAGATAGCAGTGTTATTAAAAACTTAATTTTCCATTTACATGATCCTTCTCATGTCAGAGTTCTTGTCCCTTTTACTACCGCCAAATTAAAATGATAAAAAGAAATTTAGTACATTTAAAATGAAGTTTACAGGTGGTGATTCTGATTATATACTAAGCACAGGGGCCTTTGGGGTTTTGTAAACAGACAGCAGGCTCCCACAGTGCGTGGCAGTGCATTCAGTGCTGAGGACGCTGTGTCAGAGGGTGAGCACTTCCTGCTCCATCTAAGCAGATGAAATTCACATGTTCTTAGTGCAGTTTGAGGCTCTCCTAAGAGCATGGAGTTTATGGCAGTGGCAGGAAGAGCAGCCATCCCGGAAAGCAGCAGCATTCGCCACCTGCTCTGCTCAGGAGGTGCCAGTCCTGTGCTGTAAGCCTTGGCTGGGCTGTTGGTGGCTGTGGTAGGAAACTCAGAGACTGTTTCCTAGAATAAACCTGAGAGGCAGGCTTGGTGACACACACCTGTCATCCCAGCATGTGGGAGGCTGAGGCAGGAGGACCTCTGTGAGTTCTAGGCCTTTCCCAGGCTACATAGTTCAAGTCCACCCTTACATTTGTGTTAACAAAAATAAGTAAATAAAATAAAATAAATAATAACAACAAACCCAGAAACCTGAAGAACCTCAGGAAGCCTGTGATTTAGTTAAGGTCAGTTAGCTAGTTCATAGAAAATCAAAAGGGAAGTCAAATTTTGTGATCATTTAAGATTTTTTTTTACCTATCATTTCTTTATTCAGTACAGTACTTGATATACTAGTGGGCACTAACCTGAGTCTGGAATTTACCATGAATTAGGCAGATCTAAATAGCTGTGCTAACTGGTACCAAGTAGCATAAGGATGAATGCTTTTGAAAGATGAGTAAAATGATTGGCCAGGAATTAGTGGAAACTTGTATTTATTATACAGTGCTTACTTTAGTTACATATTCTCCCCAAGAATATGGTAACCGTCACTATAATCAGTCAGGGACACTATTGATCAGAAGTAGATTTAGTACCTCTTTCTTCACTTACTGGCTTAATGGACAAGAAAAGAGCCTTCTGCACTTGTCTGCTCCCCTCACAGGTTGCCAGTTTATTTAGAAAGCCTGAAGTGTGTGTTTGTGGTACTCAGGTGGCTCTCAGTACGTGTTGGCTCCCGTGTTCTTCACCTGTCCAGTACAGCTGATGGCTGAGCAGATATTTAATTTATAAAACAAAAACAAAACTGGCTGAACTCTGAGCTGCTTTCTTTGCTTCTGGGTTGCTGTCTTTAGAATTGAGGGCCTTTGAGCCTCCCTTGTGATGTCTTAGCATTTGGGCTTTTTAAAGCCCACATAAAATGCCAGTCACAATGTGATTTTTTTCTTGGTAAATGTTTTTGTTTCAGCATGTTGTTTCTATAAACTAATGTAATTACTGAGCATGAAGTCTAGTATTAGAGAATACTTTAGATATCTGAATATATTTGAACGAAACATGATTGAATTCAGCAGGTTTGAGGTGGAAAAACAAAAGACAAGAAATATAAAATATTTTTATCCATCCTGCAGTAAGACTTATAACTGCATTGCCAATTATCTAAAAATGCCTTTTGTCAATTCTTCCTGGCTTAGAAAAGTTTAAGTTTAGAAAAGCGTAAGAGTTTTAAAATTCTTAGTTCAGAGATGCCATAGAATGGGGTTTTCTTCAGTGTCTTAATTTTAGTCTCAGAGTAGGTTCATCCTTGCAAAGCCACCTTGTAATCACAAGGCATATTGGGTACTATTCTGAAGTAATTCTCACTTTTTGCAGTCTGCAACCTGTAACACTGGATTTAACATATAATATGTGAATATTTTCACTGAAATGCATATTAGCACAGTTGGCAGGTTTTGTATGTTGTTGACATCTTTTAATGTGCTTCACTCTTCTAATGGCAGGTGGTTAGTTGCAAAGGCTGCAGAGGGTCTCAAAATCACTGAAAATATGTACATAATACACACAATACATTATCTTTTCTGTAACATACTTATTTATTAAAGTACTTTGAGCTTGAAGTAAATAGTGATGAACATTCAATAATCAGATAGAATAGAGCAACCACAGAGTATTGCTGTGTGGTAGTTTTCTCTCATTCTGAGCTATGAATCTTTTCCTGCTACTGCCCTGTATCAGTGCCTCCCTAGACTGAGAAATCTGTAGCAGGAGTGAAAGGAACTTGGCATAGCATTAAAAGACCTTCTCAGGCTATCTCCAGCCTGGACAGCTTTTCACCCGACTCCTTTGTCTTCTGTATTATTTGAAAGCATGACAGTGGTATGTATGGCCACTGTTTTGCTCATGCTGTCCTGGTGCATGGAAGTCCCTCCACATACCCATGCCTTCCGCTCAGTTACAGCTGCAATACTACACACTCGGAAGTTTCCCCTTTGATTTGTTTAAACTTTCATTAGAACATATTTACAGTACACAATGATTATATTCACTGCAGGCAGGGGATTAGTACTTGGACATAACACTTTCAATTCTCTTTTTTTTTCTCTCTCTCTCCCTCCACCCTCCTTGTGTTTTTCGAGCATTAGATTCACTTGTTTATCTTTTAAAGACCTTATAAAGTTAATTATCATATATACAGATTGAAAACCAGACATATCCTGAAGAACGTATATAAGACAGTTGTCCTAAGTCAAGGTACACTTTTAAATACGTGGTCGCACTAGATTGCAATACCTTTTTTTCCTCTGTATTCTTTTATTTATTATGTTTTTATTTATCATATAAGAGAAGCCATGTGATAAACTTGTGTCTGAGTTACTTCACTTACATTATTATCTCAAGATGTATACATTTTCCTACAAATGATTCAAGTTTATCATTTTTATGACAGAGTGATACTCCATTGTGTATAAATACCACACTTTTTAATCCATTTATTTGTTGATGGACATATAAGCTGTTCTCAAGATGTAACTGTTATGAATTGCATTGTTATTGCTGTTGGGTATGCATACTTCACTGCGGCACGATGTGTGCAGCTCTTTTGGGAAGATACCCAGAAGGGAAACAGTTGGGTCAAGTGGAGTCTCTGTTTTAGCATCTGCAGAAATCTCCATACTGATTTCCATATGGTAGTGTGTGTTTATACTCCCACCAACGATGGAGATGGAAGGTTTCCTTTCTCCCCACATTCTTACCAGCATTTGCTATTGGTTGATTTCTTGGTGATAACCATTATTTTCCAGATTAAGGTGGAATCTCAGTGTTGTTTTAATTTGCATTTCTTAAATGGCCAGCAATATTTAACATTTTTCATATATTTATTGGTCATTTGTATTTCTTTGTATAAGAATTGTGTGTTCATTTCAGATGCACATTTTTAATTGGGTTTTTAACTTTGGGGAAGTCTAATTTTTTTTAGTTCTTTACCTATTCTAGATATTAGTCCTTTGTCTGAGGGATAGCTGCAAAATGTTTCTCCCATTATGTTGGTTGTTTCTTCACTGTTAGTGGTTTCCTTTGCTGTGCAGCCCCTGGATTTATTTTATTTTTTCTAGAAGTATTTGCTGCCTTCTATACATTTTGTAATATTTCATTTGAACTTTTCTGAAAGTACTTAAAATATATACTTTTCATTGTGTGTATGCACGTGTAGTCTTGACTAAAACATATATTTCTTGGGAAATAGAGTCAGTATTGTATTATATAGTAACTTAAGTTTTCCTTTGAACCCAGCCAGGGCTGTCTCCCTCCCAAGTCCACGCATACTTTTTTCATGTCATCAAGCTGCTGCTCAGAATCTTATGTACAGTGACATTGGTAGCATGGCGTAGGCACTTGGTAAATTCTTGGTGAATAAAACAGTGAATGTCTGAACTTTGTGGCATCTCTTACTGCTGGTCACCTGCCCTTTTCCTTTCTTTTTGGAAAAGAATGTGTTATGTGTAAGCTTTTAACCTATGAGTTGTTTTAATTTGATCATAGTGAAATAAAACTAAAATAATCAGTTCTTTTGGCCCATTAGCCACAGGTCTAGTTCCCCGTGTCCACACGAGGCCAGTGACTGTATACTGAACTGCACAGACAGAAAACATTACTGTCAGCACCGACAGTTCATGGTAGTGTTGCCCCACAGGATTTTCATTCTCTTTTGGGTAGTCCCTGCATGCCTCTGCATATGACCTTGTTTATTTTTAGGACAGGAGTAGCATAGTAGATGGTGTCATGGAAAGAGACCTGCAAACACTTTCCCATTTGGTATTTCCTTGTTATGTTATTGTAGAAGCACAGTTTCCCTACAGACTACATGTACCCATTTCCCTTCATTGCTTTAGTGAAACTGCTTTTCTGCCTCACTACCACGACTGCTTTGTGGAGGGAGCAGACTCTCTTCCTCGCAGAAGTTCTATGCTTAAGAAAGCTAGCCTAGCTATTAAAGCAAAAAGTGAAACTTACCCAGTCCCCGGTTAGTCATAATTAGAAAGCTTCCCTGTAATGACCTGTCACTCTGTAACTTAACTCTTGCTGCTTATATTCTTTTCTAGATAAGAATTGCTTTGAGCCCTTTGCTATGGCCTTGCTGGTATTTGCGATCTGTTTTTGGTTCTGAACATATTTTACATGTGATCTCATTTAATTTCCACATTAAGTGAGATTGTTATGGTTTGGATCCAGATGTCCCCCAAAGGCTTATGTGTTAAAGGCTTGGGCCCTAATGCAGCAGTGTTCAGAGATGGATCTTTGAGGGAAGCGACTAGATGCTGAGGGCTCTGACTTCATCTGTTTCTTAATCCATTGATCAACTCATAATTGAATTAACTATGTGTTGGGAGAGGGTGGAACCTGTAGGAGGTACGCCCTGATGGGAAGAAGGGGGACTGCGCATGTGGCTTCCTCCTTGCCCCCTTTCTCTGCTTCTTGGCCACTGTGAGGTGAGCAGCATTCCTCCACCATGGTGCTTCACCACAGGTCCAGAGGCAGTAGAGCCAGTCTATCATGGACTGAGAGCACTGAAATCATGAGCCAAATAAACTGCTCCCCTTTAAGTTGATTTTTTCAGGTATTCTGCCATAGAAATGGACAGCTGACTTACACAGAGGTGATCAGTGATGCCTGTGTTATATATAAAATGGAACTAATTTCAGAGAGGATTATTAACTCACTCAAGGAAACCAGTGTCAAGGGGTGAGTAATGACAGAAGGATTTGAGAACCTCTGACTTCATGTGCAAAGTTCTAATTTTGCCACTTTTCCTCCATTCGTAGAGGAGGTTAGAGTTTGTTATATGAGGTTTCCAGGGCTGGCACTTGAAGCGTGCCATTACTTCTTACTATTCTAGATGTAGATACTGATATCCCTAATTGATAGTCAAGGTGACCAGCAGCCCCCTTGGACTTTCCTTTTTGTTTCCAGTGTCATACTGAAGTGTTGGTTTGTGATTTGAACCGTATTTTTATTACTTGAAGTCTTGCTAAAGTTAAGCTCTTCTTTCTATATTATCGTAAATTTATACTCCCTTATTACAGGTGTCAAAAAGCTAGAAAGTTGTGCCTGTCTGGAGGCTGTAGGTTAATACACTCTTCTGGGAGTGCCATAAGCAAAAACAGGTGACAAAATAGCTCCATTAAGCATTCATTTAGGGCTATTTTTGCATTTTCCTCTAAGCAACTTAATTTTACATTCATCTTATGCTCATGTTTTGGCTTCATTTGTTCCCAAGCTTGAAATCATGAAATTTAAAGGACTTGGCTGGTTGTAGCATTTGTATGTAATACCTGTAATACAGTTTCTTTGTCAGAGGCATAATTAACAATATGATTTGTACATCTATTGCCTTCTGGTATTCACAACAGAGTTTGTAAACTTAATTAGTTCCTGGAATAGCAAATGTTTTGAAGATGATAAACACTTTCCCTATGAATAATGTGTGCAGTGGTTATATATTCATGGAAATTTACTTTGCTTCTCAAATTAGAATGCTGATAGGTATGCTTCTTAAGGTAAACATCACCTGCACCTATTCCGATTATATTGTCTTCCCATGCTTTTCACATGGGAAATCAGAGATTTATCTCAAATAATTTAGCCTGTAGGAATATTCATTATGCTTCCTTTGTATAGAGAACACCCATGCTAATGTCATTTTGTAGGTGCCATTTCCCCAACTCTGATGGTGGTGATCATTATGACGCATACTAGGGGAGGAGCGGGTACTAAACAAGAACCTCCCTGCTGGAGTACTTTGGTCACCTCTGCTCTCAGCATTCTCAGACACAGAGAGACTGAGGGTGTCACACAGAAGCACTGTCAGCAGCTGCAGAAATAGGCTGGATGCCCAGGGACACTTGTCCAGCCTTTGCTTCAGGGCCTTCTTCATATTAACAAATCACAAGTCTAAAGAAGCTTGTCTTGTTTTTCATGCAGTATCCTATTAGAGCAATTCCATTAGAATGGTGTCAGTGTCATTAGATTGTGACTTCCAACCCCAGAAGTGGGGGATAGGTCACACAGTGCCTGGCTTCCTCTGGATTTATGCAGGAAGAAAGTGGAACTCATTGAGGTCAGTGACTTGCCAGAGATTCTCTCCAGCTTAGGGTCAGGCCCACCCTTCCCATACCATGCCTGCCACTCTTAACACCCTGCTTATGGTCCCTCTGTAAGGGATCACATGGTGCCTGGAACGTAACACTCGATCCCACTCTCTAGCCTGTGGATCCTAAGGACTTTCCACTCTACCCCACGGATTTACCAAGAAGTGTGTCAATCAGGGCCCAGTCAGGTAAATACAAGTCACACCAGGTGCTTCAGCAGAGATGATTTAATATGCAGGGTTGGTCAGTTGGGTGCTGGGTGACTGAAAAGAAATAGGAAATACTAAAGGAACTCAGATAGTACCATGGGAGCTGCAGCAAACCCTCACCCTTGAGGCTGGATAAACCAAGGGAGGCAACTTGGAGGAGGTGCCTTTGGGTTGGGACCAAGGATAATTAGCTTTGCTTCTCAGGAGCTTGAATAGGGACCTCACAGGGCTGGGTCAAAGACCTCTGAGCAAAGGGTCCTCAGGGGTATGTTGAGTATCCTTTTGGAGATATGGGAGAAAAAAATAATCTCCGTAACTGCCAGGATTCAGAACAGTAATGCTGGTGTGTTCCAGGCCAGGACCTAGAAACGAAACAGGAAAGAACAAGTCCTGTCAGTCTTCCCAATCCTGGCATCCCCCAGGGAAGAACCCTGGAGGGGACCACTGCAGAGGAGCAGTTTCTCAGCATTCTGGAACATGGTGCAGAACAGAAGATGTGCATCCAAGAGACAGTAGTTTAATAACTGACATAGGTGGTTTGTTTGTGGAAACGAAAGTTATAGGTAACTTCCATTGCTGTTAATTCATTTTGGCTGGGCTGTTCTGTAATGTTTTCACTTTTGTCGATTTAAACTTTGGCTGTTCTGTAATGTTTATCAGTCTCATTGTGCCTCCTGTGAAGAATTCTATCACTCACAGTTTTTTAAAAATAAATTTTATTTTATTTTATCCTGTTTCCCCCCTCAAGGCCCCTTCCCTCTCTGTACAAAAGCTTTGTTTCCATTTTTCCCTTCTTTCACTTTTTTCTCCTGTCCCTTCCTTCCTTTCTCTCTCCTTCCTCCCTGCTCCCCTTGTTCACTTAAGAGTGTTTTGAATGCAAGTTGCATGCAATGTACAGATCTAGGCTCTAGGATGATGATGAATAGCAGAGTTGTGTGTGTCTATGATCTAGTCAGTGAGACAAATGGTAAATGTGTGTAAATGTCATGGTTAACATGATGATTGAATCCTCTGTATAACATTGCTGCCAGACTGCTGGACAGGGCTCTATTGACGGACTTAAAAATCTCTTTAAAATAGCTAATGACAACTTTGGCAAGTGTATCATGTATTAAAATCTTCGACTCTATATTTGAACTAGAGCTTCTTTCTCTGTGATCTACCTTTTGGTCCTACTTCTACCATTGGGCTTACTGACTGAATTTAAGGCCCTCTTACATGATACACAAAAATATTTGTGTGCAGGTTTTATTCTCTCCTGACTCATTTCTCCTTTAGGATAAGTATTTTTAGTTTTTTCAGCTGGTTTTTCTAAACCGTGCTGATCAACAGTTTTCCATTATCACCTTCTCTACCAAGCTCTTGTGTACTTTATCCTACTAATCTCTCTTCATTCCTCCCCCAATTCCCAGTAGTGATAATCTCTCTGTTGTGGCCATTTGGTGAGCAGCAACTATGGTTAAAGTTATCTGTAAGTTCTTATAACTGGTTTGAAGGAACTTTTCTGGAGTTTTGACCCTGTGCTAGTCTTGGTGTGGTCATCTTCTTAATTGGCCACTCAATGGTAGCATACACCATCAAATTATCCTACCTCCTATATTTAAGACAAGAGAATAGAAGACAGTCAAATATCTACCTAAGGTATTCCTCATTAATTTTAGTTAAAGAGAAGTATTTATTCCTCCATTCTGCCTATAATTTGCCCACATAGGCAGCTCTTTAATATAGCAGCAATCTGTGACCTTAAAGTAGAGCAGGCCATTGTCAATAGGTTTGGCAAATGAGACCCACTAGACTGCATAATTGCTTAACTAAATACTTTTTGAAAGTTGAAGGACATAACAAAAACAGACCCCACTGATTGGCCTTGATGTAGTTTTTTTTTTTTTTCCCCACAAGATCCCTAGGTGATTTAAATAAATAACTTGGTTTCATATGTGAAGATTTACACCTAACTTGACAGCATCCCTAAAGAAAACCTTCAGTGGAGGTGCCCATGGCAAAGAGATAGCACCTGACTCATAGGGCAAACAGTGTATGAAATGTGCCCAGAGAGTGACCTAGAGGAGTGACTCCCTGGCTTTAGGTTGACAGAGGAGAATAGCCCTCATTTTCAGTAACTGTATAGATCTGTGCTCGGTTATTTCATGCCCTTGGTGGCTGTGACTATTAAAGTGTATGCAGATTGATTTTTCATCAGTGCCTTGTCCATCATAATTAAATTTGAGTGACAGGATGTATGTTTCTGTTGCAATTGTATTTTCCTTTTTTTTTTTTTTTTCAGGGCCAGGATTTCTCTTTTCTAAAAAAAATTTTTAGTACATATTTGCCATACGTAGTGCTCACATGCATTGTAGGGAATTTGTACCTGTATGTAATATATCTTAATTCCTCTTTTTTTCCCTGTTTCCCTCCCCTCCTTTCAAACCTTCTTCCTTTCCACCCTTACAGAAGCGTTGTTTCCATTTATTCCCTTCCATTCTTTTTTTTTTCTAAATCCCTTTTCCCATACCACCTTTAATGTGCCCAATCTCATCTGTATTTTGCTTTTAAAGGTGTTTTATGGCTGGCATTTTCAGGTGGCTAAGAGAAACAGAATATTGAGCATAAGGGAAACAAGGACTTTTTCGGCATTATGTGTATGTGGGAAATAAGGTCTTTTTCAGTATCATGTACGTTTTGTAATCACATTAAGCTGTGTGTTGGGTTGCATTTTAAAGCCATTTTCATTGTGGTAGCATATTTCTTAAGGTTTTTTGGTGTTTGTTAAACATCACCAGAGATATATTCTTTGGAATTTAGTTGCAGTGCTTGGTCATGCTGTTTATCTTCAGAATTATTTTTATAAAAGTGACCCTTTAATACCATCATAAAAATATGATTTAGTGTCTTAAGCTCCCCCTCCTTCCCAGTTTATCCCTGCTTTCTGTTATGTGAAGAGGAACTGATTATGAAGCTGACCAAAAAATTTATGGCAATAGAGTAAGTTCTTCTTTGCTTTTATTTTAAATAGTCTGTCACTGTATTATTTTACATCTAACCAATAGAAAATATTCGTTTATAATCTTATTAGATATGAAAGTAATAGAGAGAAAAATGCTTGTATTATATGGTTGTTATAGAATATCATTAGTACAGTCATATTTCTATCTCAAAGTGTGATAATGTCAGCAGGATAAATGAGAAAGACATTGAATCTTCACACAAAGGAAATGGATTTTATAATGAGTGCAGTCTGAACAGAACTAATCTCTTTCTTGGATCATTACTTCACCTAATCATAAAACCTTTTTTAATTCAAATCCTTGCAGGGTTCTAATTGGTGACCTCTGGAGCCTGATAATTGTTTAAGATAGCGGGTCTTTTGCAGTATCCTTAATGATGTTTGCAATTAAAAGTGAGAAATGTGGCTTAACCCTTAGGTATAACAAAAAAGTAGATTTTTTTCAGTCTTTAATAGTTATTATCATTCCTTCTTTCCAGTGTTACTGACCTTAGTCTCTATTAATGTAACAAGATGCATTCATTTCTTCTGTGAATTTATTAAATATATATTTGAGACACTGGGTTCTATTCAGAGTAGTCTTTAGTTGTTTGGAAGCACCAGCGGATTTGTGGTTTCTGAATAAGTCTTCTGTTGTCTAAGTCTATATTCCTGTTTGTCCTTTTGGGAGATTTAAGTAGATGCTGAGCCAATCTTTCCAATAGTTTCAAATAAACATTTATCAATTATAAGAATTTTTCTTACGACCAGATGAAAATGAGTCAATAGTAGAGAAATGTGTGTGGCCAGTATTCCCTGTTAGAACCGATAAAACTATGGGTGAACCTGAGCCTAATCATTTATTGTCTTCACCTCTGTGCATAACAGCATGATGGAAATTAGTTTGCACTGTTGTACATTTATTATATTTTTAACTTTCTGTCTGGCTTTTGTTACATTTCTCAATAGACAGCGTGTATTCGATGAATACAACTAATTGACTAACCTTATAGAAGTCCTTGTATTACCTGGAGGTGAAGCTTTATCTATTTTCTTTACTTGTTGCTTGAAATATTTCATTTCGTTTTGAAGGCAACAGTTTGTAGGGTGATATTTTGGGGAGCAAGCAGAACTTTGAGTCAGATAATCCTAGAATCAAACTGTAGCTGTGTCACTTACTAGGTGTAATAAAAGGGACTTGATAATTTCTATCCAGTCTGAAAAGTTATAAGGACTACATGTATGTAAAGCCTCCAGCATAGTGTCTACAGTGTAAGAATTATCGAGCTTGTTAATTTCCTTCTAATTTTTACTTTTCCTCTTCACTGGTTTTAAATTATGACAAACCTTTTGAATTTGTTTATATTAAAATTATTAGGATTTAATGCCAAGATTCATTAATCTCATTTTTAAAGGCCTCTGCATAGTTCTGCTTATTTAGGGGACAAAAATTTCTATTTTATTAAGGTAATTGAATAACTGTATTTTTTTCTTTTTGTATTTCTCTTTTCCCCCATAATATTTCTTGTTTACTGAACAACTGCATATAGTTAAGGAGAAGTTAAGGTGACAGCACAAAAATATAAAAGACAAGTAATGGCAAAGATGTGCACAAATGGAAACCTTTACACACTCTTGGTAGGAATGCAAGTTAGTACCGACATTATGAAAAATTATTATTGAGGTTCCTCAAAAAATTAAAAATAGAACTACTATATGATCCAGTAATTCTACTACTAGGTATTTATTCAAAGGAAATGAAATCAGTATGTCAAAGACATATCTGCACTATAATGTTTATTACATTGTTATTCACATTAGCTGAGACTTGGAACCAAATGTCCAAAGTGGATGAATGCGCTAATAAAATGTGTTATGTATCCTCAGTGGAATACTCTTAAGCTTATTCTGGGTCCTCAGATCTTGGGGACATTATGTTAAGTGAAACAATGGGCAGAAATTTCTGTTTGGGGTCACAAGACAGTGAAAATATTTTATTGGTTCAAGTGCAAAGTTCCTAATTGAGTTAGTTGCCTGTGTCTGATTGGAGAAGTGTTAAGTGTCCTTTTCCTAGGCTCTGGTCTTGCATTCTGGGTCGCGTTTCTTCAGTTTTCTTATGTAGGAACACAAGCCTTTATTCTAGAGCTGTCTCAGCTGATGGCTTACCAGTTAAGACAACTTTCTGACACAAAGTAGGTACAGTATGAAGTAAGTAAAAATGACCTATTTGCATTATTTGTTAACAGTTTTCAAAGTACTTTGGTAAACCTTTCTTTTGCTACTTGTGATAACTTGCTGAGTTTTCCCCAAAATGTATTAATCATCCAAAGCACTTTTTTCTAATTCACAATCAAGACCTCTTTTTTAAAACTAAGAAAGTAAAAGGAGCACAGACTTAGAAATGAGAGAGACAAGGATTGGAATCCTGAATCCCACTTGGGTAGGAGATTGGCCAAGTTTTGGATGTCTTCAAGCAAATGTTTCCTTCTGTACTGTGTAAATCATTATGCTGTGACACTGTTGCAGAAATTAACTATAAGAAGTCATCATATAAGTTCAGCTACCAATATGCTTGTTATATTTTTGTTGCTTATCCATGATGGGTACAGTTAATTTCATCCTTCTCTTTCTCATTGTCTTCCCCCCTAGAGGAATTTGGCTGTCATTTTCTCGTGTGTATGTTTTAATCTCAGTATTTATGCATATTCAGAGACATTTTGCATAAAGATAGTTGCTTTATGCTTGTAAAAATATTTTACTTTCAATAATTCTGAATATTCAGACTACTGTTTCCTTCTCCCTTGATGGAGATGTATTTATCTGTATTTATGATGAGTTTTTGCATTCTTATTAGATAGTGATAGATATCTCCACCCTGCTCTGCCTTTCATTTCTGCTTATGCAACATTCTTTGCAAGATTATGAGCTGCATGAGTCAATCTAGTTTGGGCAGTTTAAGTGTATTCAACTCAGTTTGAATGCGATAGGTGGTCAGTTAGTTTTGGATTGTTTAAATAAAGTCATTTCTTAGTGAAAACATTTGTCATGTTGGAGGTTAAACAATTTCTTATCAGAGCACCAGCCAGAGTAACATTTTACTAATCTGTCAGTTAGAATTTATAGCAGCTGTGGTTGCTGTTTATCTATCTTTTGAGATCAGTTTTACTCCCCCATTTGGACTGTTCTGTTCTTTCAAAATGGATATCTGAAAGTTGAATATGGGTATTATTATTTTATCATATGTTCCTTAGTATATTATAGTTAAAGTTCCTGAAAGAGTTAAGGTTTTTTGGAAAACAGCGGAGGATTCTATTGGCTTTATTAATATATACACTGGTACTTTATTGTGTAGACTGAACGGCATTATTCACTTATACTTTTCTGATCCTTTATGAGTTTTTATTCAATACCTTTTAAAAAACTAACAAGTTACAGCTTTTAGAAGAGCATTTTTTAGCACTGACTACTCATTCTTTATAAACTCACTCTACTTATTCCAGTTTAATTTAAAATATCACTTTCCTTTATTCAATTGTTTAGTAACCATTTAAGAATCCCTTTCTGTGTCAATGCTAAGTAGTGGACTATAGTCCAATAGATACAGGTTCCTACCTTCTGTAAGTTACATTCTTGTTTGGTGTGGAATAAATGTGAGCAATAAGTAGGCATTTCTGTAAGGTATGCTATGCTACACATTTTATACACAAAAGAGTATCATCAGCTCACTTGTGGGAGGAGAGGAAGGTTGGTGTTCTAGAGTTATACAGAGTTCTGTTTTCTGGGTTTGCTCAAGGTATATGAAGTTAACCACTTACCAGTCCAGTTATTTAAGTAAAGGATGACAAAATTGCATAATTTTTATAAGATAATATAATGGGAAACATAAAAAGGACAATTTCATCAAATTTATTCAATACAAGAATTGACTAATTGAAATGACACCTGCCCTAGTGATGCTGGGGATAGTCAGTATGTAAACAAACTCACTGCCCAAGTGCCGCTCTGGGGAAACTGTTAAAGGGGTAAATTAGAAAAGATGTCACCCTTCAAGAACTTTCTATGTAGTATAGACATTTGTGTTATTTAATAAATGCTTGCAGTAGGTTATTGTGATCATACGTACTTTGCAAATAGTTATTATTTAATCCTCATCATGATCTAGAAGGATAGGTGCTGTTATTTCTCCTTTTTTGGATGAAGACTTTGCAACTTAGATCAAGTTACTCTTTGACAGCCATATAACGAGTGCCAGTTGGAGCCTAGCCAGGTGAGTTCCAGGGTTTTCCTCTCTTTGAGGTTTTGCCTTTTGCTTTCTTCTTGGAGAGTTCTTATTGTGAATGGCAGTTCAGAACTTAGCAGTCAACAGTGCACCCAAGGGGACTGGGGTGACAAACAGTGGACCCAGAAGAAGCACACAGCACCTTAAAGTACTCTGAGTTAATCATCTTAGGTGTCAGCATCTATACACAAGTAGGAGTTGCATCTCTCACCATTTTTTCAGCCACTGTATGCAAATGTGACTTCTATTTGACTCCTTGTAGTTACTGAACCCTGTAATTTACTTTGGCAGTAGAGGACTCTTTCTTTACTTTTTCTTTGGGGTTTGAGCCTTGAACCCCCCCACTGCCCCGATGCCACACAAAATTCCTTCAAGAATTCCTTTAACTCCACTTTCAAACCTCACTGAATATCACCAACATTGAGGTTCATCAATTTCAAGGTGTTCCTGTGACCCTGAAACATATTTCTCACAGAAAAGCTTTACTGTACACTAGGAAAATCAAGTAGAAGGATGAGCAGATAGAGCTGCATTAAGAAAGTCTATCGCTAATACTTGGGATTTACATGTTCCAGAACATTTTCACATGTCACTACTAGAAGAAAGGAATAAAAAAGAAATTCAAAGGTATACTCTTTATTTATTCATAGTAGCTGAGAGGTAGAAATAATCCATATGTCCATAGACCAGTGAATGAAAAACAAAGTATGGTATGTTCATGCGGTCGGACATTATTCAGTCTTAAAAGGAAAGAAGTAATGTCACATGCTCCTAGAACATCAAAGATATACTAGTAATGGAAATAAGTTAGTGCAAAAGACAGCTATGTACATTCTACTTCTGCAAGGCTGCTCAAGTCATCAGATTCACAGAAACAGAAGGTGGTAGAATGGTGGTTGCCAGGGCCAGGAGGGAAGGAAAACCTTGGAATGGTTCTCTTATGGGTATAGAGTTTCAGTTTTCCAAGATAAAAAAGTTGATCTGTTCCCTAATGATGGGAATGTGTTTGATACCACTGAGCTGTACACTTAAATAGGTTAGGTACCAAATTTTAGTACATATTTTTTGTAGTTAAAAAAGAAGAAAAGTATGGGCATTTGAAGTCAGATAAATGTGGTTTTGCTACACTTGATCTTAGCCAAAAGGCTAGGAAGTGATTGATAAATATGGGTTTGAATCCTGATTCTGGTTACTTATTAGGTGCCTAACATTTGGCTGACTTCTTAAACACATGAATCCTCAGGATCTGACTCTATAAAATGGACATGATTAGGAATTTTTGGGGATAAAGAGATTATTCAAGTCAAATACACAGCCTTGTACTGGATGAGTCATTGTCAACAAAGTAATAATAATTAGTGTTTTTATAATAAGTGATTTCTAAAATAATTTTCATTATCTTTTAGTGTGTTGTTGTGTGATTTCATATGCAGTGAGCTCACATGAAACCTTTGGGTTGCAAAGGAAATTCCGAAACTCTTTGTAAAGATTCCTTCAGTTTGGGCCGGGGATTTAGCTCAGTGGTTATGCCACCTGTCTGGAAAGTGCAGGGACCCGAGTTCGATCCCTGATACCAAAAAAAAAAAAAAAAGAGAGATTCCTTCAGTTTGCTGCAGAGGCAGTGCTGGAGACCTTAATACCTTACCTGTTCCCCTTCCAGCCTCCTCTGCCCTCTGTGCCCAGGAGGCTGATGTGAATGGGCAAGGACTGCATCACCATTGCCCACCCCCTCTGGCTTCTGGATGGGTTCAGCAGCATACGTTTGTGTCACTAGCAGAAGATGGAATGACCCAGAATTGAGCCCAGAATGTTTATTTCCTTTGGCTTTTTCCCTGTTGGAATGCAAGGATGGTTCAACATATGCAAATCAATAGATGCAATATATCACATAAACAGAAGAACAAAAAATCAACTGACCTTCTCAGTAGACACAGAAAAAGCCTTTAACAAAATCCAACATCCATTCATGATAAAACCCTGAAGAAAATAGATATAGAAGGACCTCACCTCCCTTCCCTTTTGTAAAAAGATCTCCTTCTTTGTTTCTTATTATCTTTTATTTTGCTCTTTTTATACATTTGGAAGGTTAAGTAGAGAAGAGGCCATTACTTAGGAAACTATACTGGGCCAGAGCAAAAACAAATGAACAAACAAAAAACGAAACAGATATTTACACCGCAGTGAAACTGTGTTTCTGCAGTGACAGAAATTGGGCATCTGGGGTTTGAAAACATAGCATTTTAATTTTTCATATTATATAAAACTTTAATCACATATTTGCTTATTAATTCTGATCTGGGAGATGGTTTCGGTATGTGAAGCTGTATAAAACCAAATGTAATCTGGGATTAATGAAAATCAAATCCTCTATGCATTTGATCCAGAAAATCTGGTTAGATTTTTTTCTATTGGTTGGCCATCCTTTGCTGTAATTAACTAGAGATCATATCCATCTTGGTGTGGATATCAGGTTCTTTTCTTCCCAGGTTGCATAGGTTTTAGGATATATTATTCTCAGTGTAGAACAGGCATAAATACAAGATAGCTGTCTTGAGGCTTTATAGATGATCCGGTACAAATCTCCCTATTTTTCACATTGCATTTTATGGGATTTCATGAAAACATCATACTACTCACAATCCTCAATTAAGTGGAAAATTACAAAATTGTTGATTGAACGGTATCTATTAAAAGTCTTGACCAGTTTTGACTTTTGTTTAAAAGGCATGAAGGCCTGAGAGAAGTAGAGCAGCCATGATTTAAACCAGCTTTGTTGAGCCCCAGAAATGGGTGCCCGGGCTGTGTGCATTGCTGCTTGCTGCAGCAGGTCCAGGAGGTGCAAAACTGCGTGCTTTCAGCCTGGTGTGAGGCTTACACAGACTTTTAAAGATAAATTGTAAGGACTGAAGCATTGTATTGCAAGATAATTTAAGGTTTATGCAAGATAATAATAATGTGTTTTAGCAACTTCAGTTTTTTAAAGTGGACTCTGTATCTAGAGAACAAACTAGGTGTTTTTTAAATAGATTTTCTTGTTTAATATCATGGGTATATTCAAATTTTAATATATGGTAGGATACAAAATTTTTCTAATTTTTAAATCTTACATATTCTTCAAAATGTTAAATGTCACTCATGGAAAGGGGAATATTTGAAATGTAGATTTTATAGAATTAAATGTAAAATTGTGCATCCGGTGTGAGTTCTCAAAAATTTTTTCTTATTTGAAAAGAAAGAAGGCAGTTAAATCTATTTTGTCACACATCCACATATAAAAATTCTTTTTTGAGGAAGTTTTGATGTATCTAATTTTGTTGACTCTTTTTACTATGTGAAAGATATTTTTGATTATCTCATAAGTAGGTAATAAATGATTGGATTTATTTCCTCTACTAATTAAAACTGGTCATGAATTATTACACTCCAAGAAACAGCTGATCTGACTTCTATTCTTTATTGAAAAAAAGAAATAATTCGGTTCACTTATATCATTAGTTCTATAATTTCAAATAGTGTGTCTTTATAAATGCAAAATTTCTGAAATACTAAATAATTCCTCAGAAGTATAAACAACAGGAAATTAACCATTTTCTTTAATTTTATATTCTGTTATACAGCTTTAAATTTCTTGCTCTGTGCATATATTATTTTCATAGAAAAATATCAGTAAAAATTAAAGGTACTCTTCTCTTTCACTATATATTGTTCCCATACAGATTGTACTTAGAATCTGTTTTCCAGAATCAAAACTTTTTGTAGTACAAGGAAACAGACGGGGGACCCTTGCTGTGGAGTCTTAGTGCTTCTCTGTCCCTGTTGCCTCAGTGTCAGCTATCCTTTAGTTTGCTCCACTTTTACCCAACAGTCCTCCTGTCTCCTGACCCTTCCCTTCTGCCCTCTCGCTCTCTGTCCATTTTCATTCCCCTTGCATAATGTTGGCCAACACCATCCTGTTTTCCAGCTCCAGCTGTATGTCCTGCAGTTTCACTGGAGTCAGCTCAGACACCCCGCCCCAGTCCCCCAAACACACAAGCTCCAAGGGCTCGGTTCCACAAGAGGGCTCTGCTTCCCTGCTATACTGGGCCAGTCCTGGGAGCTGTGCCACCTACACTTCCGCCTGGCTGTTTACACTGATTGGGGTTCCACTGTCTCCCATCCTGAGGTCTGCAGTAGGCTGTGATGACTCACAAAACTCAGGAAAACACCTTGATGACTATTACTAAGTTTGGTCAAGGAGAGAGTTTTTGTCAGCATACATAGATCACATAAGATCTCAACATTCTATTTTTAAATGTTTATTATTGTTATTGACCAGAACATGTTTGTAGTACATAATGAGTACATTCATCTTGGGGAGTTGGTACATATACATAATACATCTTAATTCTTTTCTCATCCTCTTCCCTTCCCCTCCCTCCATCTCTCAGTCCTCTTCCCTTTGGCATAATGTTTCAGAACTTTATTAGAACCAAATCCTTAGATATTCTAGTGTTAAACACAAAGAACCTGAATCCTAGCAAGTGTGTTTTATAGAATTTCATAATTATTAGTAGATCCAGGACTCTTCAAATCTTCTTGTCTTTAAACTATAACAATTCCCTGTTGCTCATTGAAAATTACTGTTTTTAACAAATTTGGTAAGAAATTGGAGGCCACAATATGGTGGAGTGAAAATTCTCCTGTAGTATTATGAAGCCTATTGGCTTCTTTAGTGGTGAATGAATCTCTAAATCTGAAGCCTTTGCTTTAAACACATCCCCCTGTTACCATAAGATGCTATGAAAATCTTATTCTTTCTGGTACAACATAAAGATGGCGAGAGAGGCCACTGTGGTGAGGGCGGCAGACCGTCCTCAGAGTCCGACCAGCCTGGGATGTAAAGCCTCCTTTTGCCAGTTGTCACCGCACCTCTGTGATCCTCCTGCCTTGTCTGTTTTGAGGACTGAATTATGTCATGAGCGTGAGGTGCCTGGTCCAGGAAAAACACCTATTAAATTCTTAAATATTCCTAGCTCAATAAGCAAAGTGGGGAATACAATTTTCCCTTTGTACAACCTATGCCAGCTTTGACTCCTCCCTGTGCTGCTATTACAAGACACCTGGTCCACAGAACGGTAATAGGCCCACCTAGTACTCAACTGTGTGCTCTTATGCCACCATCATGAATGGAGTGAATGAAACAGCATGCCAGTATTTGTAGGCTCTGGAACTTGCACATAGTAAACTCTTGATAGTAGGTATTCATTGAATGAACAAATAGATTTAACCTAAGAGAAATTTGTGTTCTGGTGGTAGAGGTGCACATTCTTTCCACATTTAGGAATACTAGTTGAATGGCACATAAAGTGCTTTACGACTATCTGCTGCTCCACTGAAAGGGACAATTGCACAAGAAAAATGAGATTTAATGAGGTTGAGCTTTGAAAGATGAAGATGAAATCATCATTGTAACATTACAAGTGGAGCGAAGAGCATGAAGAAAAACATTAGCATGTAGTTGGTAATGTTACATGTGAGGAGGTAAGATTTGGTTGCGGAGGTGTCTGATGGAAGGTAAGGGCTTTTAATGCCATCTTAGAGTCAGTTCTTGATTGTATAAGCTTTAGAAAGCCAGGCAAGATTGATAAATAGGGATGTCAGTGCTTTGTAATGCTGACTGAGACTGCTTTCTGCCTTTTCTTTGTCATTTGATCAGCCTTTCTCTAAGATTCCCGAAGGCCCCAAAGAACTTTATTTTTATTTTTGTTTAATCCATTATTCCCTTCCATTAGCAGTTGAGATTTGACTTGATAATCCATGCTATATGCATTTTTTCCATTTATGAAGATTCATTGATAAAATAGGGAATGTGTCATTATTGGAAAAACTAATAGCAACTTAATAGTCCATATTTTTACATTTTATTTCATGCCACAACCAAGCTAACCAGAACTTCTAGCTTCTGCAGTTCTGGGTCATACACTTCATGGTTATCTTTTTGCCTCCACAGAAATAGAAAAGTTTCAAAAAGGAGAAGGCAAGGATGAAGAAAAGTACATTGATGTGGTGATTAATAAGAACATGAAGCTGGGACAGAAAGTGTTAATTCCTGTAAAACAGTTTCCTAAGGTAAGACAGTGAGGTCTCACTGCAGATGTGTTACCCTGAATCGCAAGGATGCAGATGTCTATTTGTATTCTGTTTGGTATTTCCTAGAGTTGTTTTCTCTTAGCACCCACTTCCTACAAACACATTTGAAGTTAATTAAAAATTTACTTAGTGACTTTAGTGATTCTGTCTTTTCTGTATGACTAGTGTGAATTACAGAGCCCCAAGAAAACACACTTGAGTCCTGTGAGTGAAGTGGGCAACCTGTCTTTTCACTTCAGTTTCTTCATTTCTGTCACGGAGTTGGATGGTTAAAAATTAAATGAGATCATCCATACTTGGTGCTTAGAACAATGCTTGGCACCCATATGTTCAAAATTGTCGTCTGTTCTAATTTTATTTAAATCTTTTCCTGTTTAGCCTTTTTTTGTCAAGTATCCATGTACATGATTCAAAAATACTGCTGTATATATATCAGCAGCTCATTTCTTTCTATTGCTGAATAATAATCCCTTACCTGAATGTAGCGTAGTTGATCCATTTGCTCGTGAAGTTTTCTCTTTTGGGTTATTGTAAATTAAATTGCTGTGAAATATTTTACACAAGTTATTTTGTGACTGTGTATTTCCATTTCTCTTGGGTAAAATACTTACATTGAAATAGATGTGTGTTTCGTTTTATGAGAAACTCCTCTGCTTTTTTTCTAAAGTGGTTGTACCTTTTAACATGTCCACAGATAAGGCATCCCAGATTGTAGTTGTCTTACGTCTTCATCAGTATCTGGTGCTGCCAGGTTTTCTTTTATATTTACTAGTCATTTTGATGCCTTCTTGTGATACTAATTGACATTTCCCTGATAATTTATAGTTTTGTGCAATTTTTCATATACCTGTCTTCAGTTTTGATGCTCAAGTCCTTAAACTGTTTCTAAGCCTTATCCAAGACCCAAGTCTTTTGGTAGATAGATGTTTTGCGGACATTTATTTGGCTTAGGTTATGGCTTGCCTATTGTTTTCTTCACAGAGTTTTGGGATAAATGGAAGTTTTACATTTTGATGGGGCATTGTTATCAGGACTTTTATTTAGGGTTAAAGTCCAAAACGTGTCTCCAATGCATTTTTTGTGTATGATGTGACTTACGAAATTTCTGTGGTTTGACTGTGTCCACCAAAAATGCATGCGTGGAAATTTAATCCCCAGATTTATATGTTCATGGTTTTTGGAGGCAGGCCTTTGAGAGATACATAAGATTCCTTGAGGTCCTTAGGGCAGGGCCCTCATAATGGCATTAGTGGCTTTATAAAAAGGGGAAGAAAGGCCTGAGCCTCGTGCTGGCCGTGACTCCATGTGGTACCCTCCTCATGTTATGATGCCGTCAGAAGTCCCTCCCCAAACTCCAGCCAAGGACTGCTGCCGTGCCCTTGGACTTCCCAGCCTCTAGAACTGTTAGCCAAAGAAACCTCTAATCTTCATGTATTACCCAGTCTGAAGTATCTTGTTCCGTTGACAGATAATGGACTAAAACAAAGGTCAAGCCCATTTTTCTCCATATGAGTGTCCACTCTTTCCAGGACTACTTGGTAAAAGGTATTTTTTTACTCCACAGATTGTTTTGGAACCTTTGATGGAAATCAGTGACCATAGGACTGTATTTCTGAGTTCCTTATTCTATTCCACTGATCTGTTTATGGGTCCTTATGCCAGTACCATACTGTCTTTTGTACTAGAGATTTTATAAATAGTGGGACAGATTAGGTATTATCAATCCAGTTTTGTGCCTGATCAGGATTGCTTATTCATGGAGGAGGATATCACATGGATCCTTTACAGTTCCATGTAAATTTAAGGATTAATTTGTTAATCTCCACAAGCTGACAAATTGAATTGAGTATGTTGAGCAATCTTGGGAGATTTGACATCCTACCAGTATTGAACACTATTGAGTCTCCCATTTCTTGAATATGGTTTATCTCTTTATTTTCTGTCAGCAGCATTGTATATTTTCAGGGCAGGTTCTTCTGTTCCTTTGGTTAAATTTATTCCCAAATAATTTACGCTTTCAACAGTATTTTATGTAACTTTTGTTAGTACTGTGTGTTTGCAGTACAGAAGGGTCGCATTCACCATGGGGGCTTGGCACAGTGCCTGGCACATCTTAATTCCTTCTTCTTTGTCCTCCTCCCCTCCTCTCCCTCAACCTTTCTTCCCCTCCCCATTTATAAAAGCTCTATTTCCATTTTTTCCTTCCAATCCCTTTTTCCTTACTTTCCTTTCCCCTCTCCCATCTGTTGTTCCCCTTTCCATTGGAAAACTTTCTTCCTGTTTCCTGGTATCTGCCCTCCATTTTGCCCCTGTTTACACTTTGGGTTTCTCACTGGAGAGAAACAATGTGATATTTAAACTTGTGTGTCTGATTTATTTCACTTAACATTATCATCTTAAGTTGCATCCATTTACCTAAGAATGCCTCAAGTTTATCCTTTTCTGTGTAGGTGTCCTATTCTATTGTATATGCTATAAATACTGTATGTTCTCTATGCATCTCTCGTTTTCAACAATATTGTAAAATTAATATTTTTAAGTATTTTCTTAGTCTGCTTCTAATATAAATTTTATAATATCCCCTGTATCTTGGTAAATTATTAGTTTTAGTTGTTTTATAAATTCTTTGTGATTTTTGTGCATATAATCATTATATCATCTGCTTAAAGAGCTTCACTTCTTACTTTCCAATTTTTATACCTTTTGTCTATTTCAGTGGCTAGTATCTCTATATAAGGCTGCATACAAATGGTGAGTGTAGGAACCTTCCTTCATTCCCAAGCAGGGAGGAAAGCTTGCAGTATTTTTACAGTTGAAAACTGTAGCTGTAAGCTTTTTGTAGATAACATGTGTTAGGTAAAATATTCCTTCTGTTTCAGCTTTGTTGAATTTTGATCCTGGATGGATGGTAACTTTTGTTGATTTTTTTTGTTTTGTATCCAATGAAATGAACATAGGGTGTTTCTTCCCTTTATTTTTTGTATAGTAAATTTTAACTTCACTTTTTGTAAATTAAAACTTTGTAGTCCTCAGTTAAACACTCTTTACTAAGGACATTGTATATTTCTGGATTCAGTTGCATCTATGATCCTAAGTGATACTGGCATATCATTTTTAATATATTTTTTAAGATTTTGCCGTTAATATGTTAGTTTCATAAAATGAGCCACAAAATGTTTCATTTTTCTCATACAATGTATGACAGATTGATATTTCTTTCTAAATATTTGTTAAAATTCACCAATGAAGCCATCTAGGCCTGGATTTGGATGATCAGTTCATTACCTTTGATTGATAAGGTACTTATCAGATTTTCTATTTCAATTTTGTAACAATTTTTGATGTGTTGTTTTAAGGGATTGGTCCACTGAAATGTGTTTCAGTTATTGTTTCTTTATATGTCTTCTCATCTTGTCTTTTTAAAAAATCTTTCAAAATTTTTACCTTTTATTGGTATACTTGAGATACACATAATAATAACATTCATCATGGGGAATTTGTACCTGTACATGATGTATCTTGCTTTTTTTTTTTTCCCCCATTTGACTTCATTTTCATGCATGTTGGACCTTTTGATATTCTCACTGATCTTCCTTTGGCTCTTGTTTACTTTTGTTGGTTTTTCTTTTCTCTGCTTTTTGGAATGGATAATTTCTACTGTTGTGTTTTGCACTTGTTTGATTTTTTGCTATGTTGTCTTCATTTTGCTATTAACCCTGTCAGGTAACGTTTTTATGTCAGGGGTTATAATTATCTGTTACAGAGTTTATGGTTAACATATGTGTCTGTGTTAACATTTTTTTCTTTTATTTTGAGTTTTTATCTTTTCATTTGAGTGTTTCATTTATGTCACTGAGTACAGTTAAAAACATGTGATAGTATTTTATTTTTCTTAAGAATCTTATTTTAGTTCTTTACATGTTGAGTAATTTGGGGGTGTATACTGGAGATTGTGAATAAATGTGGAAATTCTAGATTCTATGATATTTCTCTGAAGGATGTTGATATATTTGTTTCCCCAGTTAATCAACTTAGTTGGATCCAGACTGCTAACTTTATTTATTGAGTTGGCCTTCAGTTTTTTCCTCATTTTGACTTTTGCACTTAATTTTTGGTATATGTGATTCAGGAGTCAGCCAGAGATTTTAGTAGATTTTATAAACAAAATTTGCAGTCCACAGTTCTGACTCTCTTTTCTAGGATTTCTCCCTCATATTTCAGTACTCTGATTGTCTCAAACCCTGCTACTCGGGCTAAAAGTTCTAAAACTAGTTCAGCCCTGGCTCCTTACTTTAACATCTTCTTTCTGTTTCACAGACTGTGCCTTATTTGGTGACTCCAGGGTTTCAGTTAGTTGGCTGGTATATTTTAGAATTGAAGAGTTTATGGTTAACACCTGTAGGTAGTCAGCCTATTATAGTACCTGTATGGCGTGTACTTCTTTATAAACAGAAAATAGTCAGGAACTTTTCATATACAAACAAAGCATAGCTCATGGAAACCTTTACTCATTGATTCTTTGTGCTCAATAGATAGGTCTTACATGCTCAGTATACAATATAAAGATGACCAGAGAGTTCTTGTCTATCAGCAGTTTATAGTCTAGTAGATGATGATTAACCCAAAGTTGATACCTTGTTGTGCACAAACTAGTACAGGAAATAGAAAATATGAATAACATGTATGAAGTAAATGCAAAATATGAAGTAACATATATGAAAGAAAATCTCACATATTTGATGAGGTAAGGAAAGACAAATTATAATTCCTGCATCTAATAGCTCGGAGCCCATTTTAAGTGCCTGATAATGTCTGAGGTTGGTTGCTTAGGGGTCCACTGCTTTAAGAACCATCAAAAGGGAATATGGACATGCAGTGAACACGGGCATGCAAGGTTCAGGCAAGGTTGTGTGAACATGGATGCAGCACTGCAGCCAGTTCTTGGAGAGAGAACTTCACACTGTGTCAGTGAGCTGGCTGAGTCGGGACGCAGAGCCCTGCACTGGGGGTCGAGGTGAGGTGCCACGTGGTGCAGCTCTGTTTGGGGCTGGTGCTGACAGGGCACTGTCAGCTTCTGAGGTCAGAGACAGCTCGGTTCCTGAACCTCCTTATCATTTTCATTAACTGAAAAGTTTCAGTTCTTTTGATGAACTGTTTTCTATACTTTTTTGTTTTTTTTTTTTTTGTGGTTTTGAGACAGGATCTCACTGTGCAGCTCAGGCTGGCCCTGAACACGAGGTGATCTCCTGCCTCAGCCTCCCAAGTACTGACTGGGATGATAGGCGTGCGCCACCATACCTGGCTTTGTCTTTTTTTTTTTTTTTTTTTTTTTTTAAAGCAAGTGTCATTGGACAGGTTCCTTGTTTATGTGGGGGTTTTTTGTTTGTTTTTTTTTCTTTTCTGTACCGGGGATCGAACTCGGGTCCTTGAGCTTGCGAGGCAGGCAGCAGAACCCCTGAGCTAAATCCCCAGCACCCTGGCTTTCTATATTCTTTCATGGCATGCCATTGACCATATAATATCAACTGTTTACTATTCAAACCTGGAAGTTCATTTACTTCCCTGAGTTACATATCTGACCATGTAATATGTGATTTTGGTTTGAGTTTGAAATGTCCCCCCAAAGCTCATGTATTGGAGGCTTGATCCCTAGTGCAATCAAGTTGGAGCTTGGGGCTGGAGAGGTCAGTAGATTGATCCATTGGTGGATTCCTAATAGAACGGAATTGATAAGTAATGGAAACTCAGCAAGGTGGGTCCTAGTTGAAGGGAGCAAGACATGAGTGTGACCTTGGGACTAGAGCTTGTCCCTTGCCCCCTTCCCCTCTCTCTGTTTCTGTCTCCCTCCCTCCCTCGCTCGCTCCCCCCCATCCCCTGCCTCCTGGCTGCCAGGAGATGAACAGCTTTTCTCCACCTGCATCTTTCCACCATGTTTCCCTCTACAGGCCTGAAAACAAGGGCACCAGCTAACCATGACTGAAAGCTCTGAAACTGTGAGCAAAAACAAACCTTTCCTCATTCCTCGGTGCCTCCATCCATTCAGATGGCTCACATTTATTGAGAGTTTTGTCTGTTATGGGAAAACCAAAGTGATGGAGACTCTGGTCTCTAGGAACTCAGTTTTATCCCGAATGCAAATTCATTAATGTTTGTTATGTAGGGTGCTGTGCAGAGACAGAAAGGAGAATCATCTCCATACCCTCAGAGAAGGCTGCTCTGAAGAGGTCAGTGGGTCAGGGGTCAGGAGGAAGACAGGATGAGGCTGAAGGGTGACACTATGTGTAAGCCAGAGGCATTTGAGAAATTAATTACCAGCTCTTTCATTGCCTAAGCAGGTTAATTTTAATCAGATATGCGGGGTTTAGTAGAAACCCTAACAGGGTAGGGTTAGCTAGTGGGGCTGTAAAGTTAGATGGGAAGTGACATTTGAGCTGTCCTGAAGCATGTGGAGGAATTCTCCAGGGAAATTGTTTCAGGAGAGGGAATGCCACATGCAGCGTCACGTTGGGTGGAAGAATGCATACGCAGCATTTAGAAACTGAGTTGGAATTTGGAATTATGTCAGTTACATCTCTGTATAATCTTCTTTTGTGACATGTCTATACAGCAGTCTCCTCTTGTGCATGGGGTGTGTTCCAAGATGCTTTGCAGGTGCCAGAGTGCCCAGCCTTACCAAGGCTGTTCATTGCTGTGTATGCCTGTGATAAAGTTTAATTTATAGATTAGACACAGAGGTTAGCAACCAACAGAACAGTTATAACAACATACAATAACAAATGTTATTTAAATCTTATAAAGTAAGTATTTCTGGAATTTTACTCCATTTGGTCCAGAATAGACTATGGGTAACTGAACCCTCAGAAGGAGAATCCAAAGATTAGTGGAGACTACTGTCTTACATTGTTAAGTGAAAAAAGAAAAAAAGGAAGGTATAAAAAATAGGTCTCAGTTTGGGAATTTTAACAGCAGTTACTTTCTGGAGGATTATTTTTCATATTATTTTTACATGTTTGTCTACTTTGGTGTTTGAACAATAGCACTATAACTTTTATGATTAGGATTAAAAAGACCTGTTTAAATTTGGGGGAAGAATCTGAAGATATAAATTTAGAAAATACTTTTGCCATTATGGTTATTTAGAAATTTAGTGTATTTTTTTTTTTTTGATGCTGGGGATCGAACTTGGGACCTTGCACTTTTGAGGTAGGCGGCAACACTACTGAGCTAAATCCTTGGCCAGTGTATAATACTGACTTAAATCTGTAGGTTTAATTTAGGTTTAGTAAATTTTTTAATTTGTTAATTTTTCTCTTAAACTCTTTAAGCGTTTTACTATATACACACTGTTTGGTGAAACTTTCTTTAGCAACATGAGTTCTTATGTTAAAATTGTTTCTGCTGTGTGAATACTGAGAGCTTGATGTTAACTGTCTTCACAGAAGCGTTTAGGGTAGCAATCTTTGAGGACTGTGAAAAGTATGTACTCATCAAAAATGTTTGCTCCTCAAATTTCAGGGATCCTTCCTTTTTAAAGTTGTTTTGCATTTTTCTTCTCGTAGCATGTTGCAGGCCATTTAAAATCCATGAGTTTACCACTTGGTAGAAGCCTTTTGCATGGAAATTATCATAGGTTTAAAGATTTCCTAGAATAGCATTAGCCAGACATACAGTTATGTTAAA
The DNA here is from genome assembly GCF_000247695.1 of Heterocephalus glaber. The sequence goes on along the minus strand of NW_004624735.1, from coordinate 20,521,749 downwards.
ATTGATCTTTTCTGTAGTTCCCAATTGATTTTCAGAGATATTTATTTTCCAGAGGAATTAGGTGGAAATTATTTTAGGCATTCAATAGTAGTTTAACTGTAGAAATACTGAAAATATACTTATATCTTAACTTGTAATTAACAAATAATTCTATATATTTGTGGAATACAGTGTAATTTTTCGGTGTTGAGGATTGAACCCAGGATCTTGTGCGTGCCAAGCACATGCTCTACCACTAAGTTGTACCCCAGCCCCACACTATGATGTTTTTGGACATGTGCATAAATTTTAGAATGATCAAATCAGACTAATCAGCATAACTCACTTCACAAACTGTTTTTTTTGTGGTAAGAACATTAAAAAATCCTTCTAACTATTTTCAAACAGACATCAACTGTAGTCTCCACATGGTGCAATACATCACAAGAATTTGTTCCATCTGTCTGCCCGAATCTCATTTTCCCTTTACTCACCTACACCTCCCCACCCCAAACTGCAGTCACCCAAACTGATGACTGATGTTTAGTCTGTTAGTGCAGCTACAGCAAAATACTGAAAACTGGGTCATTATAAAGAGCAAGAATAGATTTCCTACAGTTCTAGAAACTGAGAAGCCCAGACATTGGGTGTCTGCTGAGGCTTTCATGCTGCTACCTCTCACATGGCAGGAGCTGAAGGCCACTTACGCATTGCCCCACCTCTGAACGCCACCACAGCGGGGATGAAGTTGCATCCTGGATTCTGCAGGGGACACATTTAAACCGTCCCACCTGGCTAGTTGGTGTTTTTGAATTTAGTTGATGTCAAGGAAGCCTGAAATTTAAAATAATTACTGAAAGACACATTTATGTATTGTCAGTCACTGGGAGGGTTCTTTCTAGTATTCATTAAATCTGGGGACCCTGCAAAAAAGTAGAAAGGTCATTATAGGTGTCAGTAGTTAGAGGAGACTTCTTGGCTTATCAGCTATTGTTTTACAATCCAGTCCCTTTCTTCTTTAATCCTCTCCTCATTTGGACAACACACACATAGGAGTAGGAATTGGAGGGAGCAAAGTTATGGGCAGTGAAAGAAGTCACTTGTCAAAAGTGGCTCTTATTCTCTCCTCAGAGGTCTCTGAGTTCTTGGGGTCTGGTGCTAATCATATCATAAGTATTTGAAAATCATTTAAGTTGGTAACTGCAAATATGATACCATATGCAGACATTTGCATGTTTTGGGCTTTCCCCTATTTTCGTTAAAAATAGCAGCTGCTATTGAACTTCAGTTTGTTAAGTGGAATCCTAAGACAACCCTACTGTGAGAGCTTCCTGAAAGAATGTATTCATCTTGTTTTGGAGGTTTATTATAATTATTCCAATAATTTTTCTCTGAGCCAAATGAGTATAACATTAGTTATATTAACAACCCCCCCCCCCCGTGAGCCTCATAAAGCATCTGACCATATTGAAAAGACTTGAAGTGGTACAGTAGATGTCCTCTGATCACAAAGCAGTAAATTTAGGAATTACTAAAGGCTGTGTTCAATATCATTGTATATAAACTTTGTAATCATGCCTTTGTCTGAAGATCTTTAAGTGTATTGCTGAGCCCCAAAATGTAAACAGGTGCTTTAAGTGCTTTAGTAACATATTGCTGGCTTACATACTTTCAGTATTGCTGTAGTTTTATTTTGGCCCTGGGCCAAATGATCACCAACTGTATCAACTGAAATGTGTCTGTCGACACTGTTAGTGGAGATAAGAAATATGAACAGAATATAATCCCTGTTGCTGTTGTTTGAATGTGTGCCCTCCAGATATATGCATTGGAAACTGAATCCTCAGATTCATGTGTCTATAGTGTTTGGAGTTGGGGCTTTTTTTTGAGGAGTTAATGAAGATTGGATGAGATGGGGGTGGGTTATGATAGTGGAAATAGCTTTATGAACCCAGAGAGACCATGCACTTGCTGTCTCTCCTATAATGCCCTCTGCCATGGTAGGATGCAGCTGGGAAATTGAGAAGATGCCAGTGCCACGCTCCTGAACTTCCCAGCCTCCAGAATTGTTATTATATTCTTGATAAATTACTTGGTTTGGGGTATATTGTGATAGGAATAAAAATAGACCAAGATACCTCTTTTTTAGGACTCATAATCTGTTGGAAGAAAGTGACAAGAATTCATACTGTGGACTAAACTCTGAACTTTTCTTGAAACAAGTAACTGATGTGTAATTACATGAAGCCAGAATACACAATAAAGGATGATAGAGAAGCTTGATTACGGAGTGGAAGGAAGTCAGGTTTGGGAGCTAGTGAGACCTGGTTCTCTGTCCAGCTCTTCTGCTTACTGACAGTGACTGTATCACCTTTCTCTTTGCCGAATACCGTCCCAAACACCAACTGGACGGCCGGACACTTCCATTTGGATGCCCACAGATGTCCTAGAGTTTACCTTACTGTAACTGAACATCATAACTCCTCTTTTTGGCTATTATGGAACTTCTTCTGTATTTCTTATTTCAATAAATGACAAGCAGCACACAAGCGCATCACATTGGCCTGTTCACGCTTCCCTTTTAACCTCCTTCCCCTCCATCCTTCAAATACCATTCGTTTGCTTCCTGTATCAACTACCATCTGTCTTTCTCTCTGTGATTTACACTTTCATAATTTAGTATAGGAAAGGACCATCCCTGACCCAGTCTATTGAAATAGCCTCTTATCTGTATAAATTTTCTGGTCTTTGGTTTTAAATCTTCCAGTTCATTCTCCACATTTGTACCCAGACTGTTATCATCTGGGATTTTCTGGATTAATAATTTCAAGCACATTTATCTCTGGGCTACAGAAGTTTATTTAGTTTAGGTCCGTTTTGTCATCCATTCTCACTCTCCCCTGGTGTATCCATCTTTGAGAAAATAGAACTTTTTTAAAAAAGATATGTAGAGTGGGTTATTTCTGATTGTGCATTTCTTAGTCATGTCTGTGCACATCTAAGTGTATATGTGTCTATTTACCCGTGTAATCTTGAAAGTTACATGTACACTTCAGTGGTTATGAAAATTGGTAATGTCTAAATAAGTTGGGTTGCTTACCATTTATAAATAGATTCTAGATTAGAATTAGACTCAGTGAGCAACACTGTAACCTCAACCACCAATAAATAATACCTAGTGACTGATGGTTGGAAAATTAATGAATTTAAGAAATAATATATATTTATAACTTCAATATATTACCGTAATCTCTGTAGGAAAGAAAATCAATAAAAACTTTGTTGAATAGTGCTTCTTGATTTGAGAAAATAGGTTTAAATTTCACAAGTATTTACTGAGAAATTATTACAAAGGAAAAATGGTGACTCAGATATGAGTCTTATTCTACAGGAATTTATAATCTAACACAGAAAGGCATCAGTTTTGTGAAGATTAAATTAATATAAGAGAGAGGAGGGCATAACTGATAGGAGCAATGGAGAGGAACTATATTTCTGCATCCTGTGTGAGTCCTTTGTCTCTGTAGGTAAAACCTCATCAACCAGTGATGGAACGAGTATAGATTTTTTAGACAGATAAACATACTTGTTTGTACACACACACACACACACACACGCACACGCACATGGTGAAGGGCCAGTGGGGTGAGACAATTCTTGTCTTGCTTTAGGACATGGGGACACTTGTGGTAGCAGTCCAAAGGGGATGCTTACTCTCGGCATTGCCAGAGGATGCGCTGATGCCCCGGCTCCCTGCTGGTTTGCTTCCTTTCTCATAGTTTTGCAGTTCTGTAATCAATTTGTGATGCCTACTTCATACTACTATATCCAAACATTGTTAAAATTCCTCCTACCCTCTCTTGTGTTTTTAACATCCTACTTTAGACCCACCTTGTGTTTGCATTGTTGATCTAATGCAGTTTCTAGTATTTTAGTTGTTCTCAGATGTCTTTTTAAATAAATAGTTAGGTTTTATTACAACAATTAGGACTTACATACTAGAAATCGGCTTTCTTCATCTGTGCGATGTGATACACTCTAGCTTTGTTCTAATTAACATTGTGCATGTGATTGATACATTTTGGGCATTGTCTTTGGCTGCTCACTCACTTTCACATGCATGAAACATCCTTACATATTATAAACTAGGTGCTTTGGTAGGCAGGCAGGTAGACACCCAGGTCTTAGAAGAAACTGACATCTTTGAGGCTATTAGAATTTAATTTTTTGATAAGTGACTGCCCTATCAGTTCCATGTGTGAAAGGTTGATTGTTCTGTGTGCTGTGCCCCCTGACTGCATCTCCATGCATTCGTGCTTTGTGCAGAGCTCTTTGCTTGAGTCCATTCACACCTCACAACTCCTGTGAGTTGGTAATGTGCAACAGGACTGTCGCAATGCAAACTGCAGGCCAGAGTTTTTTGGAGGTCTGACAGATAGCTTCTGCTTCATTCATCTCAGAATCAAATGCACCATACAAAAGCCCGTGAAGCTGCCAGTTTACGAGAAAGTCCAGGACACAAGGCAGAAGCAGAATCAGTTCAACCAGTGAGAACCATGGTCCCAGTTGGCAGCCACTCCTGACTTAGGAGCTGGGAGAATAAACCTCGTTCTGGCAGCTGCAGTAGAACAAAAGCAAGCTTTATTATACACTCCCCTCCCTATTTCAGTATGCTGTGTCTCCTCAGAAACTTATGTTGAATTTTTTTATTTGGGGACAAGGTTTCACTCTGTTGCCCAGAATGGTCACAAGCTCATGTTGGAATTTGGTGCCTCTGAGGTGGTGTTGGAGGAGGGGCCTTGAAGCAGTGCTTAGGTTGTCAGGAGGGATGAATGTTTCCTCCAGGGAAGGAGCAAGGTCTTGCTCTTGTGAACTGGATTAGTTACCCAGAGAGTCAGTTGTTAGAAAGAAAGCAGGGCGCTGCTTGTGTTTTGTGTCTTCCGCATGCTCTTGCTTGTGCTGTTCTACATCTCAGCTCTGTTGCCCTGCAGGAGGTGGCCCTCTTCTGATGCACCCACCTGATCTTGGGCTCTGAGCCTGCAGAACCTTGAACTAAATGAACTTCTTTACTTTGGGAATCGCCAAGCCTCTTGTGCTGTGCTACAGCAACAGAAAATGGACTGAGGCACCCCTCCTTCATTGCCCAGGTTTCTGGAGTGTGAGCAAATAAATTAAAATGGCTATTGCTCAAGACTGTTAAGTTTTTGGATTGTTAGTTATGCGGCAGTAGGTAGATAATGCTACAGTGGAATTCTTCCATTCCTAATTCTCTCATTGCCAAGCCAAATGAGGCTTTGTGCAAATTATGTGGCTTTGATCTGATCCTTGAAAATAGAGATTTGCTGTTTCTCTAGAATATAGCATGTATAAGGTCCTAAAAAAGGTTTCAATATCTTTAATCAAGCTTAATATGACCATATTGCATATTTATATGTGCAGTGGGTCAAAAAGTTTAACTCCAGTGCAAATGCTATATGAGGACTTTGGTTACCCTTTGAATCACTTTAGTGTAGAACGTGCTACTTTTAGTTGTTTAAATACTACAGGGCATCTCAGTCTGTTTCTGCTGCTAAATACCTGAGACCGAGTCATTTATAAAGAACAGAAATTTACTTTTTCATAGTCACGCAGGCTGGAAAGCCCAAGATCTAGGTGGCAGCAGGTTTGGTGCCTGCTGCAGCCCCTCCTTGTGACTGGGATGATGCACTGAGTGCTGTGCCATGCTTTTTTCTCTAGATGGGCAAACACTGTCGCCACAAGGCAGAAGAGTAGAAGAGAATGAAATCACCTTCCAACTTTGATCTAGGCCCCTGTCCATTCTCCTGGCTTCATCACCCCCCAGAGCCCCTCCTCTTAGTAATATGACATTGGCAACTAAGCTTCACTGTTGTAAGAGTTTTGAGGGCACATTCAAGCCATAGCTGAGGTGATGAAGTGACTGAATAAGGAATAAATATTTGAGCCAGGCATGGTGGGCACGCCTGTAATCCCAGCGCTCTGGGAGGGTGAGGCAGGAGGATTATAAATTCAAGCCCAGCCTGGGCAATTTAGCAACTTAATGAGACTCTGTCTCATAAGTAAAAACAGACTACCACGAGCTTAGTATGAAGGTCCTGAGTTCATTCCCTTGTCTTGGAGAATAAAAGAAAAAGAAAGAAATATTTGCTCTTTAGTCCTAGTTCTCAGAACTGGGCTTCTGAAACCCTTAGGCTCTCCAAGGCAATGATCATCTGGCAAGTGGCCTCACCTCCTGGGTAACTTCTGGTGGGGAGGGAGCTGTTTACCAGGGGAACCAACAAAATGATTAGAAGGTTGAGACTACGGGTCTTAGTGTGGTCTGGGAGAGGAAAGCGGCTGAGGGTTGAAACAACCACCATTGGCCAGTGATTTAACCCATTGTACTGAACTACTGCAGCCACTGTAAAACCCCAAAAGGACGGGGTTCGTGGCGCTTCTGCGTGGCTGGCAATTTGAGGTGCCAGTGAGAGGCACGCAGCTTGTGCTCCTCCCCACACACTTGGCTCTGGGTACCTTTTCCATCTAGTGTTCGGCCGTGTCTTTTAATAAACAAGTAAAAATAATACAGTTTATCATGACATTCTTTAAGCCAAACCACAGTTAGTGGAAGCCGAGGAGGGAATCCTGGGCACTCCGACTGACTTACAACCAGTTGGTCAGAAGCACAGGCTGTGAATTGGAGCTTGCAATTGGCATCTGAAGTGGGGACCCCTTGTGCGACCGAGCCCTCAATCTGCGTGACTCCATCTCCAGGTAGATGTGTCAAAATTCCCTGGAATCATAGGGCATCAGTTGGTGAATTGTTTCTTGGGGGCAGGAAATCTCCACATTGTGGACACAGAACTGTATTGTGTTGTGTGAAAGAAAAAAAGTTTATTTTTCTTCAGATGGTATCATTATTTGTGTCATATTCTACTAACTTATTACATTTTTATGTGCATACCTCAAATTGTTAAATTTCTTTGGAGCTGGTTTTTAGATCCTGTTTTTTGTTTTGTTTTGTTTTGTTTTTAAACTAACCTGGTAATATGTAAATGTTAGTTACCTGTAGGCTGGGTTGTTAGGGTAGCAGGTTAGGGTAGAAAGGGAGAAGGGACCATAAGGGACCAAAGGGAATTAGCAAATATGAGATTTGTCCTATAGGATTTGATTTTGGCTATGACACAGTGAATGCATTAATAAAAAATAGCATTGAAAACGTATGTGTCATAGTCAGGAAAAACAAATATGACAATATTGATGTTTTTGTCTGAGTGGGAGAATTCTACCATTGCAAGGACCTTTATGTTTTTGTTTCTTGTTTTGTTTTGTGGTACTGGGCCTTGCACAGGGTAGACAAGCATTCTGTCACCACTAAGATACACCCTGTGATTGGAATTTTATGGTTTGTGTATTTTAAAGTTCTTTTTTTCCCCTTGTACAAGGAATGGTCTTATGTTTTATGATGCCGCTGGAATACCTGTGGCTTTCTCAGAGCAACAATAGACAGAACATTGGATTCATTGACCCAAAGTTCATTAATTTTTGTTGTTTCATTATGCTTTATTGAGTGTTACTATGTACCAGCTATGTATTAGGAACAAAGCAAAGGATTGAAGAGTGGGGAGTTGAGTAAAATACATTTTCTAGTCTTGAGAATCTATCATTAAAGGAAGTGCCTTGAAATACAGTTTGATCCTTAAGAAAAGTGCAGTGGAGAAGAGAGCAGGTGTGGGTTGTGAGTGTCAGGAGCGATGCCTGGTGATGTTGGCTGGCAGGGAGCCATGAAAGAAGGGTCTAGGATGCACGTGAATGCACATAACTTACTTTGTTCCTTTTATTCAGTCCATTTTTATCATTGTTAAAAGAAAGAATTCAAATTAATATGGATAATTTAAACAGTGTCCAGAATGCAAAGAGCAAATGAAACTACCCTGTGGTGGCTGTGTATTAAATTTGCCCTTGAGGGTATGACTGCGTGGCTCAACCGGATATATTGTTGTCTGTCTCTTACTGTCTGGCCTGAGCCCTCCTCTCTACCCCTGCTGGCTGATTCATGTCTCAGAAACTCCTTAATGCTTGGGCTGCTTGCCCTTTCCTTCACCTTGCATCCTGGTGCCTAGGTCCCTACATAGACAGCTCCTACCAAACTGTCACAGAGGTCAGCCTGGCTTGAAGTTGCTCGCCCATGAAGCAAAGGCCTTGCACTCGAAAGTTGCTTTCCATCCCTGTCAGCAAATATTATCATCTGCATGTGTGTGTTACTTGTTTATCACCTGTCCCCACCACTGGAATGCAAAACTCAGCAGGGCTGGGTCCTTGTGTTTTTTTTAATCATTCAGGACCTAGAACATGGTCCCCATGTTATCAGCAATGACACTGAGGTCCAGATGCTGACCTAAGTACAAGTTTTGTTTAATTTTTTAATGTTAAAAAATAATGAAACAATATATTGTCCATCCTTCTGCAGATGAAAGCTTTTGTTGAGGAGGAATACAGGGTGGATGGGTCTCTGCAGAGTGTAGGGTGGCTGCCTTCCTCCTGCCCAGACTCCCCAGGGGAAGGGTTCTCAGCATTCTCCCTGCCCTGCCCTGCCCTGTGAGCACCCTGGTGTCAGTGCGGATCACTGCAGAAAAACCCTTTGATTTAACCCTGGTGCCTCTGGAGCCTCCTGCCCCTCCTGTTGTTGTAAGACCAGCCCCTTAGGCAAATGCTTGAGTTCTGTTGCCTTCCTGCACAAGTGCCTGGGGTTATTTAGGGCTAGTGTTTACCTGGGGGCTTAGCATTAATTTGCATTCTGTCCTGCTTTATTTCTGTCTCAGGGTTGGGAGGAACTTGCTTTCCAGATCCTTAATCTGAGCCAGTGGGCTGTTCTTGGAGCATAGTGATTTTGAGAATCAGAGAAATCCAAGATAGCTGAGCCAGAAGCAGGGGTGCAGAGGCTGGAAGTGTGGGATGAGCTGGGGAGGCCCTTTCTAGGCCAGAGCTGGACACTGGGATTTGGGCTCTAAGGGTAGTGGGGTAGTTGGGTTCCATGCAGAGAGGTGGTAAGGTCAGTGATTATCTCAAAAAAGACCTGTCTGCTGCTAGCAGGAGGTAGAAGCGGCAGAGAAAGGGCTCTACTGGAGTCTGCGTGTGAGGAGGTGATGCCCTGGAGGCTGTGCACAGTCTGCAGCCTGTAAGGTTGTGGTTGCCCTAGGGCTGGAGAAATGTGGACGGCTTAGGAGACTATTCATTGGTAATGTTGTTAGGATATAAATTAGTTCATCGAGCTTTTATTAAATATTAAATCTCTCTGCACACATGTTGGAGGTGAAACACTGACCACAGACCGGGTCAGTGCCCTCGGGAGTCACATCCTTTGGCAGGCCCGAGTCCCTGCAGCATGGGCTGCCCCATGTGAGGCTGGGGAACTGGCAACAGCACACATGAAGCTGGAGTGTCAGAGGGTTACAAGTTCAGTTTGTAGGGTTGAGTCAGAGCTTAACAAAACATCCCTTTGCTCCACTAGTCAATTTTTTTGGTGCGTACCCAATTAAGGGAGACCATTTAATGGAGACCATGACATGTTCTTGAGATTTAGTTGTTTATGAAATGACAGTTTAACTGTAATTGTTCCCTAAGGAACAGTGTCAAGTCACAAATATAGTTTAGATCAATTAAAACTAGTTCAGAAAGGCACGTGGTCTTTTCCAGTGAAAAATATAATTATGTAGCTTGTATATACATTTTGTAGTGAAACTCAAATATACTTATTCATGTTAGTTTCCATCTTCATAATCACTTAAATTTTCCTATTTATAATAAATATACTTATTAAGGTTGGTTTTCCATCTTCATAATCACTTCAATTTTCCTGTTTACAATTTCAGTATTTGTAATGTGTGTATGTAATACAGTAATTGGCATCTGGAGAAAAATCACTGGTCATAGAAGTGATAACATTTTCACCTTCCATGCAGGTAAACAAACAAAATTATTAGTAAATACATATTGATTAATAGAGGAATGAATTTATTTAGACAAATAAAACTATATAAAAATGAATGCTGACATGTATGAAATTCTTACTATCTTACAGATGCAGTTGTCAAATGAAAACAAATCTGAACTTAAATAAGGACATACTTTGCTGAGAGTATTTTTTGCAGAGGCCCAGAAAGATACTTTTGCAGTCGAGGGCAGAGGCTGACAGCAGCTGGGGGACCAGGAGACCTGTGTGCTGCTTTGTGAGGGACAGCAGAAAGGGGCATTGCTCTTAGGGGCAGAAGTGAAGGAGGCTGGGCAGGTGTGTTAAACCATCGCCGTGGCAGGAGGGGACAGTGATAAGCGTGTCCTGTCCTGAGCTTAGCAGTTTCCCAGAGGGACTTTCAGGGGCTGCTTCTCTGTGGGCTCAGGTTGCGGTGTGCTAAAGTTCTGGGACCAGGGTGGCAGAGAGGCCACCCTAGTATTTAATCAAGGCAGAGTGTAGCTTTTTCTGGTTGATCAGTGGAAACAGATACATCATCTCTTTTGTGGGACAAAGAATGGAAGTTTGGAGGGTCTGTGCCAGGCCTTGTTACAAACGGTGTCATAAGCAAGTAAGTGACTGGCTGTCGTGAGCAGGTACCGTGGGTAGAGCACTCGGACTCAGATGGCAGTTCACACACTTATCTTGTGTTATCATAATTCACTTCGATACAGTTATCACACAATATTAAGTCTGCCAATTACCACGTCCCTGTACCTGTACTGCGCAAGTCCTTATGGGAGCGTGACGTTTCCTCCCGTGGGGTCAGAGGGTCTGATCCATAGATGAAGGGCATCAAGTTGGCGCTGGGCTATCCGCCTCTCCGCTTGCCTTGTCCCCTGGTCTCGTCTGGTCGGCGGCGATGCTCCTTCCAGCGGGATCAGGTGTGCGGATGTCTCGGTCGACGGTCAGATCAGCAGAGTGACTGGTCGACTGGTCAGTGGATGGATCGATGACTTGCTTGGAGTCTTCAGCTCCTTTTATACTATTTTAACTGGGCGTTTGTGGTATGGGTTCAGACTTATCACATCTTATCACACTGTCTAGTTCGGGTACACCTTTATCAGTTCCATACCGCTTAAGGTTCTACTTTCATATCTTATGGTTACACATCACTCTTATGATCACGTCACACTTAGGGTTGCAGCACACTTAGGGTTATACAATTCAATCTTATTTCAAAGTGTTCTCCACACTGTCTTTGAGTTTAATCTGAGTCATCAGAGGACAGTGGTCCTTTGCTGTAAGCTCTTTTGGGGAACACAGAAGAGGGTGTGAGCATATTTCTTAATCATCACTGCTTTTTGGGAGCACAATGCTCAGGTAAAACTGGACACTGACACGGTGCTTTCAGCGTTATCTCCTGTTTTGATCTTCACAATCACCCTGAAATCTCCGGGCTGAAGCTGCCATCTAGCAGTAAGTACAGTGAGACAGGCCTGGGGCGCTGCATTCTTGTGGCTGGTCAGACGGCGCACGCCTGCCGTGACACTGCTTCAGAGGTCCAGGGGACCCAGGAGGGTGTAGGATTAATGGCCAACGGGAGAATTGTGCCGCTTTGGGAATTTATTGCTTACATCATCTGAGGAGTCTAAAATATGTTCTTGGTCCATCTATGTTGCTTAGGCCTTTCTTGTTTCTAGTACTGACTGTAGCTACCTTAAAGGATTTTTATCTTTTTTAAAACTACATTAGGCTGTCTTAGACTCCATGAAGGAAGTGAATTTGAAAATTGAGAGCAGGGCAGTTGTGAGGGCTTCCTGTTATAGAAGGAAACTCATGTCTGTGAGTCTTCTCTCCAACAGTATTTCTTGACAGAGGCACAGTTGTCATGGATACAGAGCACTTCCTGTGAAGGACAGCCCTGTCCATTTCAGGTGAGGGCACTGTAGGCTTTGCCAGTATACACACTAAATCCCAGTGACCCCAGTCATTGTGTCAACCAGATGAACTTGCTGAATGTTTTCAAATGCCCCCGGGGGAAGTGATGCAACCTGCACTTTAAGAACCTGACCAAGCAACCAAGCTCATTGCCATGAGTGTGACTTAGCCCTGAGGATGTCCAGTATCCACCAATTAGCTCTGAGCCTCAGAGGCCTGTATTTCTAATTCCATGCCTAGGCCCACTCCTGTCCTTTCAGTGTGTGGCTCTCTTGTAGCCTTGTGGATGAATGGGAGTCCATCCCAGTAAAAGGTGGGTATTGTTTAGGTAATACGTGTTGTGTTCACAGTTCATCGGTCTTTTACTGAATAATTTGACATCAACTGCACATGATCTACTGACTGTTTTTGTAGATGATTTTTTATACATATTTATTCAGTTCTCAGAACAAGTACCCACAACAGAATGATCCCTCTGTGAGGAGCCAAGACTCATGAGGGTTACTTGGACAAGACCACTGATGTCTACTCTATGGTTCAACAGAGTTAAGAGCAAAGGATTAAAGAGTTTCTGACTGTCAAAGTGTTCTTTTATATATGATTTGTAAACAAAACACTAATAGTTAAATTATAAAGAGATCCTAGAAGTATGTAAAATCATATAATATGCTTTGCTTTTTACATAGAACCCTGTTTTCCCCCCAAGTTAGGAAAAGTTCATTAGTTACAGTGAAATGTATTTGATTGAGTTTCATCATTTGTTTTGCACTTGGCCCACCGCTCCTCCTACTTGCTCCAATCCCACATTACATAACTTTATGCACCAGAGCTTTTATAGACATATCTTGACAATAGCTCAAATTTCTTAAACCAGAACAAAATCAGTTTATGAAACTACAATTTGAAGCTATTTTAAAGAAAACTTATTGGTTGACCCATAAAAACATAAAAACGTGCATATTATGGGGCACTGTGTGATGTTTTGATACATGTGTACATTGTGTGATTCTTTTTGACCTTTTGTTTATTTGGTCCTGGGAGTGAAATCCAGGGATTTGCATGTCAGGCAAGTGCTGTACCACTGAGTGAGACTCCCACCCTGTGTGATGCTTAAATCGGGTTAAACATACCTATCTCCTCAAATTCTTATGATTCTTTTATGGTAAAAACATTCAAACTCCTTTCTTCTAGTGTGACGTAGCTGTTACCTGCAGTGACCTTACTGGACAGTATCACATCAGAACTTCCTGCTCTCTCACTCTTAGTTTCTAATGATCAACCAACCCCATCTCTCCCCCATCCTGCTCTCCCCAGCTTCTGGACACTCCCACTCTACTGTCACCATCTATAAGATCTACCTTTTAATATTCCACATGTGAGGTGCAGTCCTGTGGTACTTGGCTTTCTGTACCTGACATTTCACTTAACATAATGATCTCCAGTTCCTCCCATGTTGTTGCAAATGGCAGCATCTCTCCTCCTCTTTGGCTGAATGGTATTCCTGTGTGTGCATGGACCACATTTCTCTGTCCATTCATCACTTGGTGAATGTTTAGGTTGTCCCCATTCTTAGCTTTTGTGAATAGTGCTGCAGTGAACATTGGGAGTGCAGCTGTCTCTTCAACAAGCTGATTTCATTTCCTTTGCGTATATACCAAGTAGTGGGATTTCTGGATCATATATATCATAGCTCTGTTTTTAGAGGAAACTCCTTATTGTTTTTCTTTTTATTCTTATTATTTTTCTTAATAGCTATCCTCATTTACATTCCACCAACACTGTGTAAGGTCCTCTTTTCTCCACATCCTCTCCAGCACATGTTATCTTTTGTATTGTTGATAATAGTCCTTCTCACTGGAATGAATTAATACCTCATGGTGGTTTTGATTTGACTTTTCGTGTTGATTAGTGATGTTGAGCATTTTTCAATACCTATGGGGCATTTTTATGTCTTCTTTTTAGAAATGTTCATTTTCCTATCAGGTTTTTTGTGTGTGTGCTATTCAGTATTTTGAGTCTCTTATATATTCTAGATATTAATCCTGTCAGAGGTATAGTTTGCAAATATTCTCTGCCATTCTATGTGTTGTCTGTATATTCTGGTGACTGTTGTCCTTTCCTATACAACAGCATTTTAGTTTCATATAATTCTTTTGGTCTGTTTTAGTTTTTTTTTTTCCTAAGCTTTTAAAATGTTATCCAAAATACTCTTTCCCAGTACCAAGTGTGGTAGCTCATACCTGTAATGCCAGCACCCTGGAAACTGAGCCAAGGGTTGCCATGAGTTCAAGGCCAACCTTGGCTGCCTAGAGTTCAAGACCAGCCTGAATTACATAGTAAGACCCTGTTTATCCTGTGTCCTGCATATTTGTCTTCTTTTGGTACTTACATAGTTTCCAGTCTTATGTTCATGTCTTTAATTCATTGTGGGGTTTTATTGTTTTGGTTTTCTTGTTTGTTTTGTTGTCTGTTTTTGTAACTGGTAATAGGGTCTAGTGTCATCCATCTACATGAAGGTACCCACTTTTCTCAGGCCCATTTATTTTTTATTCGTTCATTTATTTTGACGTACTAGGGATTAAACCCAGAGCCTCAGGCATGCTAGACAGGCACTCTATTACTGAGTTACATCCTCAGCCCTTTTAATTTTTTTATTTTGGAACTGGTCTCATTAAGTTGGTGAGGCTAGCCTTCTGTGATCTTCCTGCCTCAGCCTTCTGAGTTGCTGGTATTACAGGCATATACTGCCATGTCTTTCCTCCCAACATCATATATTGTAATGACTGTCGCCCCACCTACTTGGGAATCTGGAGGAAAAGGGTCACACAAGTTCAAGGCCAGTCTGGGCAAGACACTGTTCCAAAATAAAAAGGGATGAGGGTGTAGCTCACTGTACAAGCCCTGGGTTGACTCCTCAGTATTGCATTACAGGAAAATAAAACTATCCTTGTTTTTAAGCATGATATTATCGTCTTTTTTGAAACTCACCTGGCCATAGGTGGATTCATTTACTTCTAGCCTTTATATTCTGTTGCATTGGTTGAAACTTCTGCTTTTATGCCAGTACCCTACCTAGAGGTTTGTAATATATTTTGAAGTCAAGTAGTATCACTTCTCCTACTTTGTTTTTTAGCTCAAAAGTAGTACTTTATTTGAGGTGTGTGTGTGTGTGTGTGTGTGTGTGTGTGTAGTTCCGTACAAACATTGAATTTTTTTTCCTAGTTGTGAGAAGAATGGTATTTTGATAGGAATTGTGTTGAATTTGTAGATTACTTTGAGTAGTATGGAGATTTTAACAATATTGATTTTTACAATCTGAGAACATAGGGTGTCTTTGCACTTTCTGTGTGTTTTCATGAATTTCTTCATCAGTGTCTATAGTTTTCGGTTTGGAGCTCTTTCACCTCTTTGGTGAAATTTTTTCCTATGCATGCATTTATTTATTTACTTAACTTATGTATTCATTCATTCATTCATTGTTACTATTGAAATGAGGAATTACTTTATTGATTTCTACTTCAGATAGTTGACATTGGCATACAGCAGTGCCACTGATTTTTATACGTTGATTTTATATCCTACAACTTTGGTAAGTTTATTAATTCTTATAGTTTTTGGCAATGTGTTTGGAATTTTCTGTATATAAGATCATGTCATCTCTAGTGACAGTTCGATTCCTTCTTTTTCAGTTTGGATGCCCTGTGTTTCTTTCTCTCATGCTATTGCTCTGGCAGAGACTTACAATGAAGTGAATAAAGTTGGTGAGAGTGAGCATCCTTTTCTTGTTTGAGATTTTAGAAGAAAAGCTTCTAGCTTTTCCCAGCCCAGTGTAATGTTAGCTGTCAGCTTACTGTACACAGCATTTATTATGTTGAAGTACAATCTTTTAGTACCTGATTTATTTAATGTTTTATTTTATCATGGATGAATGTTGAATTTTAGCAAATGCCTTTTCTGCATGTATTGAGATGACTACATGGTTTTTGTTCTTCATTCTGTTGATGTGATATAACATTTTATTGATTTCTGTGAGTTGAATCAGAATCCTATACTTTATCAGGTGACGTTGAATAAATTGTAACACTCTCCAGACTTCATTTTCTTCATTCTAAAATTAGATGTTTACACTGGCTGATTTCTAATACCTGTTAATTTGTAATCAACTAGGAAATATTTGACCATTTAAGACACAATGTAAATATGACTGTTTGATCTCAGAAATTTATTTTTATTCCATCCTTGGAACTCGCTATAATGAATATAGATTAATTAATAAATGTATAAAGCAGTGAAAATCAAAAGAAAGAGTGAGACAACAAAAGATAATGTTAGCAACAGTGTGGTACCTGCCCAATGTGGGCATAGATGGTCGTGACTCCTGAAAATCAAGAATGAAGTGCACTGAGCTTTCTGGGCAAGAGGAACACAATCAGGAATATGCCCATTAGTGTGGAATGACCTTGCACAGACTCAAGAATTCTAGGTTTCAGTTGTTGTAATGGGACATTTTAATAGAACTAAAAAGAGACAATTTGGTTAAAAGTTCCTAGTAGCTATAGAATATTGGACTGAAATATTGGACTGCCATATGTTCTTCTCATCTGATCAAACGAGGCCTCTGCCTCTCCACACCCTAGTACAAGTAATTTACAAGACAAGTAATTTCCCAAAGATGTTGAAAAGAGAAGTCTTCAATTCTGAGACACAAATAGATACTACTGAGGGTTAGGATGAGGCTCATGTTGAGAATAAGGGAAATAATGTCCTTTAAATGAAAGTGTGCATGCTTAGTGATAGAGTGACAATCAGGCTTTCAACTCCTCCCGGGAGACAGGAGATCAGGGCATATCTCTTCTGGGAAATGCTTGGCCTGAGATTTGATTAGCTCTTCCTGAAAATTCTGGGCTTTTGTACTTCCAATGAAGCCTACTGGTTGCTAAGTCCATGTGTACAAGCAGAATTCCAGGCAGCATTTTGGAGCCCCAGTCTTACATTTCTTAGAGCAGGTAGCAGAGAGTAAACAGTCATCTGAGGATAGCCCGGCGCATAGAAAGAGACAGCTCACAAAATGGGGCAGAGGAAGCCCTTGTTGGAGCAGGTATTGTGAGCTCCCAGGCAGAGTAGGGCTGCTGCCATTAATGTCTCCAGAATGATAAAATCCTATTATTTCTATAAAATCTAACCAAAAATCACATAACAGAGCAAATATAAAAATGTCATATTTTTAAATGCTTGATAGCAGAAATGAAAGCATCAGTAGATATCTGGGAGAGAAATGTAGTTAAGTCTTCCAGAAAGTAAAATGGAGTCAAGTCAGAAAGAATAAGAAAGACTTGGAGATGCAACTGAGAAGGTCTAGTACCCCAGTACTAGACATTTTCAGATACATAAAGCAGAGAAAATGGACAGCAAGACTAAGACAGGAATGGTGGGTTAGGACAGTTTTTCCCCCTTCAACTTGTAGTACTTTTTGACTTTTTAAACTCTCAGTATAACTTTTATATTTAAGAAAATTACTTAAATTTTAAAAAGCAAAAAGTAATTACATGTGAAGGTTAAAACTATATAGTTGAGTTGTGGTTGAAGACCAATGAAATTAAAACTGGGCAAGGAAAAAAATACCATTTCGATTTTTCTAAAATGTTAACTAATTTCAAGAAAATTACTTCAATTGCCATAGATAAATTGGGGAACAATTTTCTCTTAAAAACAGCAACAGCACAGCAGCGGCATAAATCACTGCAGAAGCAGTAACAACACATGAGTTTGTCAGCAAGAATCTTGCCAAAGACAGCAGCTTCCCCCTGGTGAACAGGATGAGTTGTGTTCGGGAGCTAGAAGTGTTCATGAGTTATCTTCATTATCGTAAACCTTTTAAAGTTGTATGAAATTCCTAGTCATGCTTCTTTTATTTAAGATACATTTATCGAGTGTCTGTTTTGTGCTAAGCATTGTTCTAAATGATTAATTTGCAGAGTTTTGACCCACTTAATCCTCAGAACATCCCTGAGAGTGTTTTTTTTGTCCTCATCCTATTTCTCAGTTGAGGGAACTAAGGTACACTGAAGGTGGGTAACTTGTCCAGGGTCATTCAGCTAGTAAGCAAAAATGCCATAAACCATGATAGTCTAACCTGAGAGGCCATACTCTTAGTTAATTCACTTATGCTCTACTCATGAAATAAGAGTACAGCCATGTAGGTTAAGTAAAATTGCAAACATTCACTGATCTGGTTTTTTTGGGAAGAGATGAGTGAATTTTATTATAAAGCTCTGTCAGCTACTGAATTCCTTGAGACTCATCTGGGTCAGTCCATTTATTGGGCAGATAACCCAATCTATGTGCTGACTGAGTGCAAGGCCCCAGCTACTTGCGTACTGCAGTATACTTGGTGTCGCTGTGCTCATCTGTGCTCTATCTCTATCATAGGACCCTTCATAGTTGATAAGATAGCAACCCAGGAATTCTGGGAAGTGAGTTCCATTCACAATTTATGACAATACACCCAGCACTTAAATGATTAGCATGAAGTAAATCTTTTTTACTTTTACAATTTTTAGTTTTATTTTATGTAATTTGTAGAATATGTCACAGTACGATGCGTGCGGCAAGAACTTTTTATCTGTCATTAATGAGTAAAGCATAGCATACTGTGGTATTCCCTAATGTTCAAGATTGGCAAACTATTGTAAAATATGAATGTTACCAATTTGATTGGTTGGTTTGTTTTTCCTAGTTCAACTTTGTGGGGAAACTTTTGGGTCCACGTGGCAATTCTCTGAAGCGTTTACAAGAAGAAACCTTGACAAAAATGTCCATCCTTGGAAAAGGCTCCATGAGAGACAAGGCTAAGGTAATATTCACTGTAGACAATGGCTACTTATCTGGCCAGGTGATATTATTTAATTACAGGTCATCCTTTGTATTAATACTGTTATATAAGAGCTAACGAGGATCTCAAGTGCAATTAGATGAAAATGTTATTAAGCTGATATATTTGATGCTATTTAGAAAATTATGTTACTTTCACCAATTTCAAAATATATAGTATCTTAAAGCTGCATCTATAACTGTAGTATTCATATATAAAATACAAGTACATTTTCATTCTGTAAGTAATGTGTCATCTTGTGGGTAGCATATGACAATCTTAAAGTTAGCACCGAGAGATCACCATCACTATGAGCATTTTAGATTTGTTCCTTTAGGTCTTCCATTCTGTTTCACATACAATCATACACTTCATAAGGACATTTTGGCCAATAATGGGCCACCTGTATGATAATGGGCCCACAGATTATATTGTCCAGTGGTGCTGCAGCTGTTGTGGTTTGTTATGCATCTTGTGGTGTTCATACAACAAAGAAATTGTCTTGTGGTGCCTTTCTCAGAAGGTATCCCTGTCTTAGGTAGTGCATATATATTGTTTTTGCCTTTTAATTGATATTACATGCATTTATTAAGTTATTAAAATTCATTTAAAGTGTTTTAATAATCATTTCCCATTCTTAAACAGTTGTTCTACTTGCATTCATGCTAAATGTTCTGTTTTTTGATAAGCTAAAAGTTACTAAGTTATTTTTACTGATCATCATCTTAAATTTCTGGAAGAGATCATCACATATCATAATGTGTGTCACTTATGTTATTCTCTGTTGTCGCTTGTTTTCTCATCATTAAAAGATTTATATTATTAAGAACCGAGTTCACATTCAGTGCTCACTTACCATAAAATGTTAAACATTTGCGTTTTTGATGTGAAAGTTAGATGAAATCTAGCTTCTTTACAACAAATCCTATTGAAATAATAGCTTTTATAATAAAAATAGCCATTCCATGTTTATTGAACAGCCATTGAGAGTTGGGCACTGTGTGAGATATTGTACACACATTAGTCCATGTTATCCTTGGGAAAGATTATACAAGATAACATTTTTCTTCTCTTACATGTAAGAACACTGAGAATCAGAGAAATAAAGTTATTATCTGGATTAATTCATTATTTTCTTTTGGATGAAGTTAATAAAACCATGGTTTTCTAACACTAACACTTATATGTTATCAGACTTGTGTGGAATACAATTTTAAAATGTAGATTCCAAGCCCCAAACTTACTTAGGGTAGGAACTCAAAATGCATTTTCAGTACATATTTAGAATGATTCTAATGCATGGCCAGGTTTCCCCTGGCTTTGTTCACTGCTTAACTAAGCGTTGCTGTTCCAAATGATGTTACTTCGGTTCCCTGACTTATCAGCTCTGGCAGTAGGAGAAAGTTAAGTCCATGTGAACTTTGGTGCCCTGCAGTAAAGTGCCCCACACTTGCTGGTATCCTAACGGTCCTTAATGATGAGGTACATGATAGGTGCAGTGGAGCCCACAGACAGGAATCCATTGCTTTGTTGCTTGTGTTTGTTGTTCAGGGAATACCTTGGTCAGAGGCAGTGTTTTGTGTCATACAGTGGTAGCGATCAGGGCATCCAACCAAGTTTTACAGATGGATGGAAAGTGAGGAAAGCAAATCTTTATCCAGGTTCTATGTCCAAATAACAGGAAGTGCTTGCCTATCCATATAATGAAAGGGATCCTAAATATTATCAGCTTGTTATTAGAGTTTAGTAGTCCTTCCAAAACTTATATTACTATATTAAGGGCTTGTGGTTGTTCTCTGCTGTTAGTAGATTGGGCACCCACCAATGGCAGTCATCCTCAGAAAGAGAGAAGTCTGTTTGGAAGTAATGCATAGCTTCTGTCTGTTGCTGTGGCCACTTGGCTTAAGAGCACCCTGAGCAGCACTGAAGTGGCTGGGGCTTGAGGCCCTTAAACCTCTGCCGGTGGGTCTGGTCACTACCAAGTCAGTCCATACTTGCTATGCATTTGTTTGGACCACCCTATTTTTAGATACTAGGGCATCTTTCCTAGACCATTTATCACCCACTCAACAATCCTCTCATTTTTATGCCTTTGAACACTTGGGTCACCAAACAACAGGCCAGTTCTTTAATTGGTAATCATTCTTGTTGCATCAAGACACCCAGCAACTAGAGCAAAAGCATAGACCATGGATTTGTGATCCACTCAGCCCACAGTCAATGGACCAGGATCAAAAGTTCATGTATTTCCTGACTTTATAAGCCCCTCTGAGCAGTGGCCCTTAGTGCAACACCACTAGATCAGAGTTGCATTAATTCTCAGATCATCTGGATATTTATTCGCCTCTCTGTATAATCACTGTAGTACAAGTTTTTCAGTCCTTCTTGGGAAGATTGGAAGGAAATGTCACACACTAGGAGATGTGACAGTTATTGAATACATGTGGTCTACGCCTGTGGATCTGACTTAGATTTCTTATTCCCTGAATTCATGGAACAAGGAGAGATTTATCATAGGGCAGGAGGTAATAAGGAGCAGTAGGAAACCATGAGACTTTCCATCCCATCAAGGAACTCACTCTGCTATTGAAGCAATCCAGGAAAAGCCTCACCAGATAAACTTGTAGCAGTGTGGAAGGCTCATTGGGGCTTTAGCATTTGGATAATCAGAATCTTCCCAAATGTTGCAATCCCGTCATATTTTCATTGTTAACCAAACAGTACCCTAAGTATCAGGTAGGAGAGGGACAGATATCCACACTGTCATTCAGCAGGACACAAGCATTCTCTGCCGACTTTATCAACCTTTGGCTGCTGGCAGTAAAACCTTCTAGGATATTTCTGTCTCTTTGGGCCTCTAACTGCCAACGTAAAGCCAGTCAGCTTCCTCTCACTATAATAAATATTTGAAATAATCAACTTACAAAGAGAAAAGATTTATCTTGGCCCACAGCCCTGGAGCTGTCATGCATGATCATTTGGTCCCATTGGTGTTGGGCCTGAGGCGAGGCAGTGCACCATGACCAGAGCACACAGCAGAGCGAAACCAGTCACCTCACAATCAGGAGGCAGTGAGAGTAGGGCTGGGTCCTGCTGTCCCCTTCCGGGCCACAGCCACATTGACCGGAACACTTCTACTGGGCCTACACCTTCCACCACCTCCCTAGAAGCTTCCTGGCGACCAAGCCTTTAACACAGGGACCTTCGGGGACATCCAGGTTTCAAGCCAGAGCAAGCCCTAAGTATCGTTTCCTTCTGCAAAGCCTTGAGTACAGTAAGGAATGGCCCATTCACTCCATGCCAGCAGCCTTCTCTCCCTTGTGGCTTCCCACTGTGCCGTTGCCACTGTCATGTGATCCAGCAGTTAGACCTTCAAAAGCTTTGCACTGAAGGTGACGAGAGATGATGCAAGTAACATATTCACTATTAGTATCCCATCTGTTATGTTATAACGAGATCCCTATTCCTTCAGTTGTGGAATGTTGGATGAAATTGATCATTTTTACTAGTTTAATTCTAGTCTACAAAAATTCTCAGTTAATGATGTGTTTATTTCCAAGGAGGCTATTGTTTAGTATTACAATCTCATTCTAAAATGGATCTCATCCTTTTAGAGTCTCAACATGGTCACTATTCACCAAAGTCTGTCAGGAGCTTCATTCCTCTTCTTTTATTTGCTACATGGATGAGATTGTAGGAGTTATGGCTGATATGCCCAGCCTCACTGTGTTGCCTGGCAATCACGGTAATGCTGAGGTCTGTTGATCTTTCAGTTTGTGCCAAGTATCATACTAGATGTTGTAGCCACGTCACTTATAAGGTAATAGAGTAATTAATGTTCCGGTATGTAATAATAGTTATGCATATTTCATTCACTTATACAATGTGTCTGTTCTAGGCATCACTCTGAGGCTTTTGTGTGTTTACTCTTTACTACTATAACAACCCTTCCAGATAAATGCTACACTATTACTCCCGTTTAAAATCACCCCTTTAAGATGAGGGTGAAGGAACCTGCCCAAAGGCCTATTAGTAAATGTTGAATTTGGAATTCGGATACAGAACTTCAAAGTCTGTTTTCTTCCCCAGTCACCACATTGCCTCTAATCTGTAACCTATAAAATAGTCTGGTGAGAACTCTTCACTCTGTGGAATCCCTGAATTTCATTATGTAACCTTCCCCCAAAAAGGCAAAAAACCTTATCACAATTATATAAAATCGTGCACTCACTGTGTTATTCTCAGAGTATAGAGCCCACACATACAGTGACTGTGCAGATGAACAGATGGACAGAGAAGGATGCTACTGTCCAGCAGTGCTAGTGAGCATTTGTAGACACACAGCATACACCATCGGACAAGACAGTTATGGCATCTGCCCCACAGCGATCACCTTCCAGGCAGGGAAGATGCTGGAGGGAATTAAAGTTCAGGTATTTCAGCTGTTTCCAGTAGGGGACAGGCATGCGGTATCGCTAGTGCCAAGTGAGCTTGGGAGCTTCACCAGGCTGAGGTGTGCAGGGGAGTCTGCAGCTGCTGAGCACACTGGGAAGGGGTCCAGAGCAACCAGGCAGTCAGTGCAGTGGCAGAGGGCAGGTGATGGCTGCCTGTGGGCCACACCAGGAATAAGGAGACCGTTCTTGCAGCAGGAGGAAGCCCCTCATGGGTCTGCAGAGGCCTGGGAGTGAGGCTTAAGAGTAGAGCTGAAACCTCCTTTCTCTAGGGTAGTGTTTGCTGCTGGGTGAATCTTTCATGATAATCTCATGCCAAATAAGCACTGAATAGTTTTTACTTCTTTTTTCTTTTCTAATTATGATGTATTTTAAAATGTGATGTCTCTTTTTCAGGAAGAAGAGTTGAGGAAAAGTGGGGAAGCTAAATACTTCCACCTCAATGACGATCTCCATGTCCTCATCGAAGTGTTCGCCCCACCTGCAGAAGCTTATGCCCGCATGGGACATGCTTTGGAAGAAATCAAAAAGTTTCTCATCCCTGTTAGTACAGTTTGTTTGTTTGTTTGTTTCAGGGGAACTTGGGATTAAACTCAGGACTTTCAAAGTGAGCTATGTTCTCGGCCCTTTGTTTATTGTTCATTTTAAGACAGGACCTCTAAATTTCTGAGGCTGGGCTTGAACATGTGTCCTTCCTGCCTCAGCCTGCCAGAGTGCTGGGGTTACAGATGTGCCTACCGTGCCTGACTAGTGTAATTTTTATTGATAGTTAATGTGTACTTTATGATCATTTCTTTATTTTAATCCCTGACACTTCTTGTCAGTAATTGTTATTTATGTTGCTTTTTATCTATCCAAAGGATTTGTCCTGTCAAATAGACCTGTGGTATTCTTGTTCTTTATAGCTGAGGCAGTGGAGTTTGAGAGAGATTAAATAATACTGCTTAGTTTAGCTGGCAAAAAATTTGAAAAGTAAAGTCACTAATTCAGGCTTTCGGACTCCAGGCTGTAAGCTTTTATGTGACCCTGAAAACACTTCACCAACTCGTGGCTCTCACATAGCCATCAGAGCCTTCCACATGTCATGCCCTGTGCTTGGAATCAGACATGCAGATATGAGTAAGGGCAGGCAGTCCCTACCATCAAGAAGTACATAGTTTAGGGGAAAACAGAGAAATACCAACAGACTGTCTTAGGCCAGCATGATACACATATGGACAGACATAGCCATGCTGTGGTTAGGACCACACTTGCGGATATCTAGCTGGGCACCACGCAGGTAGTTTAGCTAGTTTCTGCCAGGTGTTACATGTTCTGGTAATGATTGATACTCTGTTTCAACCCTTTTGGATACTGTCACATCGCTAAGAATGATTATTTAAAAGGAATACACCTTTGCCTCCATTTTAAAAGTTAGAAGTCTTTTGTGTGATTTGTATGTCAGTGATAAAAAAAAAATTTGTGATTTGCATGTGCTCATGACTTTTAAACAAAGGCATTCAGCATTTTGGTTTGGAGACGTTCACACAGCTGTCTGGGGAAAACTGTGTCCTCAGTGATCTCAGGCCATACTGACTTGGGTTTTGTAGCACTGAATTGTGAGCATGTCATTTGTGATGAAGACAACTATTTTATTTATATAGAAAGAATTTGTTAAATCATACTTCATTTCAGAAGGCTATGACAGAATTCCATTATTTACCACCTTGAGCACAGATAGTGGTTAATATTTGGCTTAGTTCCCACAAGCAAACATGACAGCTTATGCATTCATTTAGTTTGAAACCAGTGCTCACCATGTGACAGGCACATGTCAGGCACACTATGGTCCCTGCCGTCATGGCATTTGTGGTTTGATGAGACAGACAGGTTTGAATTGCATGTTTGTATAAATAACTGTAAAATTGTAACTTTGATGAGACCATGGACCCAACCAGATGGGACAGGTCCTGATGGATGCAGTAGTGGCTTCTATCCCATAACCTTTACAGGCCTCTGCCAAGGAGTAAGATCTCATTACTGACACTGATCTGGGTTGGCTAAGCAAACTCTTTTCCTATCCCCAAAATACAAAGATTTTCTGCTATGTTTTAAGGAGTGTTTTATAGTATTCTTCTGTGACTTTTTTTTTGTAGGGGGAAGGTAGTACTGGGGATCGACCCCAGGGGTTGGAGTATGCTAGGCAAGTCCTCTACCACTGCGCCACATTCCATTCTTAGGAACATTTTTGAGACAGATTCTTGCTGAGTTATCCAGACTGGGTTTGAACTTTCCGTCCTTCTGCTTCAGCCTTCCTAAAAAGTCCTTTGCTTAAGACTATGGTCTCTTGCAAGTTACTTTTTCTGTATGGCATGATGTTAGGAATTTCAGCTTTTTTCCATATAGCTGTCCAGCTGTCCGAGCACCACATGGTGAGAAGACTTTACTCATTGAGTGGCCTTGGTACAGTTATGAAAAGTAAACCAGTATCAAAGTGAGGGTCTACTTCTGCATTCTCAGTTCTGCTCCTTGGATTTTTATGCTTGTCCTTGGGCCAGTAGCATACTCAAATTAATTAATTCTCTCAGTAGATTTTTGCAATTTAGGTTGTGTAAGTTCACCAACTTTGTTCTTTTTCAAAATCATTTTTCCCACCATTTATCATGGTGAAGAAATTCTCCTATTCCTAGTTGTTGTGAGTTTTTACCATGAATAAATGGGGTAAACATGGGTCTTGAATTTTCCTGAATGTTCATTGAGACGATCACGTGATTTTTTTTTTCATTTTTGTTTTCATTCTACTAATAGTCGTGTATTACAAATATGTGAAGCCAAATTTACTTTTTACTTGATCATGATATATAATCTTCTTTATCTGTTGCTGGGCATGGTTTATTAATGATTTTTGCATCTGTAATCATGAGAGATACTGGCTTATAGTAGAACATTATTACAGTATAGTCTCATATTAGCCTACACATTTTCTGCTCCTGGTGTTAATTTCTTCAGTGGATAGAATTGTGTACCATACAGTCCTAATTTGAGATGGTTTTTTTCTTTCAGCCTGAAGAATTTCCTTGTCTTCCTTGTAACCTAGATCTGTTAGCAAAATTTTTTTTTTTTTCTGGGAATGACCTTATCTCACCTACATTCTGGAGTAGGTTATGTACTTCTTAGCTGACCGATCCTGTCCTTGCCCAGTACTTGGAAGGCACCACTCTGCTGCCTGCTGACCTGATACTTGGGATGAGAGAGAGTCCTTAATCATTTTGCTGTGTTGCTCTTCAGACTTTCTCTGTCTTTGGTTTTCAACAATTTGATTTTGGTGTGCATGTTTATCCTCTGTGCTGGCTGTGCTTTGTGGAGCTATGGATTTATGTTTGTCTTTAAGCATGGGAAGTTTTCAGTTATTATTTCTTTACATTTTTGTCTTTTCTCTACCCCTTCCACCCTGGGGTCCCACTGTGGTCTGTGGGTCCTCCTGGTGTCACACAGGTCCCAGGCTCATTCATCCTTTTTCTCTGTTCCTTGGGCTGAATCATTTCAATTGACCTGTCTTTGTTCATTAATTCTTTTGCCGTCTCAAACCTGCTCTTTGAGGTCCTCTAGTGAACTGTTCATCGCCCTTATTGAACACTTTTCCATCTCTTTTTTTTTTAATTCTTTTATTGATACATTTTAGATATACAACACAATTACATTTCTCATTGGGGAACTTGTACCTTTACATGATGCATCTTGGTTCTTATTTTTTCCCCATTCCTAGCCCTCCCTTCACCCCCTCCACCCTTCCCCATTTACAAAGACTTTATTTCCATTTTTTCCATTTCTCATCATTTTTCCTTTCCCTTCTTTCCTTTCCCCTGCCCCTCCTACTACCCCTACCCCTTTGGACCTTTTCTTCCTATTTTGCATTATCGATTTCCATCTCTTCTTTTGTAAGTTCAGTATCTGGGCCCTCTGCAAGACGCTTTGTGTTTACTGCTGTTTTTGCCCCCTGAGAATGGGTCACATTTTCCTGTTTCTTTGCATGCTTCTTCTTGTTGAAAACTGGGGGTGTGAGATAATGTATTGTAGCAAGTTGGAATGCTCCTTACTACTTCCCGGGAGGTTGTGGTTGCTTTTTGTCTTCCATCTCTTTAACAGTTTAGTTGGAGTCACCTGTGGATTCTGTGTCCCTCATGCTTTAGAGGCAGAGGTAGAAAGTCCTTGCTTTCATGTTTCAGCCTGGAGCTTTCCATGTGCACTGCATGTGGCCCGATGCAGCTGTGTGCACTGGGGAGGGCACCCCAACTTGCCTCTTTTCATGTCTGCCCTGCTACTTGCTTTCTGCCGGGATTCCTGGTCCCTCCTCCGCATTTACACAGACTCACTGTCGCAGGGCTGTGTGGAGAGCCTGCCAGGGCTCCATGGCCATCTCACTTCTTGCCTGTTCCATTTCTGTTACCTGCTTCATCAAGAGGGCACCATCAAGCTGGCTGATTTGCATGTCTTACCTATGCACTTGCTACAAAATAGGTAGTATTACTGACTCTGTTGCTGGTCATGGAGTTTTTCACTCTATTCCATGTTAACCGAGTTTCCTCCTACACCAAAGCTACGGGTTTTCGTGACTTCCTGTTCTTGGAGAAACTAACATAACCACTGGGCTGAGTGGGGGGGTGGGATGGTGGTTACATCCCCAAGGAAGAATGCCAGTGACTCCCCCTTTCCTTTCCAGTTCCCCTTTCCCCTTGCCTTCTTTCCTTTCTTTTTTATTTTTGAGAACGGATCTTGCTAAGTTGCCACACTGACTTAGAACTGATACTGCTGCATCAGCCTCTTGAGTAGCTGAAATTACAGTGGTACATTGCTGTGCCCAGCTAGTCTCTTACCTTTCTTAGCTTCTATTTCAATTTTTTCATGGGTAAATTTATTGTGTTTTCAGTTTATTGTGTACCTTCAATCAGTGTCCACACTACTAAAATGGTTGCTTTGGACCATTTTGTCAAATTTTTATTGTTGCTCTTTATAGGGAGATTTTGCTGAGCTCCTCACTTATCCAAAAGTACCAAGGCCTCTCATTACTTTTAGCATTTTTTTAGTTTGTATGTTTTGTACCTTTGTCCATTTGAAAATATGAAAAG
Source organism: Heterocephalus glaber (assembly GCF_000247695.1). The sequence continues at coordinate 20,493,456 of NW_004624735.1, read as the reverse complement.
TTTTACTAGGTTATTTTTAATACCTGCATAATACTATATTTATATTTCAGAATTTATCTAGCAAGTCCTCAAATGATAAACAGTAAGGTTAGTAAGGTTATAGATTATAATGTAAACAGTGATCCCAGAATTAATCTGGAAAATAAATATTGACATATCTTTACAAATATATATGAAAAGTAATTCCTAGCAGAGAACCCATTGAATTTCAATAAGTTACTTTTAACGATTTCATTTAAAACCCTTTTCCCATCCTCCTGGTTGACATATATTTAAATAGATTCTGTACTAACTGGGTAGAAAATCTTGCATACATACATATATTTAGTTAGAATTTCAGTCATTTTTTTTACTTCACAATTGATGAAAATATTGAAGTTTTAATACTTTTATTTTTGAATGGATAGTTAAAATAAGTTGTTAGTCTTTATTTTATTTTTTTTTGGTACTGGGGATTGAACTCTGGGTCCTTGTGCTTGCACAGCAGGAGGCAAAACCGCTGAGCTAAATCCCAGGCCAAGTTGTTAGTCTTTAAGTCATTATCATTTGAATAGAATTCTCTAGGAATTTAAAAACTTTCTTTTTTTAGTTTTGTACTTTTTATTAGCACATGTATGTAGCACATAATGTGTGTATTCCTTGTGGGGAGTTGACTAATGCACAGAACAAGTCTGAATTTCTATATCCCCTTTCCCTTCCCCTTCCACCCATCTCTTCATCCCCTTCCTTTTTTATTTCTAAGAAAATGAAGATGTGACTGCAATGATTATATCAATAATGTACATCCAACATTGGAGGAAACGGTTACGTAGTTTTTTTAAATTAGCATAAATCACACAACTGATAAGTTCACTTGGTTAAATTCAGCCTTTCCCTCTCAAGTCATTGACTCAAATTGTATGTTTTTTTCTAATACCGTCTGTCTATTTTAACATAGTTTTCTGCAAAGGTATTTTAAAAGGTCTTTAATTATAGTTTTTGTGATATTATTATAATGACCTAATCTTAATTAGAGCAATACTTTTATTTAAAGAAAATTTTATTTTTAAATTTTATTTAAAGAAAATTTTGAGCCTTCGTCATGTTTTTTTTTTACCACGAATCTATTTTTAGGTATGATTGAGTGTCACACCCCCTAACAATTTTCAGTCCGCCAAATATTTAGCATTTATCTGACACATTTTATTTAGAATGTGCTTTACAAATTGCATATTAATCTTCACACATTTTTAGAAAAGTGGTTGGGAACATATTAGAATGCTTATTTTGGAGAGGTTGAAATGATGTAGGCTCAGATGACTCTTGAGGTCAAAATATCTCAAGTCAGGGAACGAATCTATATATATGGCAATATATAGATCCCTATTACTAAGCTTTTCCTGTGATTTATAATGACTTCTATTCATCATTTGCTTTCGCTTCCTCCTGTGTTGCAAGTTTGGATTTCAGCTTCCTTTTCATTGGTGCTCATATTATTTTTCTTATTCTATGATGTCTTCTAAGTTTGAAGTCATTTTTTGCATTCTGCTTTTGAAAAATAAGGTATTTTTGTTATACATTTACTAAATTTCTTTCATATTTTTAATTCTAAGTTATAATTCAGTAAGCTCTGTCCTCTGAATCTTCTGTTCACACTCAAATTTGTTCATTTTTCTTCTATCTTGGAATTCTTGCTTCCTGCCTTCAAACTTAGGTCCTTTCTCTCTCAGTCGGTGGAAGGTGCCCCTCACCCTTACCTTGTCTGTGACTCATTCTCATTCAGTCTTTATCCTGCTGATAAGGACTCCAGCTAAACCCTTTTCCTAAAGTACTCCTTAAGTTAGTGGTGGTTTGTCAGTGAATCTCAGCAAATTGGGACTTCGTTGTTTGACAGAATATGAATACAACACTGACTTTCTGTGATTTCATACAATAATTAACTCATCTTTCTCATCTTTTGCAGTCTAGTTTGTAAATATCAGCCCCGCCTTTTTGTGACAGTCTTCCTATGTTGTCCAAGCTGGCATCAACCTCAGGTTCCTCTTGCTTCAGCCTCCAAATAGCTGAAATTATGGGCGTGTGCCAACATTCTTGTGTTTCATTCCAACAATTTTGTAGCTTTACAAACCTTGCTTTTATCTTAATTCGTATCTAAGTATGTTTTATACTACTATAAACGGAGTTATTTTCCTAATTCCCTTTCTCTGAATTGTTCATTTCTCTTGTAATGAAATGCAACTGTTTTTGTAGATTGATCTTTTATTCTACAGCTTCACTAACAGTCATTAGCTCTATTTTCTCCTGTAGATTGCTTCATATTTTCTGTATAAAAGTTTATGCCGTATTTAAGCTGAGATTGTTTTGGTTCTTCCTTTTTTAACTTGGATGCTGTTTCTTTTTTGTTTGTTTGTTTTTGTTTTATAATTGTCTTGGCTAAAAACCTCAAGTACAACCTTAAATAGAAATTATAAGACTTAATCGTCCATTCCTGACTTTAGGCTGACACTGTCATTCTTTTCAAAATGAAATCTGTGGGTTTTCCTATTTGAGTGTTTTTATTGTTGAAACTTGTTGAATTATTCTGTCAAAATTTTATTCCTGCCTGATAAAATAATTATGTGCTTTTTGTCCTTTGTTTCATTTTTATCCTATTACATCAACTGATTTTTTTTTTTTTTTTGAGATAAGGTCTTGCTTTGTAATGTACCCTAGGCTGGCCTGGAACTTGAGGTGATCCTCCTGCTGCAACCTTCCAAGTGCTGGGATTATAGGCATGCTCCAACACACCTAGCTGCATTAATTGACTTTATGTTAAATCAACTGAAGACAGTTCTGGGACAAGTTCTACTTGGTTCTTTCATATAATTTCAATTCTGGGACAAGTTCTACTTGGTTCTTTTATATAATTTTATTGCTTCATTTAGCCTCCAAATTATTTATTTGCCACTTTAACATTTGTATTGATAAATGTGTGTATTTGTTTTTCTAATCCTGTGATGTTTTCATATCAGGCCCCTACTAGCCTCTTGAAATGTGTTAGGAAATGCTCCTTCCTATTAAATTTGTCAGGTCTTGTAGGCTTTGTTATGTAGCTTACTGATTTAATGGTCACGATGAGGTCAGTCCCCACTGTCTCTCCTCTTGAGAGGTGTAGGGTGGATGTGCCAACCCTGGTCTTGCCTTGGTGTTACTGGCAAGCAGACCATGTCCTCCAGTGGTCACTGTGTTAGCGACAACTCAGTTACCTTTGGAAGGGTCTTACTGCGTGTGAAACACAGGTCCTGGGATAGAAGTGTCTAAGATCACAAGCAGACACCAAATGAATTTTCCTTATTATGTTATTTTCTGTTCAGATTTTCTATTTCTTAAGTGAGTTATCCATGTCTTCTAAATTATCTACCTTATTGTCATACATTTTTTCCCTGTATCTCCTTGTAATCCTTTTTTATTTCTTTAAAGTCCAGGTGATACCCCATTCTATTGTCCGATTTTAACAATCTGAGAGTCTTCTCTTTTTCTTAATTTATCTAGCCAATAGTTTATCAATTTCATTAATCTTTTATACAAACCAAATTTTGATTTTACTCTTGTTTTTGGTTTGCTATTTCATTTATTTTGCTCTAATTTTTGTTATTTCTTCATTGTAGTATATTTGGTTTAGTTTCTGTTTCTCAAGGTGAAGAGTTAGCTTATCAATTTGAAATCTTTTACTGTTTAAACCTTTAAGCTGTAAATTTTTCTGATTTCTAATTTAGATGCCCCCTGTACATTTTGATATGTTATTTTTTAAATTTTTCATTCATCTCAGGATATTTTTAAATTTTCCTTGTGATGTCTGTTTTGTTCTAATGGTTTTACTTATATTTATTTTGACATATTTTCTGAATTTCTTTCTAATTCATTCTGCATTATCACTAATGTACTTTAAATAATTTCAATTCTTTGAAATTATTGAGCCTTATAAAATAACTTAGCTTATACCCAGTCCTTAGAAATAATCCATGTGCACTTGAAAAGCATGTCTTTTTTGAAGGGCACAGTGTTTTTTAGATCTCTGTGTTCAGTCTTTTTTTTTTTTTGCATTGGAGATCGAACTTGGGTCCTTGCACTTACCGGCCAGGTGGCGGAACCACTGAGCTAAATCCCTGGCTGTGTTCAGTCTTATGTTTTCTATATTCACTAATACTAGAACACTCTTTCCAGAACACAACGCACACATGGAGTTGACCTCCTTGACACCATTACTGGCTCTCAGCATCCTGATTTCCAAGCATTTAAAGCTACCTTTGGAATAACTTAAGGCTTCCAATGATGTGGCTTCTACTTTCCGTTTCACTTTTAATCCATCCTTAACCATGATTATTATTAAAATTCTGCCATACAGCACCTCTTTTTATTTCCTGAGTTTAATCTTACTTGCCTTTTAAAATGCCTTTTTTCTTTCTGTGTGGAATACTTAGTTGCCCTCCTTCTGATAATTGGTTCTCACCCATCTTCAGATGAATTTCTTGTAGAGAACCTACTCTTACTACTGATAAGTGAGCTGAATGACCTTCCTTTTTTGATTGTTTGGACGTGAACTTCGGTTTTTTATAAAACCAATCATAAGATTGTATATATTCTGTGTCTTTGTTGGCTACTGAATAGAGTTGAGGGTGGTAAGGAAGAGGGAGAAATCAAGGAGGACTCTCATAGTTTCTGAGTTGAATATTGGGTTATTATTGTAAGGTAAAAGAAGTATCTGTTTTCAGGAATGAGATTACGTAGTAGATTTTTAAATGTTGAATTTATAGCTTGTGCAGTATCCAAGTGGAAATGAGTAAATGAGTGAGAAGAATGTGTATGTGGTTTTCTTAATTTCACTGAAGCATCACGTTGTCTCTATGTCCTTCTGGCTGCGTTGAGTCCCCTGGTTCCAGGGAAGGTGGCTGACTCCTCTTTGTTTTTCTATTGTCTCATCATAGATACTCACTGGCTTCTAGTGGAACTGAGTTGTAAACAACAATGCCCATGTGATGTTTTAAAATTTTGCTGTAAATGTTTTATCTGGAAACTATGACCAAACAAAGGAGTAATGGCTGACTAAAGAAAATTTTAGCTTGGTGAAAATGTGGCTTTTTAATAAAGATTTATTAATATATTTTCATTTTAACAAACTCATTTTATTTTAGAAACTCAAATGTTTTCCTAGTCCTTTCTTAAAAAACCAATTTTTTGCTTTTTTATCCTGAATACTTCTGTATTTTTAATTATGAGGTAAATAAACCATCTCCTTTTTCTGGTGTAGGACTATAATGATGAGATCAGGCAAGCACAACTGCAGGAATTAACATATTTGAATGGTGGATCAGAAAATGCAGATGTTCCCCTAGTTCGAGGGAAACCCACCTTGCGTACAAGAGGTGTGCCAACCCCAGCAATAACCAGGTAGGTGTTACTAATTGACTTTTTTTTAGGTTAGTGTAGCAATAATTTTCATGTTTCTCATATTAATAGCTAGAAACAGGTGCACTGATAACATTTGTGTAAAGCCTATATTCTGACATTGTGAAGTCTCATTGAGGACATTTCTTTTGGAGGGAACTATTCCTAGGCTTAAATATCACTTAACCATTTACTAGCTGATAACTTTAGATAGGTTACTCTTCACTCTAACATTCCTACCTTAATTCTTTTAAATGAGGCCAAATAATATCAAATAATGCCCTGTTATGTTGTCCTAAGCCCAGGGACCTGTAAAGGTTACCTTATAGACCTTAAGGTTACCTTAAGTAGGATAGCATCATGGGGCCTGACTATATTATTTGGTCTACTACATTTGTTATATTAGTGTTATCTTTGTATGACAGGAGTTTTTAATTTTCCCAAAATGCGTCATACACATAATAGTATATTTAAAAATATTTTTGGAAGCCTCCAAACATGGCCTATCCCTGCGTTACTATTTTATGTTTGTATGTGTGTAGAGAACATAGTGTGTGCTCATAGGTGAGATACTTTTACGGATGTAGGCTTCCCAACCAGGAGCTCCACTGTTCCCCCACTTTGATGTAATAGAAACTCACATCAGACTTGTGTCTTCAGATCTTGCCCCCAAAAGGTACAGAAAATCCATATAGGTAAGTAAAAACAGTTTCCAGAGTTGACACTTCGATGCCAGCATTCCTTTCTTTTCAGGGATATAAATTGGCAGACAGATAGATAGGTGGGCAAGTAAGTATATCCTAATGATGCAGTAGTGATGGTAGCATTGTAGTACAAAAAATCTCCTAAGGACGAATTTCTCAGAGCGTATCCCTGTCACGAAGAGATTCCGGACTGTATGTAGACAATCATGTATTTAGACAGGTAAGTAGATACCTCTGTGTATTCCATATGTAAACTTTTTAGTGATATGTATAACCTTACTACTACAAGTTTAGTATACAAAAATGTACATGTTCTAATTTTTCTTTTATTTACATACACCTGTAATATAAACTGACCCAGTGTTACTGTTTTACTGAAGATTAGATTAAGTTAGTCTTGCCTGTTCCTTTCTGCCGATACAGACACAAGGCGAACCTCCCTAGGTAGTGCTGAGATTGAGCCTGCCCACTGCCATCGCCTAGGGCACAGTGTGCCGTTCAGATCACAGCTGCCAGTGTCACTGAAGATAATTCTTCATTTAGTGGTTAGTTTTTAAGCTAAGTAGAAGATGTTCTGAAGAGATGAGGAAGAATATTATTTTGGAGCACCTAGAGAAATACCTTCTTCTGCCCACACAAATGTATTCCTTTTGGTTACAAAGTATATGTTGCCGGTCATTTAAACTTGTTTCATCGTCTTGGTTAATATTCTTTGATAAGATTCTTTTTTCTCATTTCTGGCTTGGGTCTTCAGTTTGTCATAGCGTAATGGCTGGTCCAGCCCTAATTAAAGGTGTGCTGCGGGCAGTGTGTTTCCTTGGAACCGTAAGCAGTTCTTACACTAGGAGCCATCAGGACGCTGAACACCACTGCCCGCTCTTGCTCCTTCTCTTCCTCTTCCACCTTTTCAGGCCTCCTGTTGTCCTCCCATCCCCTCTCCCTCTCCTTTTTGCTCTGCCCCTCCCCTCTCTCCTAGCTCCCTTCCTTCTCCTCCTCCTCCTCCTTTCCTCTTCCCTCTCCCTCTCCCTTCTTTTAAAAAAATTGTTTTTGTGACAGGGTCTCACTCTTTAGTCTGGGCTTGGACTCACGATTCTCCTGCCTCAGCCTCCTGAGCACTGGGATTATAGGCATGTGCCACCATGCTCTGCTACATATATCCTGCTTTCCTTCCCCTATTTGATTATGGTTTCCTTGGCCCCAAATATTTTAAATTTCTTGTTTCTTGTTTCTACAGTATAAAGTTCATATTCTTAAGAGAGGCATTCAAAACCCTTCATATTTTTTCTAAAACTTCTCCACCGTAGTCTTTCTTCATTATATGGCCATATTTCCTGTGTGTTTAACCAACCCTGAGCAGGAAACTTTGCTCTATGAAGTTTGAGCTTGCAAGCTTTTGTTCTGGTTTCTTCTGCCTGTGGCTGATTATTTTTCTCTGTGCTCCACTCTCCTGTTTAAATCCTACTTTATAACAAAACATGAGATTTATCTTAATATATGCATAGCACCTGTTGCTTCCTGAGCACATTTTAAGGCACTTCAGAGATACTCAAGAGGTGACACTTCTTCCTAACAGTGCTTTGAGCCCAGCACTGTCTTCTTAGCCCCCCACTGCAGGGCAGAAGTACGGGCAGAGCGGTGCACTGCCTGCCCCAGGTCACACAGCTTAGGGGAGATAGAGCAGTAATAGAGCCAGGTTGGAATCCAGGCAGCCTGCTTCTAAAGTCCAGCATGTTCCCTCTGATCTTCTCCTTGTGTTGTTCATCTGGAAGAATTTTTTCTTTCCTCCTTTTCCCTAGTTGTTTTTTTATCGAACTTTTATTCTAACACCTTCATTATATTTTTATAATGGTACATGATAACATTTTTATCCACGCTCTGATGAAAAGACATTTATTCACTGTTTTTTCTCATGAAATCGCATGTGCTAACTTGGGAGACCAATATAATCTATCTATCTGAATAAGGCAATAAAAATAAACTGCTGTTGAAATTAGAGTAGAAAATTACAAAAACCCCAAGGGTAAAGTTAGTAAAAAAGTGCATGTTGTAATATTCTGAAGAGTTGTTGGGGTTACCTTCAGATTATGTTTTGAGTTTCCAAAGCGCCAAAAGTGAAAAAAGCACAGGTACAGAATGTAGTGTCTAAATTTAGTGTCTGGAAACAGTAATAATACAAAGAAGAAGGAGGAAGAGGCAGAAGGGGAGTGGGATGGGAGAGGGAAGAAGAGGAGGAGGAGGAACAGGAGGAGAAGGAGAGAATGTACCTACTGACCTTCTAGAACTTTTTGGTCCTAAAACATCGAAGATGCTACAGTGGATATTCATGCATTGGTCACCATATAAAGTAATAAAATTTCAGTGACATTCCTCTTTACCATAGCCAATGACTTCATAAGTCATTTTGATTTTACTTCTAAAATAAACCTCAAATCTATCTCTTCAATTATCCCTGCCATTTTTTATGTAATCTATGCTATTCTCCCAGTTTTCATTCATAGTCTCAGTGACCATTTAAAATTAAATTTGATTTTATTTTTTTAGTTCAGATCCTTCTGTAGCTTCTATTGGAGCTATAAGGAACTCCAGACTTGCCGGTTTGCATATGGGTGACCTGGCACTCTCTTCTCCTTTCTGACTATCTCTCCTTCCAGTTTCCAGCACAAACTGGCCTTACTCCTTACTGCATTCTCGACCCACACAGACTCTTCCTCAGAGAAGCCTTTGCTGATCACCTCCTTTAAAGTAGCTGTCCTCAAATCCAGAAGCTGGGTCTTAACGCCCTATCTCGGTTACTTAGTGGCATTTATCAAACTAAATTTACTTTATGTGTTTCCTTTGTGTTGGTTATTCTTAATGTGTTGTCAATCCATAAAGGCCCCGTGCATGTGGGCATCCCTCGGTGGATAATAGGGCACAGTGGCACATTCTGTAGACTCCTGCCGGTCAGATGCTGACAATTCAGAATATTCTTTTGTAAGTGGCAGTTCTTATTTTTTTACATGACTGAATTTGCCAGGGAATTAGCTTTGTGAGAGTGTTCTATATGGATGTCTAACTTTGGAATTTCACAGTGGAACAAGTTATTACTGAGTCTTCATGCATGCACTCATGCACCCCACTGTTATTATTTCTGGATTCCTTTCCAAAACAGGGTGTAAATAATGTAAAGTTAAATCCTACCATGAAAATGCAAGTTTTTAATAGACCCTTTTCATTTTAGTTCCAAATTCGGGGAACTAAGTGTATGCTTTAACTTTGGGGTTCAGAAAGTCTCTGCCTACAGTCTGGCCTGAGAAGTGCCTCTCCCACTCCTCCTCTGGTCAGGAGACCCGGCAGAGAAGGAAGTAGGGGAGTAACACAGAGATAGAACTGAATCTTCTCCAGGCAGTCCCTTCTGTTTTATGTTTTCCTCAGCAGGTCTTCTCACCCCACATCTGACTGCTCCTGTGGTGGCCTGCATTAATCGCTTTGGACACTCAAGAATGTTTCCTACCGTCCTTCTCCTTAAGAGTTGGGTCTGTGTTCTTCTGTGGAACTTTGAGCTCTATCTTGGCCCATGCGTTTGCCACCCATGTGTTTGCAGGCAGTTGTCAAGTCTTTCAGTTTCCTTATCCAGAGATAGGCAAGGATGGCAATGTTGAAGTGATGTTGGGTTTGATCTGCCAAGACATCACGCAGCAGTTCAGGACATGTGGTTTCCCTGGATGTTGCCGCTTCCTGCTCTGTCTGTGAACCAGTGATCGAGTCACAGTCACCGTATTGTGCTGGAACAACTGCCTCAATTTTCTTTTGGTAGATCTGCCTCTTACTTGCTTTGGTTCTAACTTCATATATAGTTCTCTTACTCCTTTTTTATAAAAAAAAAAATGGGACATTGACTTGTCTGAGCTGTAAGTGTCTTTGAGAAATGGAATAATAGAAACCATGATAAATACTGATGATGTGACCCTCATACTTGCAGGGGAAGAGGAACAGTTACGGCCCGGCCAGTTGGAGTTGGGGTTCCACGAGGGACACCGACAACCAGGGGAGTCCTTTCTACCCGAGGGCCAGTGAGCCGGGGAAGAGGCCTTCTCACACCCAGAGCAAGAGGAGTCCCCCCTACTGGGTACAGACCTCCACCCCCTCCCCCAGCACAGGAGGCCTATGGAGAATATGTAAGTGAAGTGTCCTGTGACAGCTGCGTAGCCAGAATTGGCCAGTCCTAACAGAGGGCTAGATGTCATAGCCAATTGCTCTCTGAACCTCACTTGATTTCTTGAGTACTCTGCCTTTATTTCATAATCATTTATTGAATGTTCAATACTTAGTCCTAAAAATGGTAGGGCCCCTTTCAGCAAGGAGCTGAAATCTGTGGTACAGGAAAATTTGGTGGGGGTAGTGCAAGAGACAAGGGTCAAGGAGACAAGCTACTAAGCTCTTACAGAAGTTCAATGTAACATTCTTTCATATTCGCCTTCAGTTTGCCTCTTGAGTAATCCAGTCATTTAAAAAAGATCACCTCAGTATATGAAGGCGGCCTCATTCTTCAGTGTTTCCTTTTAAGCTATGCTGCTAAGTATGAATTTTTAGCAAAATTTCTTTTCAGTGAAAAAATAAAAGGTCTCTATGTTTTAATTGATGAACATTGTCATTGACTTGATTAGATAACCTTGACTTGATTAGATAAGGACTAAAAGACATAATAGGTAATGTGAAATAGGAAGAAAAGGGGCAAAGGGGACGGGGAAGTGGGACGGGTAGGGGAAAGGAAAGAAGGGAATGGAATTAATATGAGAAAATGAAGAAATGGAAACAAGGTCTTTGTAAATAGGGAGGGATGGAGGGGCTGAAGGGAGGGCAGGGGAAAGGGGAAAAATAAGAACCAAGAGAGATTATGTAAAGGTGCAGATTTCCAATGATGAGTGTCATTATATTGTATACTAAAATGTACCAATAAAATAAAATTTTTAAAAAAATTGTTAGGACAGATGTGCTAGGGCTAGGATTAAAAACAGAGAAAACATTTTACTACTCCTGTTGGCAAAAAGAGAAACGGCATTTTCACTAAAAATTTCAGAGCGACTATATCTCTGAGGAATTAAAAACTAAATTTAAAAGATGTCCCTGGGGCTGAGTGTTAGCTCAGTGGCAGAGCTCTTGCCTGGCGTGCCAGATACTTGGATTCTATCCCCAACACCACAGGATGAATAAGCAAAAGGTGTCCTGAAGTACCTTCGCTGGGATACAGTTCATTTCTATGGATGCGCTTGATTGTATTTAGACAACTCAATCTACTCTTTAACACTGATTTAACATTTACTGTCTGAACCCATTATTTCCAAAATAAAAATTGAAAAAAGAAATGGATAGTTAATTATTTAAATAAACAAAAAATATAGGAGAAAGGATCCTTCTATTTTTTTCAAATCCTGGCACAACTGCTTCTTTTTTGATCAAGGATGCATCTGAGCTCTTGAGATACTCAATATTTTTCATCTTACTTGTGCTCAAATGAAAAAAAAAAAGTATTCTCACATAGATTTAGGCCCAAGAAAGATACAATTAATGCTCTATGTTCTGCTTATTATTGTAAGTACTTATTCCCATTTAAAGATTCTGCTTTGTTACCCCAAATGAGAAAAACTGCCAGTTCACAGGAAATGTACCTGTTGAAATTGAATTGTTTTTTCTGAAGGTGATTTAAAGATTCCTGATCATATAATGTCATCTGAGCCAACCATCTGTGAGTCACCAGAGACCCCCCAAGTGTGTCATTGAGAAGCACATCTGTTGCCAGACAAATGTATCTGGCTGTGGGATTGTTACTCCTAGAGTAGGTAGGTCATACTAGTAGCTATTTGAGTAGAACCCGCAACCACTGTTATGACCAAATGCGCCTCGGTGGAGATGGAATGCCTATCTTTTAAGAACTCTGAAGAAGGCAATTCAATATGACTTGGGTTATTTTTCAAAAGAAAGTGGATAACAGATGTTATTTGAGTATAAACTGTGACTTTCTGCTCTTATTTTAAGCTTAGAAAAATTAGACATAGTTATGGTAACTCCTCTTTTGTGAGAACAAGATGTACCCCTTTCCCAAAATGACATTGACTTGTAAGGTATATCCAAATAATTAAATAACTGAAAAATTAATTAGTGTAATCCCAAATACATTTACTGAGAACACTTTAACAATTCAAAATGTTGGTATAATTATACAAAACAACCTTGATGCTCCCTGTCTGAGCTCATTTTACCAGTGAATTTCTAAGATGAAATCATTTTTTGATAAGTTGCCTTAGGGTCAACATGCAAAACAAACAAAAAAAGCATGCAATCAGAGTAAATGTATGTCCATCTAAATCTTTAATCATTTTATTTACTCTCTGAAGGACTTAGCTGAAACCCAGAGACAGTAGAAGTGAAAGGATTTCCTGAGCATTTGTCATTTGGGATAGCTCTAAGTCCAGGTTCAGAGCAAGGCAGGAGAAGGAGGAGCAGAGACTAAGATGCCAAAGAAGGTCTAGAAAAGAGTATAGAAACAAAAAAGAAATGTCCATAGAACACGAGCCCGGTAACCCCTTGATACACATCTTGAGCCTCTGGCAGAATGTAATTGCGGACTTATGTACATCGGTCCAGATGCCTGAGATCAAAGGGCAGAGGTGACCAAAGTCCACATTCAGGGCCACAACTGGAATCCACCTTGGCGCTCTTTCCTGATGGCCTCCTGTCTCCATTTTTGAAAGGCTCTTTCAGTGTTACTTTATCACATTTTTTCTTTGAATTTTACAACCTAAGCACTTACAAGTTAATAATTACTTCAAGGAAAACTTGTTTTTTCTTGCTCTTCTACTGTGTCTCAGTACTTTACCTCTGTGTCATATGTGGGATTTTCCCCCACACCTAATACTTCTCTGCAGATAATGGCAGCAGTAAAGGGTGTTTTCTAGTTTAGCTCAGTTCTAACACCAAGTACCTGGAGGTCGCACAGATCCCCCAGGTTATGAACAAACCTCACAAGACTTCTCTGCACTGCAGAAGCCAGTCCTAAGTGGTGGGTCTCGCTTATCTACAGTTTCTGTCTTTGCTGCAGGTTAGAAGTAACCCCTTCAACCTCTTCTTCAATTTCTGTAATTTGCTAGGGCAGCTCAAAAGTCAGGTAAACAACTAAGGAATAAGCAGTAGTTTATTCTGACCTAAGTGTGAAGGAACATGGCCTGGGAGCTTGGATTCTGACTACCCTGAATGATGTGTTCTGAAGTGAAAGAGGCTCCTTGATCCTTCATGGCCAGATGTTAGGTGTGCTATTACCCCCATAAAGAAGGAGCCATTTTAGAATTCTAGAGAAATCTTCATCTCTTCCAGATAAATTTGAGACTTTCCTACGTAAGTGAATCTCCCTAGCTGTCCACCTGAGTGGACACATTACCAGCCACATTGCCTCCTGCCCATCCCCACATTGCCTGTACCTTCCATCCATACCGACTGCAGCTCCAGAAATATGGGCTCATGGCTTCTTGTGTGCCCTTCCTTGCTTTGTCTATACCAACTCTTTTCACTACTGTATTTATTCTTGTGAAGTCTCTCTGGTCCTAAATATGCATCACTAATGCCAAAGGATGAAATTATAACAATTTAAAGATCTTAGTTGGGTTGTTTATTATTCTAGAATTGGGCAACATTTTATTCCACAGAATAAAGTAAATGCTCAATGAGCTGAATAGAGGAAGTGTTTTGCCTTGGTTTGGTTTGATTTGGCTGTGCAATGTTAAGAGTTGAACCCAGGGCCTTGCACGTGTGAGGAAATTTCTCTGGCATTGAGCTATACCCCCAGATCCCTTTTTCTTAGTTTTAGTTGATTTTGAAGACTGGGTCCCATTATGTTTCTGGCCTGGAATTTGGTAAACCTCTTGAGTAGCTAGGATTATAGATGTGCCCCTGTGCCCAGCAAGGGATTAGTTTCATAAGTAGAAAAGAACTGAAGAAAGAAGAAACAAAACAAAAAGCAGATCAGTCATTTCAAGCTTACCTACCTTGTAAGGTAGGGACAAAGAGACAGAGCAATGGAGAAATAACTGGTTAATATCAGGTTACTTCAGGTTACCTTCCCTGTGTACAGGTGAAAACAGAGGCATCTGCATTATCTTGCCTAATGAAACTGGCCTCTTTGGGAAATTTTGGCTGTTTATCTCTCTAATTCTGCTTTTTTCAGAAGGTCAGATACACAGTGTAGTTTCATTTTTGAGACATGGAGCTTTAGCATAAGTGACTCCATTTTCACTTTTAGCCTGGTCTGTTGAGGCCCAGTGTGGGAGTGTGGTCCCCAACAGTGACCTACTGTAATTTGTGTTTATTGTCAGTAGTATTGTTCCTGTCCTTCTAGCACTTGGCACTACCGCTGTGCTTGTTTACTTTGTCTCTAGTGGGCTGCTCCTTTGGGGCAGGAGGTATGTTTTTATCTTCATTTACCCTAGCCTTTCACTGGGCCTGACATTTTGGGGATAATGAGACTTAATTCCTATGTCATGTCATGTGTTAGGCACATTTTTTCATGTACAGTACTTAGTAAAATAAAATTGAATCTCTTAGGTCAGTTTTGGCAAATATAACATGGAGTGAGATAATAAATATTAAAGTGTTATTTAATAAACTGTTATGCTGAGAGGAAAATATGTAGTTTTTGATCCACCTCTTCAATGTGGCATCTATTATGTTCTTATGGAAATTATTTAACTTTCTGGGCTTCAGGTTTTTTATTTTTTAATTTGCAAAATGATTATGACAATCCTTTAGCCAGCTATTCAACAAATTAGATCACATGATGTTCTTTTTTTTTTTTTTGGTCCTGGGGATCAAACTCAGGACCTTGCCCTTGTGAAGCAGGCTCGGTGCCACTGAGCCAAATCCCCGGCCCCACATGATATTCTTAACCTTCCCATCTTGAAAATTCTGTAATGCACTAAGTGTTTTTGCTGAAACTTGGCTTCCACAGCAACCTACAGATGAATTTTGTAATTTAAAGGTATTTTCAACAAGTAGAAACCCTTGATGTTGAAAGAAAGTCATAGAGTAAACGAGTTGCATTTTTAATGATAACAGAATCAAGCTAAAAGTAAGTGGCTGTGCATCTTTTTAATTCTGAAATAAAAGTCTTGAAATATGTTTTCTAAAAATCAGATTCTTAGAAAAGTACATACTTGTGTCCCTTAAAGTGTATAAACAAAAATTGTCTTTAAAATTTAATCATATTATTCTCTAACTTATTTAATTATGCTGTACTCAATTTTCTAATCATGGGAAGTATTTGCCATCTAACTAAAATGATGAACCTTTCCTTGGGCAGTATCTAATACACTTTTATTACCCAGCCATAAGAGGTTCATTGAACAGAATGTGAGATTGTGCTTTAGTTGCCTCAGGTGGTGGGGTGGCACCTAGTAGACCAAGCAAAGGGAAGACTCGGAGCTGACGGACTTCAGTGTCCCTTTGATCATCCTATGTCGACCAGCCATTTACAGCAGTTTCTGTCAAGTAGAAACATTGTGGTGTGTCCTTGTCCACATTATTCACTGGGATCTGGCCCCTTGCAATTTCCTCTAGTTATTTTCCAAAGTAAAATCACCATGAAAGGTAAATGTTTTGAATCGGTTCAGGACGTCAAGGCAGCCACAACAGAAACAATGCAGCTAAAGATATAAAAGAGGACCTCCAGAACTGCTTCAGAAAGTGGCAGTAGTGATGGGACAAGTGTGTTCAAAGAGAGAGGGATTAATGGCAATGTGTCTTTTATGCCAATAATTTTTTTAATTTAAATGTTCACTGTGTTTTTCAAATCTTACTTTACATATCAAGGCTTCACTAGTTACGAATCTCTTTTTTGCAAACTGCTGCCCCTTCTGGTACTTATTACTAAGGAAGATGCTGAGGCTCCTTGATGCTTCTTTGTAAATCATCAGCCACAGTCATGAATTCTATAAAGAAGTCATTGCTTTAGTACACATTTAGAAGGGAAATACCTAAAACAACTGCCATACAGCAGTCATCACAGCATTATAGAACAGCAGATCCCAGTGTTTCTTGGGAATCAGCAATCAGAGTAACAGTATGCTGTTCAGCCTTCCTAAATAGAGAAAAAAGCAGCTGCCATCGAGGTGTGTGTGAAGTATGAGTGCACTGTGTGCCCTGAATGGAATCTCAATCAGCCCTCACTCTAACCCTCTGAAAGAACATTAACTAACCCTAGGCAGCTGAGCCCAGAGGACTCTCAGAGGATACAAGTTTTCCCGGAATCACAATTCTCATCCACAAAGAAAGCCCTGTGGCCTTACTTCCTGGCAAGCATATTTCTAAGCACTTTGCATGCATTCATTTCAACCTGAAAACACCAACACAAGGTAGGTACATTTACAAAGTTGCAAGCAGATTAGGGCAGAGCCAGAATCCACAGCCCAGCAGTTGCAGACCCATGCTCCAGCACCCTGTGGCTTTCACCTAATCTCGAATTTTCTATTTGCACATGGGAAAATTGTCAAATGAAAGAGGGAAAGTATTTCGTCTCTTTAGGGATAAAAGTTGTGTAAGAGTTTACAGTACTGTAAGTGGTACATGATAAAGGAGTAATTGGTTTTACTTATCTTTCTCCAACCACTATGAAGTATTTCCTCTTAGGAAATCTTCCACTGGTGAAAATTAATTCAAGTTTAAAGAGCCAAAAGGATCATTTAAATAGAACAGAGATCTGGACCTCATGCTTTATGAGCAGATGTGTCCCTCTGCCTGCCTTCTAGCTTCATGGCTTATTAAGTCTGTATAGGGTGAAAGTTGTCTTGAAGAACAGTCCTGTTACTAATGTACATGGTATCCTCATCTGCATTATAGGAATATAGGGGCCACCACTCTGCTACTGTGATAGGAACAAACAGTGGGCATTTTGATGATAAGGAACACCAGAGAAGGCCCTTAGGGAAAGCCACATGCATTCTTAAATGTACATGTAGATTTCTAAGGACTCTGTGAGTGAAAGCATAATCCCTCTCATTGTTTTGAAAAAGCTAGAGCTCACCTGAAGTTTTTAATTATGTGACTAGTTTGGAGATTTTTGTACAGATGAGGGTTGCACTGACAGCACATTTTCCTAATACATTGACTACTGGCATAATTTTTGACAGTTAACTAATCTCTAAACTGCTTCAATTATCTTGTTTCCATAGTGGGAAACTTAATTAAAACAGAGTGCAGATTGTGAAAAGATTATTTATGAAAATGCATTTTTAAATGTGAATTGAAAAGCCTAGGGACACCTTTTTATCTTCAATAAAAAGATGAAGATTCTCTGATTTTTTTTATTCACTTTACCAGAAGCAGGGGTAAGAGCAGCGCTATGCAATTTACTTGAAATGTCTATCTGGAGCCTAGCAAGTCAATTTTGTTCCTAAATTGCTTGAATGGTTGACTTGCTTTAGAAATGTAAAACTTTAAGAAATAATTCCAGATCTTAAACAGATAAATATAGAAGACTTTTTTTTTTCTTTATGTTAAACAAAAGTAGAGAAGTACCTGTTGAGAGAGGGGAGGGCTCTGCAATGACTGTGTTGGCAGCTGTGCGGCTGGCTGCGTCATTAATCCTGCCATCCCCAGTGAGTGGAGCAGGGGTGATGTATTTGCGCTAATGTGACAGGTGTAACGTGTCCTTGGGGTAAATTCGGGCTGGGGCAGCCAGGGCAACTTGGGACACACTAGATTAGATCTCTGTTGTAATAGTTCCCTGCAAGAACCCGCCCCCTTGTTCTTTTATCATTTTCCTTAGGCATTTAACTAGCATTTATAGAATTTAGTCTCTGCCTTCAAGTAAATCAGAGTCTGAGAAAGAGATACAGTAGAGGAAAGGAAAAATTATTTTACCTCTACTCCTCCGAATTCTTAGCTGGGGTGAACCTTGTAACAAAGGAACAAATAGAATTGTATTAACATGTATATTTCTCATATACGTAAGAATTACCCAGAAAAGGAATAGTATGGTTTAGATCTAAAACCCTGTCCCCTAAAGTTCTTGTAATTCAGAGTGGGGCCTGGTCAAAAGAGGTAGATCACTGGGGTGTGACCTGGAAGCAGGCTCCTCCCTGCACTCTCTTTGCCCTGACTGTCATGAAGTGACTGCCTTTCTTCCACCTCCTTCTGCCATGTTGTTCTGCCTTGAAGTCAACCAAGCGTGGACTGAATCCTCCAGAAACCGTGAACCAAAATAAACCTCTCTTCCATTAAGTTGTGTGTATTGGCTCTTTTGTCCCAATGACAGAAAAGTGACCAGTACAGAGGTACAACTCAAAGAGGTGGCTTATTTAAAAATATCTTCTGCAAAGAAGAGTACAGAATTAGAGAAGTGATTCACAAAGGAAAAAGACTTAAGTCTCTATGGACAGCAGCTTGGGAGAAGGCAAATCGATAAGGTTTTATGTAAAATTCTCTGAGGCTCCGTCAGCCTCATGAGTGTCTGACATCTTCAGTGATCAACCTTTGTCCCTTCTGGCAGAGAGAGGAGAGGCACCTTTGCCTTTGTAAATTTGACACTTGTTTTTAGGCAGATAGGTTAGAGCATAGAGCTTCTCTTTTATCTTCTTTTCCATTGCCTTCAGCTCAAAATATTTCTCATGTCAAAATGGCGAATTTTGAGGTGGCATGTCTGGTGTCTTATTCAACAGTTATCACTTTTACTTTTCATCCTTTCAGAATCTCCTGATTATTTTAGGTGGTGAGTCTCTGTTATTTGGACCCATGTAGTATATGTTATTTAGGGAATGTATCTTAGTGTAATGTAATCTTTTATTTGTGTTGTTTCTTGTTGCATTTTAAGTCACTGATGGTAGCAGCTCTGGCTTTTTATCTACAGAGCCCAGTGTATAATTTCTGTGTTTGGTTTCTTGGTACAGAAACAAAATACAATTATCCTTCAGGATAAGAATATCTATAATTAACTTATGTGCAAAGAATATTTAGAAGGGACCAAAGAGGGAAGACTTTATAAAGGACATAGCATGTAACAAGCAAGTGAGGGCACAGGTACATTGAGGCAGGAAGTGTTGGAAGGAGTTTCCATGGAGATGCATGGCCTGGCCTGGTGTACTGCAGATAACCAAAAGAATCTTGATTTAAAAAAAAAAAGAATCGATGAAGTTTATTATCATCTTTATGCTTACATATTTTTATTCTGTTTAGTTTGTGTTATGATTTACATCTGGATGTGCCCCACATCTGCTCATAGGTGGAGCTTTGGGGAATGATTGGATCATGGTGATGGGATAGTCATTGGCAGATTAGTCCATTGATGAGTCTGTAGCTAAATGTGATACTCATCAGTGTATCAGTCCACTGATGGGTTTGTAGCTGGGTGTGATGTTGGGAGGTGAAGCCTGTTGGGAAGAGGCGGGTCACTGTGGGTATGGCCTGGAAGGGTGTATATCTCTTCTCTCCCCTTGATCCCTGTCTCTTCCTGCCTGCTATGCCATAAACTGTTTCTCTTCTGTGATGCCCCTCTGCCATGCTGCCCACCTTGGAACCAGCTGGCTATAGGCTGAAACCTCTATAAACTGCGACTTTTCCTTTTGTGTCTCATCAATGAGAAAGTAAATGTGTTTGTTTATAGATAGAACTGAGTGTAAGGCACATAATAGGATATGAAGTCTTAAGAGATACTTCATGACTATAGGAATTGAAAATAAATATTTAAAAGTGTAATTTGAATGCGACCACACTGACACATCAGGTGACACTAGTGGAAAGCCAGCTGACTGTCTCCGTGTGTCCTCACAGTGTGCCTGGGGATCGCTGACCTACAGGCCTGTAGGCAGTCTCGTACAGACAGGCAGTGGAAGGCAGTAGTTACAGGCAGAGTCAGGAGCCAGGCTACGTACCTGCACATCCTTGCTCTGCCTGCATTTGATATGTGATCTGAGTCAGTGTGCTTAACTGTTCTGTGCCTCAGTTCCTGATGTAGAAATGGAGCTGTTAGCAGTTATCATGATAGCATGGGATTATTATGAAGATAACTAGCATGTGAAGAGTAACTTCCTACAGTATGGACATGGGAAAATGAGATAAGTGAGTATTATTATTATTGTAGGATCAGAAATCTAATTGCTCTGTTTAGCAGTGAAGCTCTGCCTTTTGGGGAAGATTCTTATTGTGTCTCAGACATTAGCATATGAAAAACATAGTATTGTTCACACCCACCAGGATGGTGAAAGTTGAACAGGTAATTTCAGGTGTTAGCTGGGGTGAGACATAGCAGGGACTTCCCACACTGCTGTGGACATAGAAGTAGTCAGTGGTACCCCACCAATTTGGAAGGGTTTGGCGCCTCTGTTACAGCCTGGCACCTCCCTGCCCGGACCTCACAGTCCTGCTTCTGACGGGCTCCCCAGCAGGGGTGCACACATGGAGGCGCCAGAGTCTGGTGAGGATTCATTGTCAGGAGACTTACTCACTGCATCACAGATATGATAGATATCTTACTGTGTCCCCACCTGAGGAAGGTCAAAAGGGGGTAGAAGGAACAGAAACGCCAGGTAACTCTATGGAGCTTCTTTTATAAGCATTGGCCCCGTTCATGAGATCAGCACCCTCATGACTTCCCCAAAGGTGCCTTCCATCTAATACCACCACAGTGGGGATGAAATTTCAACACGAATTTTGGAGGAGCAACATCTCAATAGTACCCCTGGCCCTCAGGGCCTTTGTACTTGCTGTTTGTTCTATCTGAAATCCACTTCTCCCACAAAATCTCTCTATAGCCAGTTGCTTCATTTCTTTTACATTTGCATTCAAAGTCTTATCTTACCATATCTAAAGTCTTGTCTAACATTTCAAACCTCACCAATTTTCCGTCTTACACATAATAAATTTTGCAGTTGGTTTTGTTTGTCCACATCCCCAGTAGAATGTTTCGTGTCTTTAGTGCTTTATCCCCACTGCTCCAAACAGTGCCTGGCACATTGCAGGCCTTCAATAAATGTCTGCCTCCCAGAGTGAATGAGAAGATCAATATCAAAAACTTCGCTGTAGTGGCATGTTAATTTGGACTCAATAAAATTTAATTATCCCATTTTTTTTCCTGTCTTTATAGGGTTTATGGTTCAAATCATTTTCTTTAGTTTTCCATTTACACTTAGTTTTCTTCACCTTGTTTTGGGATTTCTAGGTTAAATTTGTTGTCATATTATTTTTTACAGTGTTTCAAATACCTTGTAAATTCCAGACAAATATAATTCTACTTCAGTTAGACATGGACTGAGAGAGGAAGTGCAATATGTGAATCATTGTTATAGACATATTTGTAAAGGCGGTGTTCAGATATAGATAGAATGGCCACTATACCCTTGGGCAGACTGTCCCGTAAAAAGCACAGTAGTTAATTGTAGTATTTGCCAAAAGGAAATGCAGACTTTGCATTTTAGACAGTGTGTTAAGAATTCATCACATTCTACAAGAGACAAATGTCTGTATAACTTTGATTTTTCTCTAACTTAATAGTTCGAGAGTGTTAAAAGAAACAAGTCCTTAAAACAAACCTACCTTCATTGGACAAGAACTGTACCAAACACCTTTCACATACATGTTTGGTTAAGACTCCTACAATCATCTGAAACATCCAGGAGTTTATGATTCCCTATTTGCAAATTATAAAATCGGGGTCCAGAGAGTTTAGTTTTTTCCCCAGAGTCATACAGCTATGAAACGGCAGAGCTGGAATTTGAGCATAGTTATCACATTCCAAAGCTACATAATACTATCCTTCCAGCCATGCAGTAAGAAAGTAGGCAGTGATTTGACTGGTAAAGAAATCATGCTTTATTCAAATGATTTAAGAAAAATTTCTGATTTTGAGTTATTGATACTTCGATGTGATTCTTGTCTGTAATTATAAAGTAACTTGATTTATATGTTTATGGTCATTAATGATACTCATGTTTGTTACCACATTGACAAGGATATTGTTACTCAAAACCCCAGATAAAATAAAACTCTTAAAAGACTTTTTAATTGTTTTATAAATTCAAAATAATTATTGTAAGACTTAAATTTAAAAAAGCTTTTAACACTGTATTATATATTAAGACTTATTTTGAAATAACCTTTTACCACTTTAATCAATGTGAAGTATATAGCATAATTATGTCATTTTAAAAGAAGTCAGAACCGAAAATATTTCTAAGTCACTCTTTGCAAATTCTTCTGACTGTTAAGAATGGTTTTTCCCAGGCTTAAATATTATCCTTGATTTTTCTTGTGAGAGAAATAGAATTAAGTAGGTCATGCTGCTTCCTTTACCCTGGTCTCTTCTTTTTAAAGCAAAACTTCTCTGGTATTTGACCACATACCAGTTTGAGTCTCGTAGGTCAGGAATGGCAAATGAAGACTCTGTCCCTGTGTTAGAGCGTGTCTGCCCTCGCTGTAGCCTGGCATCCACCCAGCGTCCAGGTCACTACTGCCGGTTTAGTACCATGTCTAAGCTAAAATGTATAGATGTAGTGTGATAAAGCAAGTCTTTTTAGTGGCACGAGAATGTGTGTATTTGCTCACTATTGTTAATTATGGTTCTCTGACTTTCAGACATAGAAATGAAGTTCCAAAGGGAAATTTTTGCTCAAAATATAAGAAGAATATATAAGACTGATATTTAATGTTTCATGGAAAATGATGCAAATGAGGTCTTGTTATCAAAATATATAATATTTTAATTAGTACTACACTTTCTCCTACAATATCTCTTTGATTTGTAGTCATCTCAAAGAAGCACTTAGTATATGTCCTGCTGTTTGGTTGTTTAATTAATTCTTCATTTATTCCACACAAGAGAATACAGTCTGGTCCTTACCCTTGTGGGCCTTGCAGACCTGTGAGAAAGAGAAGGAGGCTAAAAAGTAATTCCAAGTGGCACGTATATTCAGGTGGTCACTTTTCATAAGGCACAAAGCAGGCGAGGGATAATTCAGCCTCAAGGCATAGAATTGGTGACAGAAAGGATGATGCCAGAGGAAGTAGCTTGGGAGGAGGAGCTCCAGTAGTGCAGGACCAGTCCCTGCACAGGATGCTGAGTGCAAGTGTGGAGCCACAGGGGTGCAGGAGCTGCCCCTGGGTGAGTCATGGAGGGCAAGACTGAGACGGGAAAGAATTTGGTCTTTGTCTTGTAGGAAGCAAGGGAAAAGGAATGGGTGGTTTAAGGCAGGAGACAGTAAGCTCAGGTTTGCATTTTAGGTAGAGAATTCAGGAGGGATGTGTAGATGAGGAAGCGCTGAAAGTGCTAGTCTAGGTGAAAAATTCTGAATGATTCTAGGAAACCTAATGATTCACCATGGGAACAGTCGAGAAAGATATGGTGGTGAGAGTTAGGAGGTCAGAAGGAGGCTCATGTGGTGGTGTGCCATGCATCTCAAGTGGGCCTGGCTCTCATGTGCAGGAGCTGTGTCCCTGGTGTAAGGAATCCATGGCTACATCTGGTTCATAACGGTAGACAAATCCCCCACCAAGTCCCATCCATGCAGCACTGCAAGAGAGGGACGTGTATTTGGCCAGCTGGTGGCAAAACACAGGTACAGTGGCCTCTGCTTTCTTAGGGCTGAGAAATTATGAGAGAGCGAAAGGTACTCCCTTTCCTGAACATTTCCCTAGGCAGAGCTCGGAGCAAGCAGGCACAGCAGAGGGAACAGCACATGGGCTGGCAGCCTGTGACAACAACGTAGGAGGCTGACATGGAACTGCAGCCACTTCATCAAGAGAGAAAAACGGAGATGTAAGAGATCACACAGATTTTTAGTGTAAAGAAAATCTAGTATATCTGAGCAGTGCCAACAAAGAAATGCAAGTTCCTGGACACATGCAGACATTTTTAAGAGTAGATGCTAAGCTTAGATCTCTGAGTAAACTAAATCTTCAATATCCCCTTCTGTGCTGTATTTTATTATTCCACTGAATTATCTGTAAAATTGTAGCAAATTCACTATTTTTTAGAATTCCTTCTTGAGCCTCAGCAAAATTGAAAGCGCAATGCTATAATGTAAAATTCTGTAATTAAGCAAAAAATGAGCAGCCTGTTGTTGAAAACACTCTAAGCGGGTTAGAATAAAAGACTGTTAGAAAAAAATTCTTGAATCACCCAGTCCTCAAACAGAAATAGCCCTACATCTTCAGTATCCTCTATGCTTCTTTTTAATCATTTGCTGAGTCATTTTCTGGTTTATTTCCCCGTTTCTCAGCCAGTGACCTCATCTGCTCCCTTGCAATAAAAATAAAAGGTCAACGAGAATTCCTTTCACTCCTCCTAGAAACTCACTCAGCCAAATTTTTTCTGCTGTCGCAGTCTTCTTTATGCCTTCCTATATTTTTCACTTGTTTTTAAGTGAATAACAATACTTGTTGTAATGGGAGGGTGTGCAAAATATTCACCAAAATATTCAGTCAAAACCAGCTGTGAAATTGTCATGAAAGAAATCTGGTTAGAGTTGCAAATTTAATATTTTTAAATCTCCAGTATAAAAATACTGAAGCTAATAGTTCAGTGACCTAAACAGTTTGAAAATTTGAATAAGTTCCTAGCGGTGTAATATTTGTCAGAATAATTGACCCAGGAATGAATGACATTATTACAGTGTTGAAACAGTGTAGTATTTAATGTTTTAATTAATTTTTTAAATCTCAGCCATTTACAGTCTTAATTCTTTAAGCACAAAAGTAGAATTCTTCACTTGAAAAACCTGTATTGTTTTGAGACTAACAAACTACTGAAGAAGCCTTACTCACGGTTTGCCAATAACTGTATGCAGTGTCCAGCGTCCCAGTGATCTCCTTGCTGGCCACTCAGCCGACCCTTTCTGTCCTGTATGTGCACACTACTGCCCCAGAGGAATTCCTAAGGCACAAGTGAATGGTGTACTCAGAATCCAAGTGTGCATTCCATAATTTGGTCCTTCATATTGCGGTTTGTAGATTTCTGATTTCATCATTCTCCTGTTTTTCATTTTCCTCCTATAATACACTCACCACAAGTGGTTTGCCTCCTGGATGGGAAGGGTTCTTTTTTTCTAAACCTTCATTGTTTGGCACCTGTAGTTCATTCTGCTTAATTTTCATTTTTAATGACTTTTCCCTACAACTTTTACTTTTCTGTGTTTTGAGATTAAGTTTTAACATTGTAGCTTCTGTAAAATTTCCTTTTCTTTTCCCAGTTGGGCAGGTCTGTCCCACTTCAGTGCTTATCCTTGACATGTTAAATTCTCTTTGTCTCCTTGGCTGTCTGTTCTCTCTCTCCCACCCAATCTCATGGAAGTGCTCACTAGAGGTAAAGATCCTGCAGACTTTCTGCTTTTCAGTAAGAAATGTTCCTTTTGTTAGGAGAGGCCAGCCTTTCATTTCTAATTAATGTCTGTACTTTGCTACTTTCCTGATAACCAGAATCATATCAAAATATTTATTTGTTGCCTGATAGCTTTTTCCTCCTTTTATTGGCCATTGGAAAATCATAGCCAAATACTAACTAACCATTAGCTACTGTGAAGAACACAGTGGTTTGATTTTTATGTTGTAACTTTATTCATTTTCTTCTTCCTCTTACCTCATTTAATGAGTATTCATTTTATATTCTATGTTGCTTCTAGAATACAAAATATATTTATTTGACATTCAGTTCTTGCATTGTGATAAAAAATTTGGTGACTATGTATAAAGTATGCAAGTTTTATTCCTACAAAGATAGTACTCTGTAATCCTAAAGCAAATAAATTGAAGTCTGATATTTAGCAGAGGAGTTTCAGAGTATATGGATAATGATCAAATCAGGTAATTAGCATTTATGAATCCTTAAACATACTGTATATTAAATTATTTCACTTTACTCCATAAATACATAAATTTATTGTATATCAATTTTTTTAAATTGAAGACTAAGGTGATCACTTTAAACTAGTCATTTGGGTTGTATCCTTGCACATTGAGGCTTCTGATGTTCTTCGTCTGGTGGAGTTGCATGAGAAATCCAAGGTAGAAGTCTGCACGGATAATACTGCACTGCATGACAGTGATTAATAATGCCAGCTGGGCCGGGGATTTAGCTCAGTGGTTCTGCCGCCTGCTTCGAAAGCACAAGGACTGGAGTTCGATCCCCAGTACCAAAAACAAACAAACAAATAATGCCAGCCATTCTTTGTGAAGTTCTTCATGTGTCAGGCATTGTGCTAGAATATGTACACATGTAAGAGTATATACTTTCTCATCCTTTTAAGATACTTATAAGGATTTACATTTTAAAAATAAATTCTGATAAAGGGAAGACTATGCCTAAAATTATTGATGGTAAATTACAGAATCCCATCTGATTTCAAATACTTTCTCTTATCTCTAAACTACATTTCTGTGCTTTAAGGGACCTCATGTATACTCTGCAGTCATTAAATGATTTCCGTTGATAGTCTTGATGTTCCAAGATGCTGTTTCTAGGCTCATTTAAATATTAATTAGATAGCAATAAATCCATAGTCATTATATGATTAACCCTGAGAACTTAGGATCATTTATAGGGCAGGATTTATACTTTCATGGACTTGAATGTCATATGTGTAGAACTCTCAGTTTGAAATCTGCCCCTAGGAAAACTGTGAGTATGGCCTTTATTCTTACTGGATTATTATTGTCTTTTTTAATTATACGAGTTCTTTGTATATTCTGGATACTAGATCATTATCAGATTTATGTTTTGCAAATATTTTGTGACCATAAAAGTTCTTAATTTTTAAGAAGTCCATTTTATGTGTGTGGTGGTTTTTTGTTTTCTGTTTTTTACCATTAGTGTTTTAGGTGTCCTGTCTTAAGAAATCATTATCTAACCCAAGATCACTAAGATTTATATTTTTTCTAAGAATTTTATAATGTTTGATCATATACTTGGAAAGATGTATTTTAAACTCCCAGTTTCATTTTGTCCATCCATATATGTCTGCCCATACTCCCTTATTTTGGTTACTGTAGCTTGGTAGTAAATTTTTTAGTGGAAAAATATATGGTCTGACCTTTCCATATACAGTTGATACAAGTGTATTCTGCTCTTATTGGTGGAGTGTTCTTCAGGTGTCTGTTAGGACTGATTGGCTTCAGTTCTTCTAATTTCTGTTTTATGTGTCTGGATGCTTTTAGGTTGTGTTGTATATGCGTGCATGCTTGCTTGCTCTTTTATCTTCTTGGATAAAATGAACTGACCTTGTTATTTAAAAATATCTTTTCTCCACTAACAGTTTCTATTTTAAAATCTATTTTGCCTAATATTAGCATTATAGCTACTCTAGCTCTCTTTTTATTATATTTCTCCGTTATATCTTTTTTCTTTCAGTGTATTTTTGTCTCTAAATCCAAACCATGTCTTTTCTAGACAGAATGTGGTTGGATTATTTTTTTCTATGATGCCAGTTTCTGCCTTTTAGTTGATATAGTTAATCCATTTACTTTCACCATAATTATCTATAAGGTAGAATTTACATCTGCCATTTTGCTCTTTGTTTCTTATATATCTTTTGTCTTTCTTGTACTTTACTGTCTTCTTTTGTGTTATTTTTTATTACTCTACTTTAATGCCCTTGTTACTTTTCTACACTTTTCTTTTTTAATTATTTTCTCACCCTGCCTTAGGATCATGATTTACCTCTTAATTTCTTTTCTAGAACAAAACCAGATTGCTTTTTGTTTGTTTGTTTGTTTGTTTGTTTGTTTGTTTGAGACAAGGTCTTGCTATGTAGTTCAGGTGGGCCTTGAACTCACTGTGTGCCCCCAGCAGGCCTCAAACTCACTGCAATCCTCCTACCACAGCCTCCCAAGTGCTGGGACTACAGGTGTGTGCCACCACACTTTCAGCAGTGCACAAAAACTTTCTTATAGTTCAGTTCTCTCCTCTCACCTTGCATTGATGCTGTCATACAATTTATATCTTTACATATTGTGTGCCTGTCTTCGTCACCTTCTTTGTTTGTGGGACACAATACTTGACACCTGAAACTTAAAAGAGGAGAGATTTATTTTGGCTTACGTTTTGGAAGTTTCAGACCTTGCATTGTGCAAGGGCGTGGGAGATGGAAAGCTACCCACATCTTGGTAGACAGGAAGCAGAGAGTGAAGGGTGGAGCCAGGGAGGGAGATGCCCTTCCAGGTCACACCTCTGGGGACCCGAGTCTTCTAACCACACCCCACTCCTAAACTCCAAGCCTGCTACAGGCCTTGGAATCCACCTGCTTTCCACAAGCCCCACCTCTGAGCACATAAGTCTGTGGGGGACATTAGATATAAGCCATAGCAATGCCCACCAGCACAGATTTGTAATTATGTCTTTATGCAGTTGTATTTTAGATCAGATAGAAGAAAAAAGAATGTAAGCCAAAAACTGCATTTATATTGTCTTTAATATTTATCTAAATATTTATCTTTACTGGTGTTCTTCATTGTCTCTTCTGGATTCAAGTTACTGTCTAAATGGCCTTTCACTCCCCCTAAAGCTCCCTTCAGTATTTTGTATAAAGCATGTCTACTGTTGATAAGTTATCTCAGATTTTGTTTAACTGTAAAGGTCTTAATTGTTTTCATTTTTGAAGGACATGTGTGGTGCTAGGTGTTGAACCTAGAGTTTCGTGAGCATGTTAAGTGTACACGCTTCTTTCCCTCTGTTCTTTTTCTGAGTACTCCATGCATATGTTCATGTATTCAGTAGTGTCTCACAGGTCTCTGATCCTCTGCTCATTTTTCTTTCCGTCTTTTTCTTCACTGAGATTATCAATTCATGTAACTTTAACTTGTCAGATTCTTTCTTCTGCCAGTCATATCTGCTGATGAGCCCTCTGGTGAATTTTCCAAATTCATTATTAAACTTTGCCAGGAAAAAAAAAAAAAAAGTTCTGCTTCATTTTTATCTATATCTGTACTAATATTCTCTGTTTGGTGAAGCATTATTTTTGTATTTTTCTTTAGTTGTTCATAAAGGGTGTCCTTCAGTTCCTTGGCTGTGTTTAAGACAGCAGACTTAAGTTCTTTGACTTCAACTTCAAGCTCTCAGCTTCACCAGGAACAATTTTTATGCTTGCTTTTTTTCTCATAGAGATACCATATGTTTATGTATCTTTTCAGGTCTCATTTTTTTTGGTGTTTAAAACTGGACATTGTATATAATTTCCCACCTTTGTAAATCAAATTCCAGTTTTTGTTTAAAATGAGACATTTTATATAGTTTATCGTCTCTGGATGTCAAATCCCAGGGTTGGTTAGTCTCTTTGCTGCCTGTTTACTGACTTCTCAGCTCATTCTGTGAAGTCTGTCTTCATCATGTGTTGCCTCTGACCTCTCTGCATCAGCTCAGTTCCTTTTTGGACAGAGATCTTTAAATGCCTAGAAACATCCTCACCTTTGCCAAGGTCCTCTGGATTTTATTGGCACTCCTGTTCGGCTCTTACCCAGTCACTTTACGACCAACTGAGCCTTAACTTTTCATTTCCTGCTTGTGCTCAAACTTCAGCTGCAAGAGAGAGCTTGGGTCTCCTCGGTTCTTTCCTGGGTGTGAATGTGGCACTCCACATGGGCATGGCCTTCTACATCCCTGGGAATATTTCAGGATTTTAAAAGCCTGTGTGGACACTTTATTCTCCTCTTTGTCTCTTAAGCTTATCGATTACTCTATCATTATTTGCCTGGTTCTCTGCTGATGTGGGCAGCTGAAATCTTAAACAACCACCTCTAGTTACCCATTTTCTTCAGATCCCCTTTGAGAACAGCTTTGGCACAGAAAGTGCTCTAGGTCAGGTCAGATAGAGACAGTTCTCTGGGTTGGGTCCATGCAAGAAGCCCAGCCCCATCCTACTCCAGTGGCCCCCAGTCTGCTGCCGGTCGTGCCCCTTGGTTTTTCAGGCCCCTGCAGAGTTGGGGTAGAGGATGGGAATAGAGGTTAAAGTATCACAAAGCTCACATTCTTCCCAGGATATAGCCAGTCTTCAAAAAATAAATGCTACCTAGATGTCCACATTTCTTTGATCAGTTTCCAGGGTCCTGAAAACAGTGATCCTGACATTCTTCTTTTTTTGTCTCAAAATCTCTTTGCTTTTGTAGAGAGAATGTCTGGAAGTTCTTACTCTGCCTTTTGTCCTGAAGTCACACATACGCGCTTTTCGTCACACCCTAATTAGACATATAGCTTCATGTCAGCTGAGTAGTTAATGAAGACGCACTAAAAGCAGAATGCTGCTTTCTTTCCGGGAAGTCCTGACTTCTTTGTATTTCTGTAACATTTCAGGACTATGACGATGGATATGGAACTGCTTATGATGAACAGAGTTATGATTCCTACGATAACAGCTACAGCACCCCAGCCCAAAGGTAAGAGTCCATCCTCACAGCCGGCCCCACACAGACACGCGTGCCTTTCAGCACGTGTGTGCTGTGGGAGTTCAGCCGGTGAGGGGAATCTGACTTGCCTTGCTTTGTTTTGCATCTTCTCATTTGAGAAGCAATATCTGTTCTACCAGCCAGCACGTATCACCCCATTCAGATTCGCTGTGGTGTTAAAGCACTCAGGCTTAAGAAATAAAAACTGAAATCTTATTTATTCTAAAAACTTGACGTAAGTGTTCAGTATATCCTGAGGAGGAATATTTGCCTCAGAGGGTGTGACTGCTCCTCCTAGGGTCAAGAATCACATGAGCAAGGTGTGAATGTCCTGCCCTGCCAGTGCCTGTGGAGGAAAGTACCACAGTGTTGTTCCCTATTTGTAGAAGGTTTGGTTTCTTGGAAATGGTGCTCCTGTTTTCTAACAGCTCTAGATGCCTCCTGTGAGTAATGAGTTAGTTCCGAATCATTTTCTAAAGTATTTACTTAGAAATAAGTATTGTCAGAGGCAAAAAAGAGCTTTCTCATTGCCTCTTCTGGTAATATCCCTTGATGGTCATTGATATGTGAAATCCATTTTTATTCTGTTCAGAATGTTTTCCTAAACGCCTGGAAAGCTTTCAGTTTAAGATTTTGTTTAAAAGTGGAGAAAGAAAGGCCAAAATAAAACAAATATTGGCTTTACAGTGACTATGAAGCGTAAATAAATACAGACCACGTGGTTATTGTAATGAAGCATCAACTTCTGAACTTAAACAGTACTGTTCAGGTTCTGAGTACACAGGGTCTCATTTGTTACCTCTGTTACTAGGATGGCAGAGATTTTTTAAAATTGTCATTTGTGCCCAGGGCAAATTATCTCTTATGTAACAATCGGTTAAGCAGCTTTCCACCTTTGTTTGTTTGGTTTTTTTTTTTGGTACTGGGGATCGAACTTGGGTTTTTGCGCTTGCAAGGCAGGCAGCAGAACCACTGAGCTAAATCCCTGGCCACCTTCCATCTTTGGCTGGCAGCTGGTCTTTGTTGGTGAAAGCTTGGCGTATCACGTTTATGGGAGTAGAGGCACACCTGGTGTTAGCGGAACCCATCCATTGGCCAGCACATCACCCATGCTAGATAAGAGTCTCGTGTAAGTGTCCTAGCAACTTTCTGATGTGTTTGGCACTTTCCCCACTCATTGAGTAAATGAAGAAGAGAGCAAAAAAATCATCTGCCCTGGGCCAGGGACTTAGCTCAGTGGTGCTGTGCCTGCCTCACAAGCGCACGGTCCTGAGTTTGATCCCCAGTACTGCAAAAAAAAAAAACGTCATCTGCCAAAAGTCACACAGTAAGTGGAAAAATGAAATTCTAAGTCAGACCTAACTCAGAGATTTTTTATTCTTTGTAAATAACTGGGTCTTTCTCATATTTTACTTTAAAACACAAATATATCAGTTTCAGTTTTCAGTCTAAAGAAAGTAGCTGAGCAAGCCTTCCCCTGTCACGGTGTCTGCTGAATTCGTGGTGTGTTCTGTGTGTTTCGCAAGGCCGCGGGCTGTGTCCTGTACAGTCGTCACTCCTGATGACAGTCCTGTAGCCAGGTGCTTGACAGGGAGACTCCAGGGCGTGCTGGTGATGAAAGCTGATGCGCGGTGACTCAGGCAGTGACTGCCACATCGCACTCTTAACCCTGGCTCCTTTCTAGAGCATCGCTGCAGTCTTCTCTGCTCCTCCCCCCATAGCCATCTAGTGTTCCATGCGTTGGACTTTCCGATGAAGGGGTCTGTCCTTGCTTGAGCTGTGTGTGCAACTTGAGTACCTACTGCATTCTGCAGTCTGTGCTAGTGCTTCGTATATTTGATTTCATTTAATCTTCACAGGCACCAGTCCAATTCTGTGTCGTAAACATTGTCTGTAGTTAATAGCTGTGAAAACTGACACAGCTTTTCAGTGAAGTGCATATGCAGTACAAGATTATAGCCTCCATAGTCTTTTGTTTTTCTGTATTTGACATAAAGAACTAAATTTAAAGCAATTTAATTCAGTAAGTGTCACGATCTGTCAAGGAAAGTGATGTCACGTTGTGCCTCCTGCTGAACTGATGGAGAACAAGAAGCCTATTCATTTAGACCTTATTCTAAATCAGGCATGGAATTTAAGCCACTGCTTACATGCTCATTTAATCCAAATGACAGCTGTGAGAGTTAATGTATGTGATGAAACTAAGACCTGGGGAAGTAAATGGCTGATCCCAAGTAGAATGCTGAGTGGAGAAGCTCAGGCTCCTTCACTGTAAGCTGAGATAATATGTTAACATGAGTTACCATAAGCATTCATTCTCTTGGTCTTCCAGGTAGTATTCACTGAATATGTTGTATGCTAGGTGCTGGGCTTGATGATTGGAATACAAAGATTAAGGTAGAGACTATCCCTGAAAAGCTCACTGCTAGATATTTAAATGCAGTGCAATGTGACAGGCACTATGAGAGACCTGAAGAGACATTCAATGTTTCCTGTACAGACAGAGCGATGTTCTGGCTTGGAATTTTGGGGACATAACCCTCACATCCCAGATGGCAAACATGGAGGGAATGTGTACAAAGTAAGAGTAGACGGTAAAAGGGGAATGACACAGAAAGTTTTGTGTGAGAAGCGGTCGGGGCTAGCATGTGTGACACTCAGTCAGGAGAAGGGGATGAGATGGGAGGAGTCATAACTGCAGGCTCCCCATTCAGGAGCTGAGACTTGATACTGTCAGCAGTGGTAGGGAGCCATTGAAGTTACATGCAAGCAAATGACCTGCGTGGACTGGAATATAGAGAAGTTAATTAGCTGACAGTGTCAAGGCTGGACTGGCAGATGGTGAGCCTAAGGGCAGAGACCAGTTAGGTAGCTGGTAAATTATAAATTATAAGGTCTTTAAGTGTCAGGAAAGATGCACTGAAAGAAACATCTTGCATGATATCCAGTCCGCCTTCTTTGAAGTGATCATCGCAGTGCTACAACATGTCTTTCCTGAAGGAGTACAGAGCTTTATACGGGCATTGCAAATGTGAGCAAAGCAAAAGCCACTGTTTCTTAGGCACACTTTCATTTAACCCTGTGACATGCGGAGTAAATAGCTTTTTCTTTTAAAAAAGAAAAGCATCGTTCACAAAAATTAGATAGATTGCTTAAGATCATATCCCTTAGAAGAAGGAGCCAATGAACCTCAGTGTATATCGCTTCCACTGTAGCACTCCCAGGCTTATTTACGTGCTGCTTCCTTGTAAATGGAAGTGAAGCCCTCATACTATGCAGTTGGGTGCAGAAATGGCTTTATCCATTGTATTAACTTGCTGGGGCTCCTATAACAAAATTCTAAAGTCTTGGTGGCTTAAATAACCAAAAAGCAGAGTGTTGGCCAGCTCTCTCCTCAGAGCACCTGCTCTTGGCCTGCGGAAGGCTGTCTTCTGCCCGGGTCCTCTCATGGTCTCCCTTCTGTGCCTGCATGCCTCTTGTTCTCTTCTAACAGCATGAGTCAGATTGGATTCAAACCCACCGTAAAGGCTTTATTTCAGCTTAACTTGTTAAAGGCCTGATCTCCAAGTACACCCCAGTCTGAGGTTTTGGGAGTTGGGGCTTCAATATACTAGTTTTAGGGGAGGGTACCCATAATACAATATATACTATACAATATACTATATATACTATACAATAATACAATATACTAGTTTTAGGGGAGGGTACACCATCCTACCCATAATATGAACATACCAAAGCACTGATGTCTGCCTGGCCCTCTTGGCCTCAGAATTAGGAAGCTTGTATAACCTGAGTCATCTCTAATATTGTGTAGTGGGTAATGACAAAGAGATCAGCATTGCTGTCATCTTCAGTTGGCCAGTGTTTACTGTTTGCTTGACACCATTCTGTGGACTTTACACAAAGTGTCTTTCCCATCTCTTCAGCCCTTGTGATACAGCTAGATTCAGTCTCCATGTTATTCCTTTGCCTGATTTTCAGAGAAGTGAGTGCTTGTGAATGTCACAAGGCCAAGCAGAAAAGCAAATCCTCTGTGGCCTCAGCACTCCTTTTTGTATCAGCCTCCGTTACATTACCTTTCATCTCTCCTTTTCCCATTGTTTTGATTTCAGTCGCTGGAATGAATCCTTATTTGCATTTCCTTTATACAGTATTCAAAAATTTAGTGCTGTTTGATGCATTCAAATCTCTTAGGTATTCTGCTTCAATCCAAACTAAAAGTTTTGCCTTATCAGGGTCTCAGAGTTTCTTCAACAGCATAGAAGTTTACTTGCTCTGAATATTAAACCTGTAGGCTAAGACTAGTGAAGTTAAGAACTTTGCTTTTCCAACTTTACATTAGACCATTCATCAAATAACATCCCCTGCCATTACTAGGAAGGCATGTATAGTCTTGAGTATCAAGACAGTAGATAATACTTTCCAGTGCCGTGTAACACCTGTTATCTAAAGTCAGAAACATCTCTAATTTTGACTCTTCAGTTTCTAGAAAATTAGTTTACGATTTCACTAATTGTCTCAATTTAAAATGTGCAAGTAGATTCTCTGCTGTAGTTATAGATGAGGACTACTTACTTAGTTTGCTTTTGAAGAACAAGGTGATACTAGAAATGTTTTTGAAACATCCTGTTGTAGGAGAGAGCACTGAGTAAAGGTAAACGCCACACTGTCCACTGTGGGAGCTACTAGCACAAGGAGCTGCGGGACACCTGATATGTGGCCAATCAGATAAATATGCAGTAGACGTATAAAACACACACCAGATCTGCAAAACTCTGCATGAAGAGAAAGAATGTAAAATAGATGTTATGTTGTTAAAATTAATCTTATCTGTTTAGTTTTATTTTTTAAATGTGCATATTAGAAAGCTTTCAATTATACAAGATGTGATTGACAAATACAGTAAATGTTTAAATGTTTAAAGAAATTACAGGAAAAGATACACTGCCATTAATCCCCCTCAAAATATTCCCCTTTGTTTTAAACACATAAATGCCATCATTCTAGCCACTTTCTAAAGCAATTCTTGAAGTTCTTTTTTGTAAGATTCTTTATTTGTGGTGTCCTAGCTGCCTTTATGTCCTTCAGTGGTTTAAAATATTTGCCTTTTGTGGTTATTTTGACTTTAGGGAAATTTCAGGAGTTGCATGGTACCAGATCCAGTAAATAAAGTGAATGAAGTGTGATCTTTTTACAAACCTGCCTGTCCATAGTATTCACTGTATTTTTTTAATCACACCTCGTAAAGACACCCATGAAAGAGGACTTCCAGAACTGCTGCAGAAAGTGGCAAAACTATGGGAAAAAAGTGTTCTAAGCTTGAGGGAGTAGTTTGAAGGTGATGAATGGCAATGTATCTTTTACTGTAATGATTTTTTTTTTTAATTTAAACACACCTGTGATTTTCTTTCTCTTACATGTGGTAAGTAAAGTGACCCCGGCTGAGCCTGTCTCTGGTGCTGTACTATAGTATAGTGGTCCCCAGATGAGCAGCACACTCATTCAGGAGTAGTAAGTAATACACTGAATGCAGACAGAGTTGGAGAGCATCAACTCATTCATGTTTTCTAAATTTCCATTTTAATGGTTTATACTTTAAGATACAGCTGTAATGTTACAGCATACCTACTACACATAAGCATGGCACAGTTGCAAGTTTAAAACTGTTTTATTTCTGATACAGATTTATTGTTTCCAACATTTGGAAGCCTGTGCCATTAGTGTTAGGAGTCTGACAGACCTGTGTCCAGACCTCAGCCTAAACATTTATGGGCTGTGTGATTGGGATCAGGTCATTTAACCTTTCTAAGCCTCGTTTTATAAAATGTATAACTATTGTTTTTACTTTAGAGGGTCGACCCGAAGGTTAAGCATGTGGTGGAGGGAAGTATGGCATCCACTCTGTTTTCTCTACTACAGGACTCAGTGAGAACATATGTAAAGAAATTAGCACATTGTGCAGCCTGAGTAAATCCTAGTTCCTGCCCCCATCCACCACTCTAAATTACTGCTTATATTAGTCAGCTTCCCCATTGCTGGGACAAACAACCTGACCCAGTCTTTAAAGGAAAAGAGGTTTATTTTTTGACTCGTGATTTCAGAAGATTCAGTCTGTGGCTGGTTGGCTCCAAGACAAAGCATGGTGGCAGACTGCGGTGTTGCAACTGCTCACTCCTTGGTGGTTGAGAAGCAGAGTGGGTTGGAAAGAGTGCCAGCAAGAGATGCACTCTCCAAGGCTTGGCCCCAGTGACACACCTCCACCTGGGCCTTACCTCCTAATGGCATATTCAGCTGTGAACACAGTGGATTAATCCACTGTTGACTACTGCATCCCTATGATCCGGTCACTTTTCCATGTGTCTTACAGTCCACTGAAGCTGGCGGTTAAGTTTAACCATCACATCCACCACCACGTCTCATTTCATGTAAGAATGGCCATGAAAAGCACATACTAGTTAACCTGGAAACTCTCTGTGGCTAGATGTTGTCTAAGGAGAGTGCAGGAGGAGAGAGATCTTGGAAAGGACATCTGCCTATGTGCATGGTCAGTCAGTATCCATATTTGCCATAAACTGGGAGTTAGGAAGGTCTGTCATCAGGAAAATGCAGAGCCCACTTAAAAACCAAATGAGTAAGACAACAGGGTGGCATGGCTGCCCATCAGGGCCATCTGCTGTGAGCAAGGTTCCTGTCGGAAATGACTTCTAAACTTAATCATTTTATGATTCTGTATGTTGCAGAAACAGGTTTCTTTCAGGAGGTTTTATAAATTTGAACTTTTTTCCTCCAATTTTCAAATACTTTGTATTAGAATTAGAGTATAAATGACCCTGTACAGTGATAAGAAAATTCAGAATAGTTCAGCAGTGTTTCAACATTGATTTTTGTAATGACCTTGATAACACTGAGGTTATACTATAAAACAAAGCATTGTTTATCTAACTTGACACATTTGTAAGTAACAGTATGTCAATGCAATTACTGTGAAGAGGAACATCAACTTTCCTTACAATATTTGGACTGCTCTAATACACACTGGCTCAAGTGTAGTTATTTAATTGCTTCCTGCCGATGCACAGTTTCTGAACAGCTTTAGTGAATAAAAAAGAGCAGATGATTTATGGCCTCAGCCCTTTGGGCCTGACCTTTCCCTCCCTTGTTTTGGGCCTTCACATATGAAGTATTTCCATTTTATTCTACTAAATCTTATTAGTCTGCATTTGGCATCATTTTTATGCTTCTGATAAAAATCACCATATTTTAGTCTGTGTTGCTGAATAACTGCAAGAAATATTTGGCTCCTATAGTAATCATAAGTGAAGTAGAATTTAAAAAGAGTCTCAAAAAAGTGCTAGTAACCCTCAAAGGACATGTAGATGACTGTGTAGAAAAAACATTTAGCTTCTGGATGGGTTTAATTCTGATTACCCATTGCACTCTGTGGTATGGTTGGTACTTTCAAGTATGTATATTACTTCTGATTTTTATGAAAATCCTTTCAATTCCTGAAAAAGGAATTAAACATAACAGCTGTAGTGTTGGAGAATCTATTAAACCTACGAAGCACCCAGATATCTATGTCCTTTATGTATGGTATCTCCAGTTTTCATGATGGCACTGCATGACGCTTTTCTGTATAAGGGTGCTGAGGATTGAAAGGTTTTACA
This sequence comes from Heterocephalus glaber, assembly GCF_000247695.1. Next base: position 20,455,298 of record NW_004624735.1, on the reverse strand, counting down.
ACTTTCCCAAGAATATTCAACTAAAAAGTAACTTCAGCACAGGTTTTTATCTGACTCTAAAAATCATTATCTACCTGAGAAAGGTTTTATGTTATAAAATCATTGTCTTGTTTCATTACAAAGCAATTCCTCAGCCCCTTTATCTAAATAGGCATAGTAATAAAAGCCATCAGAAGCCAGGCGTACTTTTGGTGTATTTTCACATGCCAACTCCAAGAGAGAAATGAGACAGAGATTAGTATCATCATGTGCCTGTTGTGTTGTTTATGGTTGTTTCCACTGGCAGCTTTAGCATAATGGGCCCAATAAAATATTTTCAAATGTTGACCTGCAGAAGTCTAAAAATAATTTGGAACTGGCACTTTGGAAACAGTGATCTGTTGTTTAACTTAAGATATAACCATTTAAACATCAATAAAACTGTCTTTTGAATACTTATTTTTTAGATCAGCTTTTTAGAGCTTTTAAAATCAGTGAGCAATGAGTTGGTCTTGATTGAAAAGCTTATTAAACATGCCTTGTAAAGTTACTGTCAGATATACTTTTTGGTTTGTTTTCCCAGTGTATCTTAGTTACTTTTCTCCTTGCTGAGACAAAATATCTGACACCCAAAGTTCAAGGAGGAAAGGTTTATTGTAGCTCACAGTTTGTAGAGGTTTCAGTTCATAGTTGGCTGGCTGCAAGGCTGGGTGGCAGGCAACAGAGCAGGAGGTAGCAAGGAGCAAAATAGCAAACCAACAAGTGACAATCAGTGACCCTTTCTGTCCCTCATATCCTATTCAGGCTCCCCACCCATAGGGTGGGTAGCTCTCACACCCAGGGTGGGGCACCCTTAATCCTAGCATCCCACCAGGATTCAATCCTAGCATTACATCCTTGATCCCAGTGTCACACACCCTAGATCCAGCCACCTCCAAAAATCCCCACATGACTACATGTGGCTTTTGGGAGACATCTAGATAGAAACAGTAACACTGTGCTTAGAATCCTACCCAGGACCTCACGTACGCTAAGCATGCATTCTATCACTGAGTCATCTTCAGCCCACTAAATGTACTGTTATATAATCTGGTCCTTTGAGTTTGTTTTTTGTTTTTTGTTTTGGCTAATTGTCAACTATTCAAGGAACCTAAGTATAAACAGACCATATAAATGGTCAAGACTCAAATATTTCTAACACAGTACTAAGTAGACATTGACAAAACATGGATGCCAGCCCAAATTATACTGTACAGCTGTAAATACCTTAATTCTCAGCAGAAACCCTATAGAAAGAAAAAGGGAAACCAGTGATGAAAATGTAAAGCAACCCTGTTAAAGAAAACAAATCCCAGTGACATGTGTTAAAGCACTGTGGTAAGTAGAACATTCAGGACCATCTCAATGGAGATAGGGACCGCAACACCAGGATTTGGCAGTGGGCAAGAAGATTGGACCCTAACTGTAACATGGGCAAATGGGGATTCATAGTCAAGGAGCAGGGTTGGGTCCATGGATAGAAAATCCCCAAAAGGATCCTGGGTTACAGGGGATTCGGGCCAACGTGACATAAAAGGATGCTGCTGAAGGCAGCCAGGGTGATCAGACATTACCCAAGGCTGTGGTGGAAGATGAGGGCTCTGACCAAGTGTCAGAGGTATAGGGTTCCCTGCTAAAATGACCTAGCAGAGTTTTTGCTAACACTGGGTGTTTAAAGGAAGTCTGCATATGGCCCTCTCAGCAAAGGCTCAGGAGCCAAGAACACTTGGCCAAGCAAAGAATCTTTGTCAACCCTGACAGGGAGAAGGGGAGGGACCACCTAATGGCAAAGTGTGAGCATGAATAAATGCTGCTATTAATAATTATTGTCTTGTATCACCCATATTTATAGTATTGGTTACATTCAGAAGGATATATACCCTCAGATCTTAATTTTAACCTTAAAAGGCATGAATGCCATCATCCCCACTTTATTCTTGAGCAAACTCAGACTCATAGAAAGCTTAAATGAGTAGGTCAAGTTATACCTTAGTGACGCTGTTGATTTCAAAGCCCATTTTCTTTCCATTATAGTGGTGTTTTTCAAAGAATAGGGCACATATCACTGCTGTTTCACAATGTGATTTCAGATGTAGATGGTCAAAGACTTTTAAAAAATATTAGATTTCACGTTTTTGAGAAATTTCTGTAGGCAGATCAAGCCCTTACATTTATGAATATTGTTACTATAATTCACTTACAGTTAACTCATCAGAATTAAACATCACCCTAGAGGGGAATGTTAAATTTCTAATGGACCAGTGTGTGCATGAGTGGAGGTCCTGAAAGCAGCCCCCGGGCAGTGGAGGCTTGACAGACACCCCACCCAGGCAGTGGGCAGCCCCAGTGCAGCCCCAGTGCAGCTCACTTTAGTGGGACCTTTGGTGCATGACTCTGAGAACTGCCACTGGGATTTCCACTAAGTTACGTTGCTTCACTATTGGTATCTCAGTTGTATTGAAAATCATCTAAGGAATTCTGTAGCTTCATCATGAAACTTCTTAGAATTAAATTTACAAAAAAGGAATTTTTTTCAAGATTCATTAAATTAATAAACTTAGACTCAAATATCTATCAGTACTTATCAAGTTTTAGTGACTGTATTATGTGCTCCTATGCTGAGCATTTAATTTCCAAGACCAGTTAAGAAATAGTCTTTAATTTTACAGATAATGAAACTGGTGCTCAGAGGGCCTGAGTGTGACCAGAGTCAACACAGCCGAGCACAACCAGCCTCCTTACCAGTCCTCTTTCAGATCAAGCCCCTGTGCTACTGCCTCACCTAAAAATAAACAATACAAAAATTTCCTATAAACATAAAGAAAACTACAACTTTTCTTCTCACCATGTGGAATCTTTGTGGTTTATCTCCATGGTCTATGGTGACACGGTAGTGGGCAGAAGCATGCTGGGGTAATAAATCAATTGCCACTGTCAGCTTATTCTTTGATGTTCTTGAGAATACATGAGATTTATCACTGAGGAACTGAGGAATAATGGTAGTGTATGAAAACAAAGTCCACTAGGGAGATGTACTACATCATTTGGATTTAACGCTGCCATCTGCTTAATAGCATTGAGAAGACTACAGTGGCACTTATGATCAGCCACTCATAGCAGTGACAGATGCTGTGCAGAACGAACTTACCAGGAAAATGCGGACTGTGTGTTGGGGTTTATAAAAGAGCAAATGCGGTGGTTATTAAAGCCCAGTTTTAAATCTTCACTTTAGAATTGTAAGATCACTAAGACAAAGGTCTACTCAGTAAATCTGTTTTCTTTCTCTGTATTTTCTACCATCTCAAAATGTACTTTTATTGATCTGTGTAAGAAATTTAATAAGTCTTCATACATACTTTTGAGCAAAAGAAAATAATGTAATTTTTAAATAATTTTTGACTGTTGAAATTATGTGGCACGATTTATTAAACAATGGCTATAAGTCCTCATAAACCTGGATTTGAATCTCGGCCCCATGAATTCCTTACCTGTATGATTTTTGACCAGGTTATTTAACTTAATTGAGTTTTTTCTCATTTGTAAGATAGTGACTTTGATATTTGACATGCAAAATTATGATTAAATAATAGCGGATGTAACGTAGGTAATAGTTTAGTATGTTCATTGTAGCAGCATTTAGTAGGCCCCAGACTGTTCTAATCCTTTTTCTGCCTTGGAAAGGTGGATACTGTTATATCATTTTGTAGATGAGGGAAGTGATCCGCAATTATTATGGAACATTCTAGATCCACAGAGAGTAAGTGGTGGGGCTGGCACGGAACCCAGACAGTCACAGCACCGGTCGCACTGCTTCTGATGACTGTTGTTACTGTGGGTTCAGCTGTTGCACCCAGAGATGGTGACAGTCTTTCCCAAGAAAGACTCCAGTTGATACAATTCCGACAAGTAATCTGAATGAATTTCTGAATGCCATTTTGATTCCATTTTGTGGAGTAAAAGTTGAAGTCTCATTTACATTAGATTGTTTGGAGCCCTGAAAGACTACATTAGAGGCAGAGTCTAGAGGTCAATGCTGAAAGTTACTTGCTGAGAGATGACTTACAGTAGAGAATGTCAGTGTGTAGATTCTTCAGAATTTATTTAAACTTCACTTATTGAACTCATAACTTTAGAAATCTGATAATTTAGACTTGATATGGGTTGTATTTTTCTCTTTTATTTGTCATCACCAAGGAATATTGCTTTTGAAAGCTATTTATAAGTGTATTACCGGGGACCTTACAAATATTTGTGACCTATGATTCATTATTTGACCAGTAAGTACTTGAACTTAAAATATTCCAATGAGTGTTTGGTAGTAAATCTACTGACAGTCTCCGTAAGAAGGACAGGAAGTTTCTAGTAGAATCCAGAGAAAGTGATGAATCTCTGTCCTCACTCATCCCATTGGTAGATTTGGGTACAGTTAATTAGAACTGGTAATGAGATTTGAGGAAAAGTTACTAACTCTGTAGCTTTGGGTTGAATTTGGAAATTCTACATTATGGAATTCTAAGAATTAATTGATATGGAAATATTTTATGTACTAATACATCACTAAACAAATGGTAGCTGTTATTCTTTGCCAGTTTTTCTCATTAAATGCAAATGTTGTATCACTGTTAAATTTATACTTAAAATTTTTTGAGTAACTGAGTTGCAGTTTTATTTTTGATGTTCTCCCCTTTTTTAGCATCCTAAAGCATGGGAACCAGTTGTTTTTACCCGACTAACCTCCTAGAAAGTAGAGTAGGATCCTCAGTCCCACAAGTGTATCAAAGAAGGTAGAGTACAAATGGAATCAGACTCGACCTCTCCATGTAGCAGCTATGCTAGTGATATTTCATTTTCCTCATCTACAGATGGGAATGGTAACAGCACCTATCTCAGGGTGGTTGTAAAGATTAACAAGAGAGACTATACTAAGCGGCTTAGGATAGAAACTGGAATCTTGTACTCAACATGTTCATTGAATCATTTCAGTAATCTATCATTGCTCAGTGTGTATCGGTGCTCAGCAGTACTGTAGTGACTATGGTGGGGTGACCAGTAGCATCTCCACCATCACCCTGTGGGAGGTCACTTCCAGACCACTTCCTGCCTGGCCATTCTCCATACACTATACCACCAGCTGGACTGGTGTACACTGAAAGTTTAAAAGCAATAATGATTTCTGTTTTTATGCTGGTCATTTCTTACTCTGAAACTTTAATGTTCTATGACGGATCAGATATATACATAGGACACATAGAGGAGAAGGTAGGGAATTAATTATCAAAACTTTACTGGGCACGGTGACACGTGCCTGGTAATCTCATTTACTAAGGAGGCTGAGGTTGGAGGTTAGCCAGTCCAGCCTATCCTGAGCAACTTTGCAAGACCCTGTCTCAAAACACAAAATAAAGCAGAAGGCTGGGGATGTAGCTTAGTGCAAAGAAGGCTCTGGGTTCAATCCCCAGTACCAACAAAAACAAAACTAAATTTCTATGTAGGTTGAGGGTTATAGATCTGTGGTAGAGTGCTTACTTAGCATGCATGAGGCCTTGGGTTCCAACACAGCATGGAATTGGGTGGGGCAGGGGGCATCTGTGGTCCCTAAATCTGCCAGTTAGAGGGATTCCTGTCCCATTTGAAGATGAATTTATGTTGATTATAAAATAGAAATATTTAATCCAGTTATGATTTTTTAAAATTGATTAGTAAAAAAAGAAGTAAATATAGTCTCAGACTACTAAATTTTCAGACATAATGATTGTAAAATTCACAAATATGTGTTTAGGTATATAGCCTGATATGACACTTTAGATTTAGAAAAAAGCATGTATGGGGCCGGGGATTTAGCTCAGTGGTTTCGCCACCTGCTGCGCAAGTGCAAGGACCCGAGTTCAATCCCCAGTACCAAAAAAAAAAAAAAGAAAAGAAAAAAGCATGTATGTATCAACTTGGCCAAAGTAATAGAAATAAAAGTGTCTTAAGTTGAGGGTGAACCAAGATTTGATAAAAATGAAGAGTATTTTACTTGTTTTAGCTGGTTCTCTTGGATTTGAATCACTGGTCTGCCGTTGCTGGCAGTGATATCTGACAGTATCACTGCAGGCAGGTTACTTCACTTGTGCTCAGGGGTCCGCAGCTATAGGCTGAGATGATCCTAGTAACTGCCTCACAAGTTGTTAAACTTAAATGAGTTCATACACGGAAGCATGTTGATGCCTCACACATTGCAAGTGGTATTTCTAACTACCACTAATGTTCTGTAATCTTTAACTAAAACCTTCACAGCTAAATGTCTCAGATTCAGACCTTTGGAGTTTCAGAAAGACCCTCAGTGCAATACAGTATCATAATAATACTCCAGTGAATATTAATTGGCTTTGGATTATTTGAAGTTTGTGGTCAAAGAAAATGTGATTACAAAGGGATGAAAAGCACGTGTAGTAATTTGAAAATCAAGGGGATTTTTTTTTGCTTTTGAGGGGCTTGCAGCTTTGGCAGTTTGTAATGACGTTAAGTATATCCACATTGGTAGGCTGCCAGTTAGAAGTAGTGAAGGACCAGTGTAGGACCATTCCCTCTGCTGGAAGCCATCTCTTTCACAGGGCCTTTCTTGATCTGCCCATGAGTTTCCAGCCTCATCTCAAGTCACTCACTGAGGCAGTCCAGTTTGTTTACTCACGGCTCATTTATAGTTTGCTCAACTACATATTAAAATTAAAGCACTGGGCCGGGGATTTAGCTCAGCGCCATAGCACCTGCCTGGCAAGCGCAAGTTCTGAGTTTGATCCCAAGTACCCGCCCCCCCCAAAAATTAAAGCACAATCTCTGTGAGTAAATTCAACACTATCAAAAATCTTCATGGCCTCTTCAGTTATTTTCTTTACATATCCTTTTTAAAGACTTTTAGAATTTTCAAAATAATACAAACAGGACAGTTTGCTTTCCTTTGCATTTGTTCCTCTGCTGGATGGCTTGCAGCAGAGACACAGGAGCTGAGGTCAGTAGTTATATTATCCATAGACTTTTCTTGACTATTTACCTCATGTCCAGTTGCTGCCATGTTCTGAAAGGCAGTCTTCTGTATTTTCAGAACACTGTGTGCCTCCATCCTCTAGTACTATCTACGAGGTGATTGAGAATCCATCTCTTCGAATAAAGAGCCCCTCAATGACAAGGACCCTCTTCTACTCATCTCTTCATCCTGACAGTGACTGCAGTACTAGTCAGAAAAGTAATCTGTGTTTTCCAGTTGAATTAGTAACATTTACATCTGCATCTCTTTTAAAAGTCTTTTTATTAGAAATACAGGAAGAAATCTGGTACCATTGAGACTCTACTGTGAAAATTATTGTTTTCCTCAACTATGGCTGCACAGAGTCCTATGCAGTCTTAAAAAAAAAGTATGCTCAAAAGATCTCCTGTTTATTTTTTTTCAAGCTGAGGCTTGGTTCACACCAGCTGTCTATAAACTTTTTAAATTTTACAGGTAATTTTGATAAGCAACCAAGGTTGACAACTGTACTTCACTAAGTAAGTACAATTTAAATGAGGCATTAGGTAGAAAGAATTGGGCATAGCTCCTAGTAGATAATTGGTAAGTAAATATTTGTTTCCCAAAACCAGAATTATTAATTATAATAATGACAATAAATTAAATTATAAATATTATAAATTATTCTTATTTTTGGAGCATCTTCCATTCATTTGCTTAGCAAACAACTATGGGTTACCGGTTATGGACCAGAACTTATCCTCAGTGCTTAAGAACTGTTGGTTAGCAAATAAGGATAAAGATTTCTGCCCTTGTCAAGCCTAAATTTCAGTGGTGACACTGAATATAGGAGAGATGTTCAGCGTGATTGAGAAGGTGACTTGAAGAGGTGTCAGTGTGCTCAGGGGATGTCAGCAGCAATGGTCTCTGCAGAAGCCCTGTGAAGGGAGTCAGCCCATGTGCTCTGGTATCCTTCAAGTTGTAAGTTTCTTCTGATTGAATTCGTAATTTAAAATTCTTCTGAATAAGAAACTTTATATTCCTTTTGGAATAAAATATCTTTGAACAATTTGGAATAAGCTTTAATGTTTCAAGAATATAATTATTTATCTAAAATTAGTACCAGTACAATTGAAAGAAATTACAAACTTGAAACTACAGGAGACTGTTGATGGCACACACTGATATCTTAGCCTGTAAGCAGTTGTAGGTGGAGACATGACTCTAAAACCAGTCCAGTCTGCTGGTTATACTGGCACATAGAAGTCCTCACCTTACGAACACTCGAGTTACAAATTTTCACAGGTGTACTATATAAGACTCATTTTGTCAGCTCACAAATGAATCTGACTTATGAACAACTCTTGCAGAACAGAACTGATTTGTAAATTGAGGACTTACTGAACCTGTAATCCCAGCTACTTGGGAGGCTGAGGGAGGAGAATCACAAGTAAGTTTGAAGCCAGTCTGGGCAACTTAGCAAAATCATGTCTCAAAATAACACATAAAAAATAAAATGTAAAAACAAAATAAAAATGTAACTAACTTACTGGTAGGAGCTTACCTAGCATTTGAGGGTTCAATACTTAGTTCCACCACCAAAAAAAAGAAACAAAAAGAAAAAATAGAAAAAAAGAATAAAAATATCCATACCCTGATCCTAGAATCTTTGGATATGTGACCTTACATTGTAGGTGGGACATTGTAGATGCACTTAAGTATGGACTTGAGTTGGACAAATTATTCTGAAATAACTGACAGGTCCATTATAATCACACGGGGCCTTAAGAGTCAGAGAATGTGTGACTATGCAAGAAAGACACTGAAGAATCCAACCCTGCTAGTTTGGATGACAGATGGCAATCACAATGCTGATGACTGGAGGGGAGGAGTCACGCAAGCTGGACTAGATTAGCCTTTCCATGCTGGAAGGGCAAGGAAGCAGGTTCTTCTGGAAATAAATGCAGCCCTCCCGCACCTGAACATCAGTGAAGTAAAACTCATCCCAGACTTCTGGACTGCAGAACTGCAAAATCAGTGTGTGTTAAATTCCTAAATTTGTAGAAGGCCTGGGGATTTAGCTCAGTGGTTCCAGTGCCTGCCTTGCAAGCGCAAGGTCCCGAGTTCCATCCCCAGTACCAAAAATAAATAAATAAATAAATAAACAAACAAACAGCTTGATGTAAATTTCTAGACATTTATTACAGCAAAAATAAAACATGAATATGTCAATGAATTGCCACACAGAAGGAGAGATCCTTTGCAGGTGTAAATATTTTCTTAATTTTCCTGTTCTCATAAAACATTCAACCGTCAATAAAACGCTACGAGATAAGACAATATAACAGATAAGAAAGACAATATAGAAGTAGGCAGTTAGCCCAGATATTAGCGTTCCCAGACAAGGTCTTAAAAGTTGAACAAGTGAAAGTTTGAGCCAAGATGGAAACTTTAAAAAGAGCCAAGTGGAAGTGCTAGAAATGAAAAATTACAATATCAGAGATGAACTCTCAGTGTACTTTCTAGAAGATTGTTACAATAGAGTAAATAAGAACCTGAAGATGGATTAATAGAAATTATTCAGATAGACACACAGAAAGAGAAAAAGAACATTGAATATGGATCTCTGAGACAACATAGAACAGTTTTGTACTAGTCAGCTTTTCATTGTGGGGACACAATATCTAACATCCACCACTTAAAGGAGGAGAGGTTTAATTTGGCTTACAGTTCAAATGATTCAGGCTGTGATTAGCTGCCTCCAAGGCAGTATCATCATGGTGACAGAGGAAGCAGGTGCCGAGGGATCAGACAGTACCAAAGAGGAAAAATCACGGATTCAGATGTATTACCCAAGATCACACTTCCAGATACCTATAAATGTGCTTTACTAATCCCCTCAACAACTCCAAGCCAATTAAGTTAATACAGTTAAGCTTATTCACCATATTCCACCCTGTCTTAGTTTTCTTGTTGCTGAGACAAAATACCCAACACTCACATGTTAAAGAAGGGGGGGTTATTTCAGCTTACACTTTGTAGAGGTTTCAGTGCATAGTCAGCTGGTTCCGAGGTACGGTTGAGGGGTATCACAGAAAAGAAACAGTTCATGTTGTAGCAGGCAGAGGAAGCAAGCAGGATGTCTGCCTTCTTTCTGTCCTTTTATATTCCATCCAGGCTACCAGCCTATTGATTGGTACAACCCACACCCAGAATTATGCAAAACCAATTTAATCATTACACACCCTTAATCCCAGTATCACACACCCTAATCCAACATCACATATCTGTGATCCAGCTACCTCTCCAAATCCCCACTTATGAGCCCATGATGCTTTGGGGGTCAGGGGGGACATCAAGATACAAACCATAACACACCACCTGTCAGTGTGACATGCAAGCACATCTCCTTAAGCCACATGTACACTCCAAATAAACACAATAACAAGTTCATAATTCCATCTAACATCATATAACTATCTTACATGTAACAACAAATACACTAATCCACTTCCCAAAGTCTCAGCAGCATTTTTCAGAAGTCTGCGTCAAAGTCCCTTCTGAGACTCAATGCAGATTCTTAGCCGTGAACTTTTGAAAAAAATCAAGAACAAGTTACATAATCCCAAGATACAGCGGCAGAGGGTAAATAATTTGTACTCTAAAAGAGGAATAAGGATATAGAAAAGAATGGGACCAAGACAAGACCAAAACCAGCAGGGCAAACAATAAGTACTCTTGCTCCATGCCTTGCATTCAGTTCACACAGTCATGAGGTATGAGTTTGAGAGTGCTTCAGCAGCTCTACCTCAATGGCCTTGCTGGTTACAGTCTACGTGACCTTAGGCTGTCTCTCCTCACAGTTGTCTCTCCTCAGTTTCCTTGGCAGATATTTCACATTTCTGGCATCTTCTACTTCCTTTGGTCCCCACTGTACCTTCAGATTCATTCCCACAACTTTATGCACTGTCCTTTAAGGGGCTTCTTCTAGGCCTTCCTCTGAAATCTGGATGAAAGCTTTGTTCACCCAAAAATTCTTGCATTCTGCATGCTGGTTAAAACCTGCATCATATGAATGACTCTAAGATCTGCCATCAGTGCAAGTAGCCAGTCCCCTTTGGACCTCTGAGTGCACAGATGACTGAGCAAAGTTAAATGAATACCCAGGGATCAGCTCCCTTGGGACCCATTCTCAAGCAGGGGCCCCAGTAGCTCTCTTGTCAGATGAAAGGTGCATACTTTTTGCACCTTTGATCCTGAGATTGGTGGTGTCTTGCTGATTCCTGAGATGCCATCAAGTTATCTTTCTTCTTTTCCTTATTGAAAGTAGTTTCTGTTCAAAGGCACTAATCTCTTCAACAGCCACACTGTCTTTGGCCCCATCTTTACACCCATTCCCTTTTGGGCCAAAATTTAAGTTTTTCAAAATTCTTGTCTGCATTCTGCTCCAAGTACTGACTATAAATATAACTAAAATCAGCCAGCAGTGCCCATAGCAAAACCTGAGTGTTAGGCTCCCCCCAAATTTCCTCCACCAGATCAATTAGTGTATAACCCTTAAATTTAGCTTCCTGCAAAGTCTGAGGATGTGGGAGAAAGGTGAACAATTTTTTTTTTTTGCCAGACTGTAACACAAATGGCCTCCAGTTGACTTCCCAAGAGTCCTCATTCCTAACTAAAGCTTCATGAACCTGGTCAAAATTGTCCACATTCCATACAGCATTCTGGTTGTCTAAGAATTACACATCAGATTATGCATACAGCATTCTAGGACTTCTCTAGCCCACTTCACCAAACTTTTCTGAATTCTTCGTGCAAGCCAGTTCTAAAGGCTTCCAAACCATATGGTCAAGTACAGTCATAGCTGTGATCTTCTTCTGGTACCAGTTTTTGTATTCGTCAACTTTCTGTTGCACAGATATAATACCCAGTATCCACCACTTAGAGGAGCACAGTTTCTAATTTGGCTCACAGTGTCAGGGGGTGTGCAGCTGAAAAGAATGTGTATTCTAAATTGGTGGGGTGGAAGACTCTGTAAACATCTGTTAAGTTCATTTGTTCAAGAGTATGATTGAGTTCTTGTATTTTGTTGCTTATTTTTGGTTTAGTTGATGTATCTATGTGACAGTGAGGTATTGAGGCCACCCACTATTATTGTGTTAGTGCTTATTTGATTTTTCATGTCTGTTAGTATTTTTTTTATATAGTTGGGCACATGAGTGTTTGGTGCATATATGTTTATGATTGTCATCTCTTCTTCTTGGATTGTTCCCTTTACAAGGATATAGTGTCCTTCTTTGTCTCTCTTAATCAGTGTTGATTTGAAATCTACGTGATCTGCAAAAAGGATAGCTACTCCTGCTTTTTCGGGGGTTCCTGTCGCATGGAGTATTTCCACCCTTTAGCTTTCATTCTATGCGTTCTTTTTTGTAATTAAGTGTGTTTCTTGTATGCAGCATATTGTTGGATCTTGCTTCTATTCTGCCAGTCTATTTCTTTTGATTGGTGAATTTAGACCATTAACATTGATGGTTATAACTGATATGTATTGTCTTATCATTGTCATGACTTTTTCTTTTTGTTGGATTTTCCCCCTTTGCATTTAGTTTCTTGTTGTGCCCGATGGATTCATTCTGCTGGGCTTCCTGGGGTTGTGATCCTTGTTGTCTTTTCCTAGGATTTTCTCTAAAGTTTTTGGTTTGCTGGTTTGGTATTCATGCAGTTCCTAAGGTGCTCTTTGTCATGAAAGTATCTTATTTCTCCATCAATTTTGAAAGATAGTTTTGCAGGTTGCATCAGTCTGTGTTGGAGGGTGTTTTCCTTTGGGGCTTGGAATATGTCACTCCAAGCTCTTCTTGCCTTGAGGGTTTGCATTGAGAAGTCTGCTGTGATTCTGATGGGCTTTCCTTTGTATGTGATTTGTTTCTTTTCTCTAACTGCTTGTAGAATTTTGTTCTTCTGTTGTGTTTATATGCCTATGTGTAGATTTTTTTTTTGATCAAGGCTAGTTGGCTTCCTATATGCCTCACTTATCTATATGTCAAGTTCTTTTCCCCTGCTTGGGAAGTTTTCTGCCATCACTTCTGTGAAGAGTTTTTTTTTTATATCGTCTGCACTCCTGTTTCTTCATTGACTCTGATCAGTCTTATGTTATTCTTCTTTGCATGATCTAGCAGCTGCTGGATTGATTTCTTGTGGTCCCTTGCTATTTTATGAAATTTTTCTTTTTCCTGGTCACTAATTGCAATCTTATCTTCTGTATCTGAGATTCTGGTCTTCACATCTCACATTGGCTCATTCTGCTGTGTAAACTGTCAATGGAGTTGGGGTTTTTGGGGGTTTTTTTGGTACTGGGGATGGAACTCGGGACCTTGCGCTTGTGAGGCAGGTGGCAGAACCACTGAGCTAAATCCCTGGCCCTCAATGGAGTTTTTAATCTCCTGCAAATCTGTTTGCATCTGTTTTATGGATTCCATTTGTTTCCAATGTTGGGATTCTATCATGTTCCTCAGGTCCTCTATTTTTTATCTTTGTCCTCTCTAGATTTATTAATCCTTTCGTGCACTATGGGCACAATCTCTACTGTTAACTAAGAAATTATTTCTGATTTCATTTTTTCCAGATCCTCTTTTGTTGACACTTCAGGGACTCCAAGTGATTGAGTATCAGATTGTTCCATCTTGTTTCCCTTTGGGGTTGCTGTAGGTGATCTGGAAGTCTGGTTTTGAGGCTTGTTTACATGTCCTCTCATTTCAATGGGTGTAGGGTGTTGTGCTGCTGGTGCCTGCATGGCTCACCTTCTTGGTGCTGGAGGTGGTGGTATGGTGGCCTGGAAGATTCACCTCCTCTGCACTGGGGGCAGCTCTGCTCCTCAGCACTAGTGGTGGTGGTAAGGCAGCCTGGAAGGTCCACCTCCTCTGGGTTAGGGGCAGCTCTGCTCCTCGACATTCGGGGCAGTGGTCTAGAGGCCATTCTTGTGATGGACCTAAATACCATCCTGTAGAGTTTCACATATTTTTCTAATTCTTCTAAATCAAGTTGGTCTCTAGTATACTTTACTACGGGTAATGGGTGTCTTTTGGTGTACTAGCCTGCTTGCTGCTCGTCCTGCCTCCACTCTTAACACTTTGCTACCATTTGTAGTGCAGTCAGAGCCAGTTCTCCCATATCATCACATGCTTTAATAATAACTTGCAATTTTTCTTCATACTTGCAATTTACATTGAAGAGGGTCAGTGTCTGTTTCCTTTAAATCTGTTCGCTCCCATATCCTCCAGTGCCTAGCACACTGCTGAAAGATACAAAGTGCTCAGTATATATTTAGTTAATAAATACAGACAGGTGGAATTTTACTTGGTATTGGTTTAAAACAAAGTAGGTATTCTTGCTTCTATTTCTTAACATTGAGTTTAAATGCAGCAGTATAGATGGCTTAAATTATTTTAATTTTGTGTATTTAAAAAGTAAGCCTGTGTAATTTGTATGCAAATAGAAGCTTTAGTGCCACCAGATTCCACTGAATAATCTAAAAATCATTTGCCTATCTAACATTGTCTTATATGGTGCAGACAGTCCTATAAAAAAATCTCATGAGGCTTCCTTTCAGATTATTTCACATATGTAACTATTGTAGATCACAATTCTCCCTTAAATCATAATAGATAATGCTTTGAAATCAAATTATCAGATGCATTTATTTGTCAGAAATCTCCCCAAAAGATACCTCATTTAGCAGAAGGATGGGGATTGTCTATAAAAACAAATGCAAGATTAACAAATGATCCAGTAGAAACACTGTAAAAGGCTCAGAAAAATGCTGATAGACCATTACTGATGCTATTGGAAGAGCCAAAAGTCTAAAACCCAAAAGATTACATATCCTGGCACCTATCACTATGGTACTTGGAGAGTCGAAACTGAAAACACAAATAAACAGGCCCCATGAACTCAACTTTGATCTTCTCTCCCCAAAAATGTTTTTGTATTTTTGAACTTGAATATGGATTTCAGATTTCTGAACTTAATCTTGGCAACCTGCCCAGACTCCTCCTCCTTCAGAACGTCTTCAGGATCTCATCCCAATTCTCAGAACTTCCCTTCCAGGCCAGTGTGTATGGCTGCTCTCTTCATGAGACCTTCCTTCGCCTCCACCTGAAAATCGTAACATGCAGTCTCAATACTTCATACAAAGAATTCTTATTATTTGTGATGTCTTATAATATGAATGTAATTGATAGTACTTTTTGAATCATCCTTGCCGGAAAAATAAGTTGTAATCAATGAATCTCTTTTCCTTGCAGATTTTGAAAAGAAATCTTAGTTCTAATGATAATGGTTTTTAATTCATTGTTGAAATTAACTGAAAACTTCAGAAGAAGGAATTTGAGCTCTGCCTTCTGTTGTGTGACCTCAAGCAGCCACAGAGTGACCCTTGTGAAACCTTATGTTTAATTCATAGAGTAGCAGTGTAGTGCTCACCTTCCTGAAAGTTCAGTGAAATTGTAAAATTGCAGAATCCTATGCAAATAGAAGGAAGCTGTCAGATATTGTTATTTTTCTTAGAGTTGTATCACTAGATAAGTTTCTCACTCCCTTAGGTCAGAATTAATATTGGCTGAATAGATTATATGATATCAAATAAGCATTCTGGGGGAAATATATATTTAGAAAGGACTAATGCTTTAATATTATTATCAGCAGCTTTCCTTGAATAAGAACTTAATATACATATGTGACACATTATTTCTTTAGCCTTGCAACAATCTTAAGAAACATGTATTTTTAAAATAATTTTATAGATGAGAAAACTGAATTAACTTTGCCTAAGCTTACAGAAAGTGCTGAAGCATGTATTCTGATATGTTTGTTTCACTCCAAAGCCTGGTTCTTAATGACTGTTAACTTTACAACCATCTTCTTCCAAAATGATTTTAGTAAGATAGAGAAACCTACTGACAAAGCAGATATGAGTGTATTGGGAAGGGCAGCAAGCGGCAGTGCAGAGTCCTCTTGAGTGGTCAAGACTCTGTATGGGCCACTCAGGTATGTTGGGGAAGGAGAAGGCACAGCATGGATTGTGCAGAGTCTTGTAGACAACATTGCTTTTCTTTTACTCTACTTTTTCTAAGAATCTAATAAAAATTCTTAGTGACAAAGAGACAAAAATCCCAACACCCAAGGTTAAAGGAGGAAAGGTTTATTTGGCTGACAGTTTGTAAAAGTTTCAGTTCATAGTTGGCCAGCTCTGAAGCTGGGTGGCTTGGCAGAGGAGAAACAGTTCATGGCAGGCAGAAGGCAGTAAGCAGCAAGTGGCAAGCAACAAGCAGTGACCCTCTTTCTATCCCTTACACCCTATCCAGGCTACCCACCCTAGGGCAGGTAGCACTCATACCCAGGGTGGGCCAGCCTTAATCCTAGCATTACATCATGAATCAGTCCAGCATCACATCTTTGATCCTAGCATCTCACACCCTAGATCCAACCACTTCTGGAAAACCCCACCTATGACCACATGAGCCTTTGGGGGACCTCCAGACACAAGCCATGACAAAATCATTGTTTGTTTGTTTTAAATTTCTTTAACCATCTGTACCTTTCAATAGGCAGGAGTAGCAGGTAGCAGAATAGTTCTTTGCTGACTCAGTAAGAAAGCATGTTTTAAGGTATCAGTATCAGAAAAATGGAATGATTCTAGAAGTGCCCCTTCTTTCTATATCTTAAAATATCTTGTATGACTGACTGAGGCTCTGAGTTAACCATGGTTCAGTCGAATTAGATGTTTCTTTTTCTGTTACAAAAGAATGGAAACAGCTCCAGGCCAGTGTGGGGATCCTAAGTGGTCACTAAAGATCAAGCTTCTGCATTTCTCACATCCTCCCTAAGCCTGCTTCTACCCTCAGGCTTATCTTGGTCCCAGTGGCTCTCTTAGTTGCAGCCATCAAGTTGGGGTTCAGGCAGGAAGAAGGAGAAAGTAAAGCATGCTCCCCTGTTGGTCAGCCCTTTGTTAGGAAATTTCCTGGCAGCTTCACTTTGTAATGTTTGCTTCTGTCTCAGTGACTGTGTAATCTGCAAAAGTGGCCAAGAAACAGATTTTTGGAGGGAGATTAATATATTATCACTGCCATACACACCCCCATCTTATTCGGACTCTGTTGGTGAGAAAGGAGAAAGTACATGCTAAATAGGCAACACATATCAATTGATTCTTCTCCTTGAAATATGAATTAGTTTTTTTCCTTTTCTTTTTTTCCTTATACTAAGATATACTGTACATAGAACAAAGAAACTCACACCTGTCTGAAACAAACATTTCAATTACTGTTTACAGTATACACCCCTGTGACAGAGAGGAGAGCATTTTCAGCACCTTAGAAGGTTCTCTAGCTTTTTCTTTGAGACCTTGAGTATGAGACACCTTAATTCCAGTAATCTCCTTTTGTCTCCTTGAATTACATGGCTTTTTTTTTTTTTTTTTTACAAAAAGCACATATCTCTTATGAGTCTGAGAATGTAGCGATTGATGGTTAAATTAGATGGTAGTAAAAAGCAGGTGATATGGGAAGAATCTGGGATAGAAATTCAGGATAACTGGACTTTTTCCCTGCATCCATTGCAGTCTAGCCGTGTGTCTCTAGGAAAATCAGAGGCTTTCTTGTTACCAAATCAGATTGAATATTGTTCTGTTTAACATGTTGTTTTCCTCATCTTTGTCTAGCTTTTATCGTCATTGTCAGTTTAGACTTTTCTTCTTCTGGCAAACTTTGCTGTGTTCCTAAAGCTAATTTAGACACCCTACCTGAGTCCTTACAGAACTCTGGACTTCTCAGTATCATAGTACTTATTCCATTGCCAGTCTCCACTTGTCTGACTTGCCCACAAGACTAAACGTCTTGTATGGTATCGTAATGACCAAATCTTGCTTTCTGCTCCATCCATTCCCAAGGCTGGCACACAGTAGGTGCTCTGTAAATGTTGAACTAATGTTGAATGAGGAATATGATAAATTCCTACCAAGATCATCTCACAAAGGTTAGAAGACATCAGAGTTTCCGTCTTAAATGGTAGAAAGCTGTTGGGTTTTTTTCAACTTAACCTTATAGATCCAAGGGAATATCTCTATTGCAAGTGTGTTTTAAAGATGAAAGACAATTCATGGAAGTGCCAGCATGATACATGGCTTATGATTGACATTTGATGAGGGATGTCTATTAGAGCCATAGTAAACCTTTGTTTGTGTGTCTCTGCGTACCATGTAACACAAGCTAATTACACTCACACCAGAGAGCTGAATTGTGGTGGGCCTCCTACATCAGGAATCCTTCCAGGACACACGCGGCATTGCCTTCTCTGAACAGTCTGTCTTCCTGAGTCTTCCGACGTGAAATGTGGCTCTCTCAAGCTCTGTGAGAGAAGAATAACAGAAAAAGAACCCTAAAGTCTCCTGAGAGGTTCAAGCTTAGACATAAAATAAGAACTTTCTGGCAGGCTTGTTCAAGTGTGTTACTGAGACAAGTTATCCTGACTCCTTCTCTGGAAGTCTTTGAAAATAATCGTTTCTGTCAGTTAATTAAGACGGTTTAGCCTGAAGGGCAGCAGATAGGTCACATGACCTCTCAAGATTGATTTCTTCCCTTTGATTCAGCAAAGTACCAGTAAGTTCCTACACTTTGCAGTAGAGGTAAAATTTAAAAGTTGTTTCACAGTTGAGAGGGGAAAGATCAGAGATCAAAAGCAAACTTGTGTCTCTTTTTCTCTGGCAAACCTGTATTGGCATTTAAAATCTTGGACAAAGTAATTGTTAAGGCTAAGATTAAGAGTCAAGATTTATTTTGTATTAGTAGTGGCAGGCCAATGAGAAGTTTTTGAACTCATTTAATTATTACTCATTTGTCATCACCCTGTCATAGAAGACACAGCTGCAGGACCTATTTATTAAGCAGTGACTATAAGCCAAATAATTTATTCATTTCCTCTTTCATTGTTTTTGTTGAGTATTTTTTTATATCTGAGATACTTCTGGAAGTTGGAACTTAAAAGATTTAGCTGCCTTCCAAAAATTACACTGCTTTTAGAGGAAAGAATGGGGTTCAAAACTAACTGAACTTTAATCCAAACTCATCGTTGGCTCTTCTGAGTCTCCATAAAATTGATTGACTTTGCTTATAAAATCCTGCTACATACAATTCGACCTGACCCTCCAACAGCCCTGGGAAACAGGTAGCAGGTGACATGGAGCAGCACCTGTGTGAGGTCCAGGATAACAGGAAACTGAACGAAGTGGCCCTTCAGATCCTGTTGGACCCTGTGAGCTGATGTAGCATCTGAATTTGAGTAGCAGAGATGCTGGGAGAGCTGGGGCTCTCACTCCAGAGCACCAGGTTCCTCCTATCAGCCCTCTGACTGTTCCATGTCAGCCGATGTACCAGGATGGCAGATTTTGGAAAAGATTTTGAAGATGGTCGAGAATGTACAGTCTGGCAGCTGTGATGGGGCAGCAGAGGTAGAAGTAGCTTCTGAAAGGATGTGTCTGTTGGGACAGGCTCTGTGTGAGGTAGCGGGGAGTCTGAGACATGGGACCAGCCCAGCATGTTTAGTAGTGTGTGCATGGGGTGAGGCGTGTCTGATGGAGCTAGGTTAGGAAACCCCTAGAACGCGTCCTGCCATCGCCCAGATCCCCCGAAAGAATGTGGAGCATGGCCATGTTCTGGATCAAATTTGTGCCGGAGGGAATGCCGTGACTCATTAAGCTTCGCTCCTGAATGCTGAAACTTTCTCCGTATCAGCAGCAAGGCTGTGCCACTTGCTGGTCATGTTCTTCTCTCCTTTTGGAACTTGTCTGTCTGGCAGAAGGGGCCTAGGGTAGGCCTGTGGTAGCATTCCGCGTACCTTCCCTGTGAGGTTTAACTATCTCTAGCTTTTGACTTGAGACTCTTCCTTTCACCTGAACACTTAAAGGCCAATGTGGGTTGCAATTATCCCGATTTAAATAATGTGTTACATCTCAAGGACTAGGAGGCCTGAAGTGAAAGCGAGAGATGGGGAAAGAGCAGTAGGTGGAACAGACAGAACACCTACAACCTTTGAGGATTAAATCATTGTGCCCCAGAACAACTATAATAGTTCTACCAAAGATCACTCACCATAGATCACCATAACAGATATACTAATAATGAAAAATTTGAAAAATTACCAAACTGTGACACAGAGAGATGAACACATGCTTTTATGCAAGGTTGCCACACGCCTTGAACTTGTTTTAAAAAAAAATGCATTATGTGTAAACCATGATAAAGTGAACTGTAGTAAAATGAGAAATTCCTGAATCCCTTTGTTGGTAAGTGTATGTGAGTTTTATTCCTAAAGAAAATTATTTATTTCAAACCTAAGCTTATTTTCCTCTTTTCTTATATTCTTGGTACTAATAAATAACACATAGCAGTGAGGGAAGGGAAACTGCTCCCATGCTGATGCTTTTTGGTGGCTCAGGAGACTCTGCATTTCTGTTGCTCATGGAAATTCTAGTTGCTGTGTGACTCCTTGCTTATCTGCGCAGAAGACGGGGCTTTTTGATCGTGACATTGTGTGAGGTCTGAGATGAAGCCGCTGTGAGAGTGGGCTGTGTCCTCCCGGACAGCTAGTTAGGGAGAACTGACTGCCTCCTGCGTCACTATGCAGACAAGTAAACAGCTTCCCGCATGAAAGAAGCATTCTCCAGACAGCTGTATAGTTCTCACTCTGCTTTCCTCTTGAAGTTTACGGTAGCCCCGAGTCCTAGGAATTCCAGTGGCTCTGAAAGTTTTTGATTTCATAACCCTTTCCTATTTTAGAGTTGTAAAAACTAGTGAGGGCCATCGTGTTTTAGTGTATATGCTTTGTGGCAATATTTACCATATTATAAATTAAAACAAATAATTACAGACATTTACTAAGCATTGAATGTGACAATAATTAATCTATTGCTTATTAAGGTGAATAATATATTTTATAAACAATTGACATTTTTCCAAAAACCATTAGTCAGAATTATGGCACTGTGTATTCTCAAATGTGCTTCAGCATTCAGCATTCAGTCTGATGTGATTTTTGTTTTGAAAAACAAACAAACAAAAAAGTAATAAAGTAGTTGGACCACCTTATATGTAGTTGGAAAGGGATAATTGTGGATACTATTTTTTGACCATAGCAAAACTCAGGAAATGATAGTTTCTTGATTACTTTTTTCCTTTTGTTCTTTTCTTTTTTCATTGCTGAGAATTGAACCCTCAACTTTGCACTACCACTGAGCTATACTCCTAGCCCAGTAAATGGTAGTTTCTTAAATGTGAGGCTCTGAAACCTTATCAGTAAAATTTTTATACTCTTACATTACAATACCTTGGATTCTGTTTCAAATATGTGTACAGCATTTGAAAAATATTGGCTTAATATAGTCACGAATATCTCTTCAATTCCGTGACACATTTTCTTATGCAGTATCAAAAAAGTCATATTCATGAATACCACAGATTGCAGCAGAAAAGTCTTCAGTATTGGCTTCCTATCAGTTTCAGTGGCAAATGCTATCCATTGCTTTCTTGAAGTGACAGGCTCACTTCATTCATTTTTGAGAGAAGGCCTGCAAGATAGCAAATTCTGTATAACTGTAATTTGCTGCCATTCATTCTTAGAAGTGGAAGTAAGGCTGTCTGAAGAGCACCAGCCTCAGGTGCTGTCCTGACTGTCACATGTCAGAGTTTCCGGGGCCTTTCCTTCTTTACCCAGAATCATGCAAAAGTATACTTAATAGTTGAGATTTAACAGAATTTGTAAATTTTACTACTTCACCAAGGACAGTAAGTGAAAATGCCTTTATAAAAAGACAAATTATTAGCGTGGTTTGATACCACTACCCTAACTCTTGGTAAAGCACCAATTATTTTATCTACCACATTGGTGCAAATACTAGCAAGAGTGGAAAGAACAGACAACACCTTAATATTATTGTGAAAATATCTTGACTTCATGGACCCCAAGACCTTATGAGTCATACATTCAAAGCCCCTCTAGCCCATTTCAGAGATGCAATATACATTAATACTATGGGAGAGAGATGGGTTAGTGGTGAATCTACCAGCAAGAGAAGAATAAAGCAAATTGTCCAAAATATTTTACATCTTGTGCAGCCTTCCCATCAAATGTTCTGTCCTCCCATTCTAAGCTCCCAGAGGGCAGAAATGTCACAATGGCCAGCAAGTCACATGGTAAGCACTTTGTGAATGCCCCTCGGCTTACAAAGATTAACCTTCGTGCACTTCATGGGAACAAACCTAGCAACACACAAAAGACAGGAATGAAATGAAATCACCACCAGGTTAGGTGATGAGCCTCGCATTGGAGTAGGTCCTGGTAGGAGTTCAAGTAAACCAGTGTCAGGAACATTGAAAAAGTTAGCAGGGCCAGCGTCAGGTGACTAGACTTTGGCTCTAATTTTTCTGTCTGGCTTGTACAACTTGATTTTATAACTTGTTCTTCAGTGTCCACCTGAGGAGATATTATTAGAAGTTATGAAAGAACCATGAGGAGAGTAAGGCTCTTATTGAATGCAAATTGGGACTTTGTTCAGCCATTTACCCTGAAGGTATTTCATATCTTCAGTTAGCTATGATAATGGACAAACAAGAATAGTCCCAAATTGTCATTCTAAATATTACTCTTTTACACAGATTCTTAATGGTTACACTAAGGATTCAAGGCTTCTAAGTAGAATGGAAATACTAGATGGGCCATCAGACTAGACCAGTGACCTGGGACTTTGGAATACTCCAACTTTAAGAGGTCTGAGAGCAGAAGAGGAGTTGCAGGTGGACTGATGAGAAGAAGCCGGAGAGGTAGAAAGGAATCCAGGACGTTTACAGCCAAAAAGTATACTAGTCTGGAACCCAAGTACTGAAAGAATATACAGCAAGGATGACCTGAGAACTAAGAATTAACCATTGAATTTAGCAATTTAAAGTTCATTAATTACCTTGACAAGGATGAAAAGTTTAAGGGTAGTAATGAATTTGAAAGAATAGTTTACTAAAAGGTAAAGAGAAGTCATAGAAAATGGGATATGTGAAGGTGAAACTCCTTTTGTTAAGGACATGATTCGAGGGTGTGCCATGGGAGTGAGTGGATAAAGGACTCAGGATCAGGACAGGAGTCCAGAGAACTGAGAGGCCCACTGGTGGAAGGACTATCTCCCACACAGAAACCTCCAAGACTCAGAACCGTGAGGCTGCTGGGAGAATGGCAGCCAGATATTTGACAGAGGAGTACAGCATCAAGGCAAGGAAGTGGTAGTGGTACATGTGTTTCAGAGGACACAGAGGTTATGGAGGAAAATACTCACCTTTCCTCTAGGCCCAGCAGAACCTCAGCTTTGGGAGATAAAAATGGAGGGGATGCTGAGGAAGAATTGCCATTAGCTGTGAATCAGTTTCCATTGAGCAAGAATGTCTTAAGAAGAGTCTGAATGCATAGGGGATTGGGCTTAATGGGCCACGAATCCCAGGGCACAGCACAAGAGTGCAGATTTGGGTAGAGAATTAGGATAGCCAGGTTTGTGCAGAACTCCAGGCACCCTGGCAGAGGCGAGTTGGGGTGGTCCAGAGCTTCTTGCACTGACATAAAAAGAAACAGGAGTCTTAATGAGTTTGGTTCCAGTGACTAAAGTAGAAATTAGTGGAAAGTATTGAAGAGATTGAGAAGAAGAAGGCTAAATGTCAGGCATTCCTTCTTATCCCGTGCCAGGGCGTTATTCCTAACCTTGCTCTATTCATGATCTTCTTTCCTACTCTGTGGATGGAGGGCAAAGACATCTGTAGACAGGACTTGGTCCCAGTACTTGTTTGTGCTTGACTCCTTGCAGGCAAGGGAGAATGGGGGGGGGGCGGTGTACCATCTTCAAGTACTGGGGGCTGCTTCACTCAATGGATGGAATCGAAACCTGGGAAAGCCAGGGACTCTGCTAAGCACTGAGGCTTGCTTTGACCAGGATCATGGGCTGGCGTGTGGAAGAAGGCAGAAGGCCTGTGGTCATGGCTGCAGCACATGTGAGAAACCCACTTGTGACCTGGAGAGAGAGGGTCTGCCCTGGGTGATTTGGTGGAGTTGAAGAGTAATCAGCCTCACATGTTTCTTGTCTACTATTAATATTATAAATTATAACCATAAATGAAGAGCTTTTTAGTGGGTTTTCCCCTTTGCAATGTCTTAGGTTTTTAGTTATCCTTGGGAAATAGGACACGTCTTTGGCTAATAGACATTTGAGGTGCACGAAATGAAGGCTGCAAAAGCCATTCAGATGGAACTGACAGGTAGGAGAAGGGGCTCAGCTGCGCCCAGCGCTCGGCTTGATGACAGTCTTACAATAAATAATCAGAACTGGGTGAAATGATAGCAAATGTCAGTTTAAAGTTTTTACTTGTCAAAACGAAGATTGTCTTATCCCCAGACCATTGCTGGACCAAATTATGCTACCTTTTATCTTCTTGTCCTTTGGAAAACATTCTTCAACCTCCCTCTCTGCTTTTTATGCAGAACTGGGTTAGCGGGTTTCACAGACAAATTTCCAGTCTGTACAGATGTTCATTACTGTTCATTTCACCTAATAAAAGAGGCTTGGTTTGCTCAGAAAGCAATTGTTCAAGCCCTCTGTTTATTAGTCTCGATATTTGTCATTTATGGTTCCAAGTTAGATAACTGGCAACTGTCTCAGTCAAGGAAGTTCTTTTCAGTTTTATGAAGAGGTTACTCTTATTTTATCTGTGCAACAGAGATAAGATTCTCAAGAACATCAAAGTTTCTTTGTCTAAGGAGCCATTATGATATAACTTCTGACCTTTAGAAAGACGACCAGGGTTCATTTAATTTACTGCTGAGTTTCTAAAAGCATTTGCCAGTTTGTTTTCAACAGAATGAGAAGTTGTTCTGATTGCTTTGGGGCCAGGTTGTGGAGCGCCGTGGAGAGGGATGGCAGGGGTGAGAGCCGAGTCTGGACAGCCCAGCTGGACAGACGGACGGACGGATGGATACGGCCTCCCGAGGCTCTTGGCAGGTGAAGTCCGAGCTCAGGCAGAGATGTCTCGATGGATGTTTGACACTGATGTTGTATGAAAAGATTTGGCTGACTGGGTTTTTGTTCTCAAAATAAGAAAAAATACTCTACTTTAAAAGCATTCTAGTATTTAAGCTACAATATCTTAAGAGTTAGGAAAGCCTTTTTTTGTTGTTGTTTATATTAGATTTATTGTCTTTTTTAACGTGAGACTATACCTGCTCTTTTCTCAGCTCATACCTCTTCTTTTTCCTCACTGTAAATATTCATTATGCCTTGGCAGAAGTAGGACGGCAGAAGGAAAGGGAAGCGCTAAGGGCCAGACAGGGCTGAGATGAGATCTCAGGTCACTGTGATCATGGGGCAGCAAAACTTCCTGGGTCCCGACGTGGTCCTGGGCACAAGGAGGAGTCAGGGTGCAGGTCAGAGGACTGCAGGGCCCTCCTGAGGCGGCCGCCCTGCTGAGCACAAACCGCCCCAGCACATGGTGGTCATGGCCTTCTGCACGAGCTGTGGGTGTCAAGGCTGCACCTACACCTCGGGTGGCTCAGCCTCTCTTCGCCCCACACTCCGTCCATAAAAACAGACACGTCTAGATGAAGTGAGGCCATGCCCGTGAGAAGCTGTCCGCATGGCGGTGTCTCCTTACAACAGTCCCATGCCTCCCACACTCCCTTCCTCCCTCCCACACTCTCTAGGAATGCTAGGCCTCCATTCACAGACCCCTTTTTAAAGTTCTAGCTGCCATGGCCTCTGGAGAAGCTGCATGCCGCCTTGTAGTATAGTGATCAACTTCAGGAGTGACTGCTAAGGGCCTGAGCACCATTCAGAAGAGCCGAGGAGCCCAGTGCAGCACATGGTAGAGCGCCTGCACTGCACAGAGCTCACATTATGTGTTATTACGCTTTAATTAGTGTGAAAGGGTGTGTTTAAGCAGCGATAACAATGTGTACTCTGTACTCTGCACATGGAGGAAGCGACTGATACTGAGGAATGCCGTGGCCCCAACCCATTAGTACGCACTGGCTCTGTTTGATGAAACACTTGTGGACACTGGGATTTCCCTACCAGTTTCCTGCCCCTGTGCTCTGCGTGCTGCCTGTCCCCGTCCCTTCCTCTTCCTCGCCTGTCTTCACTCCACCCTTCTGGTCTTCAGAACACTGCTTCCACACTGCGTTCTCTGAGCGGCGCTGCTTTCTCACTGGAGATGTCTAGACCCCTCCGGCACACATCAGCCCACACACACATGCTCGGCTCGGGCATGCCAGGCCAGGGCTGTGAGGAACAGGAGCTGAAGGCGTGCTGCAAGGGAAGCTGGCCCAGCTGGATTGGGAAGTTCTTCTGGGAAGTGGCATTTAGGATGAAGTCTGAATAGGAAGTAGTTTTTGGCAGAAGAAACAACAAATGTGAAGATTCATCCCCCATGCTTCAGGCAAGAAGGGACATAGCTTTGTTGATGATGCTTTCTCAAAGGACAGCGTGTACTGTGCCATAGAGGTCGGACTTGGTGACTAGTCTCTGATGTCATTTCCCCGAGAGTGGCAGCAGAGAGGCAGGGGCGGGGGGGCCCTCCTGCAGGTCAGATGGAGTCAGCTGTCCGTTCTCAGCCACTCTGGTGTACAGTGGCACCATCTGCAGGGTGGAGGGGGGTCCTCCCACAGCCCACAGGTGATTGGCCAGGAGGAGGCCTCACAGATGTGTGTGACAGCTTCCCATTGTGGCAGGAAGCTTCTCATTTGATTGTCTAAAGTTAGGACAATGGGGATAATTGCTTTCCTACAAAATGAGGTTGAGCGGGAAAGAACAAAGCCTGAGAGGTTGAGTGGAGGCCCTTTCTCGGACTCCAGATGCTAATGGTCTGGCCATCTAGCTTCTCCGTAAATTGATTCCTGTGAAGACAGACACAGTTCAAATATGATTCTGCACAATGTGGAGAACCACAGTGACAACAGGCTCTCTTGCTCTTGCTGTCTCAAGGACATTGCTGCTTAGAACATAGATGTGGCCTGTGCTTGGGAAAGATCCTTGTAGCCTCAGACTTGTGTCCACACTGCAGAGGTGGCTCACCTAGTGGCCTTCTCCACACAGTCACTTCCACTCAGGCCCATGTCACTTGCTGCTCTGCCCGTAATGCAGTAATGCTGATGAAGTAAGTCATTTAATCGCAACCCATCTTAATGTATCATAACGCAAAGTGCCCACGGTCCACACAGCACCTAGCTCTTTGGTCGATACAGGAGGAACAAAGAAGAAATGAACTTTCCATCTGCTGGAGGGAAGAAGTGGTGTCTCCTGGCTGCTCCACTACACAGCACCAGCCCCGGCCCAGCCCTAGTTCCGGCGCCGGCACCAGCTCTGCCCACACAGCCAATTCCGCACACACCCTTCCAGAACAAGAGCTGTCTTCATTCCCGTCCTGGACTCTGGGCACGGAGGACAGCACCTGTGCTGTGACACGGCAGCAGTCGTGGTGGAGGTGGCAGGCACACTCATGATGTCCCGAAAGTGGAGAAGTAAAAGGGGCCTTTGATGGTCCTCAGGTTCTAACTTAGAACTCTTGTCATCCTGAGAGAAACTCATTTCACTCTTGTAGCCCTGCTCTTTATTAGTTTTTAGTTTATTAAGTTTTATATCAGCTGTGATTTAAACTCACAGCTAAATCCTTCTGTGCTAACTGTGCTTTCTTTTGTCCCTACAGTGGCGCTGATTACTATGATTATGGGCATGGGCTCAGCGAGGAGACTTACGATTCCTACGGTGAGTGAGTGGCCAGAATGACCGTGCAGAGAGCGCAGGGGATGTGCGAAGTCCTGCCAGGCCTTGGTGGACGGGAAGCTGGGTTCATTTTGACTGTCAAACAGCAGGGTCCTCTCTGTTTTTCTCTGTGTGTATAGCTCTTTTCAGGGGATCTTTCAGTATTCAAATGTAATATTTAAAGAAAACTAAATACTTGCAGAAAATTGCATGAATTCAGACTCTGAACTTAGATTTTTCTGTTTGGGTTGATTGCCATGTTGTGACCTTCCTCACTTAATAAAATAGTTGCCAGACTGCAGACTCTTGATTCCATGGGTCTTTTTTAACCTTCTTTCCTTCTTGGAAGTGAAGAGAAATGAAGCAATTGAGACCACAGCTCAAAAGTGCTTCTCCCACCCCCATCTTTATATTTTAGTCCAGTC
Organism: Heterocephalus glaber; assembly: GCF_000247695.1. Next base: position 20,427,040 of record NW_004624735.1, on the reverse strand, counting down.
CTAGCCTCAAGTCCTCTGAGGAAATTACCCTGGGAGTCCTGTCATTAAGGTTACCAGAGCACTGAGGTGGGGAGGTGTACAGGGGTCTGTCAGACCTAGAAGAAGACAATTTAACTTCTCCTAATTCAGGGGGAGCTGGTAGAGAAGCTGAGGAGTCCGTGTCCAAAGTCTCCATATGCAGAAGGATGATGGTTCCAATTATAAGAATGGGTGGCAGCATTGAAATGATAGTAAGAAGCACCTTTGCTGCAGGGCAAAGACATCAGGGAGCATGAAGCTTCAGTCAGCTGCAAAGCTCTGAGAGTGAGCGCCTAGTACCCAGTGTGAGCAAATCAGGCTCATGGTTAATGGATGTTATGACATTTCTCTGAACATAACTGCAGAACCATTTTCAGTGTTCCTTTTGAAGTGCTTTTTGTTGTATCACCTGCCTGAAGCTGTGATGACCGCACCTTGGAATTTTTTTGTTTTTTTGTTACTGGTAGCAAACACTTAAGAGAAATACATTGGCTTGCTGAATGCTGTCTACTTAAATTGATGCAACTTAGCTTGAGGGAATGACGTTGATTGCATGTTCCTATCAAAGGAAGAGGTCATTTTAAGCATTTTTCCTTCACAGCTTTTTAAATTGGTCTCTGTGGACACAAGGCTTTTAAATTGCTGTGGGTTGCAGCAGAGAAGTTAACTGTTTGATGTCAAAGACCTGTAGACTCACTGAAACTTCTGAGGCATGCTATTGAGGCATAAATTTCAGCCCACAGCAACTTTATCTTAGTCTTTCTGTGAAAGGACCTAGGAAGAGTAAGCCGACTTTTCTCTCTCTCAGTCTGCCCTTCTCTTTTTCAATCTGCCCCTTCCCATTTTGCTCTCCAGTGGTCCCTCCTTTTGTTTCCACAGATTGATTGTTATTTTTCTTGTATTCACTCTTAGAAGAAATGTAAGTGATCCTTTCCAGCCTCACTCTCACACAAAATGTCTTAATGTTTTGCAAGGCGGTTCAATTTGCTCCACAATCTTGTGAGTTTTAGTTGAGTGAGTAGGAAGCGGAAAGTTCTTGCAAAGCCGGTTGCCATTTCAGATACAGAAATCATTTTTCTTACTGTCCTGATGGTTTTAATAGTGAGATAGTAATTTTCCCACTGTTTGTATTTTTTTTTAAGTAAAAAAAGACGCAAGGCTATGCGTCTTCAATGTGATATCTACCATTGGTTTAGGGTGAAGTCAGATTCTGAGAAATGGTTTTGGTAGGACCCATGGCAATGATCTAATTGTGAGTAATCTTCCTGATTTCAGGACAAGAGGAGTGGACTAATTCCAGACACAAGGCACCTTCGGCGAGGACAGCGAAGGGCGTCTACAGGGACCAGCCATATGGCAGATACTGATTGTACTGTCTGATGTTGTGAAATAGCCAATCTTCACCGTCCTGTATACTGTTCAAAGTAATTTTTTCTATGAACAATCCCTTTTTAAATAAATCAAAATGTTTAAAATCTGAATGGATGGAACTTAAAACTACTCTGTCGAAACATCAACCTGGTCAGGAAAAAAAAGACATGTAAAATTTTGTTATTTCCAGTCTGTATATGAAAAATAGGTCATCAAAAGGAAAAAAATAACTTTGATTAACTAGTGTTAAACAAAAAAATAGGTTTACTAAATATGTTAATCCATTCTTTTAACATAAGCCTCACTTTCATTTTAAAGGTTTCCATAGAATTTAGTTATTTTATCTTTCAGCCATATGCTAGTTTTTTTTCTCTTGCCAACATGCGTAAAAAGGGAAGCCAATTACAAGTGCAAATAATGTGGTATTCTTTTGTAACTCAAGTCTTGAAATGTTCTGTAGTGTTAAGCAAAGTCTCCTCTTGCTTGATACTAAATAAACTTTTGAAAGAAATTTCGTGTGTGTGAGCTAACAGTTTCATGTTTTTCTTATTTAAAAAGGCCTTCATAAATAGTGGTAAACAGGGAAAGAATCCCTTTAACAATGCTTGCCATAAAAGGGTCACACTAAATATTGTACAACTCATTTTTAAAATGGTATAAAATTAAATGTACCACTATATACTCACCGTAGATTTAAATGCTGTTTAGAGTCCAAATGGTATCAAGCTGCGTGAGTTGACAAGTTAAAACTACCAGGACCAAATCTTGTTTAAAAACTGGTTTTAAAATAACTACTGGATTTTCTGGAAAAGATGTGATCAGTTTTCATCTTGTTGAGCGTTTTTTCACTAGTGCAACTTTGGATTTTTTATGAGACTTTTGGTACCTTAATGAACACCTCGCTCCATGCTGGAAGCAATAAGCACAAAGCTTTTAAAGACATTCTGGCTTGACTAATTGAGGTCGCACTCGCCAAGGCTGAGGATGTGTAACCCTTAAACGGTCTTCATTTTCAAAGGTAAATAAATCAAATAAGATTTTAATCTCACTTAATTTATCTTAATATAACTAATAAAACCAGGGCGATTACAACTGAGCAAGTTTCATTCTCCATTTTAGAAAGATTTTAAGATCACCTAAATTCTCATTTTAAAAAGTTTAATTTGTTTTAGTAATCTAAAAAGCCTTAGTTTAGTCAGTTTAATTGGGGCCAATTATTCCCTGTTAAACAAATGTAAAACCTCATAACTAGTTATTTGTAACACAGTATTTGGTTAGTAATTGAGGGCATTCTTAAAAATGACAAATACTTAACAAAGTTATTCTTTAATCATTTGCTTTAAGCTTTGTAGATTGTGTAAAATGTTAAATTTTTTAATTTTTGAGGCATTTTCTTCTCTTTAAGTAAAAAAAAAATCTTTTCTTTTGTCAGGAAATGTCTGGGATGGCAGAGGATCTGGTTGTACCTTGGAGTGAAGCAAGGTAGGTACCCTTTGTCCCGGAGGAGCTGCCGGCCAGAGGTCCAGCTCCTGTGTGTGACCACGGGACCCGCAGCCTTGGTCCTGAGCAGGGGAGAGGCAGGCTCAGGCTGCAAACAGTACTGAAAGCGCATGTCCTTTTCTTCAGTCAGAACTCAGCTGTCTAGCCAAAGGCTTCCAAATTACTAAGTCAAAAAAACAGCTGTTCGCCAAACTTAGTGTAGAATTTGACTCCAGTCTTACTTTTCTACATATGTACACATGTGCAAAACATCACACAGGGATCCAGGAAGTTTTTGAGCATAGTTATCTTCGTTTTATGGAAGTATGACTTTTTGAATTTTGCAACAAAATAAATTATTACTTTTATAAGATAAATACTACAAAAGGTGTTTTATCAAATTATTTAATAATTTTTCTTTTAAATCTAGAGATCTATAAAGGAAAAGTATCACTAACTAGGTCTCATTTTTCAGGTACTCTTGCTAAAATACGCTACCGAGGCCCTGATCTTGTTGAGCATCTTTACTTTTTCAGTGTTCACATTTGAGTTCTGCCACTTAACTGTATAACTGTGGGCGGGTCTCACTCTGTACCTCAGTACCGTGAAAATGATTTCTATCCCATGGAGTTGCTGTAATGTGTTAAGTGAGATAATATGTGAAGATCTTATAACCTGACAGTGAAACAACCTCATGTGAAATTGAATTGTCAGCCTCGGATTTGCATATTTAATATAAATCGGAAATATATGACCTTTTTTCTTAATAGCCAAAATTAACTGAAACAATTAAATTACCTTTAGAAAAAAAAAAACAATTCACTTCAATCTTCTCATAGACCAAAATAAGTAAGTGCATTGTTCTTTGTCATTGTTTTTGTGTACCAGCCTCTTCCCTTGCACAGAAAGGGAATGTGCCGTGTGCCACATTTCTTTAGCATGTGATGGTACTGAGATACTGTACTACTTTCTTTAGAGTTTTGCTTTTTCTTTTTAGAATTGGCATATCAAATAATAAATGTAGGCTTCTCTTTCACTCTCTTTTTGGATTATCTAGTAAAGACTTTAATACCTGACAGTTGTGTGGGTCGGAAATCTGACACTGACTATAGCCAGGAAGCAGGCAGGGCCGCATTCTGCCCATGAGGCTCCGGCCAGGACCGGAGCCCTGCTTTTGCCCATGCTGAAGATCATCGGCCTGCCTGGCGAGGCTCATAGCCCTTCCTCCATCTGGGGGCCATCAGGACTAATCCTGTCCTTTCCGTGCTGCCATCTCTCTTGTTCCCTGAAGGTAGAGTCTTACCTCAGGAGTTACGGATAGGCAGAGGGTCAACCCGAGATGGTGTTCAGATCCAATTCATAGGAATTTTTGTATGGTTTTATGTTTGTTTTCATTCAAAGAAGCAAGGCATTATCAGACTCCAAAGGGCCAGGGACACTATTAAACGGGATCTCTTGCTTGGCTGTCAGGATCTTCTCTCACCTCATCCATACCCTACCAAGTCTGATGTCTTTCCATTTCTACCATCAGAGCCTGCTGTGGCCAAGCCAGGCTTCTCTCATCTCTCACATTGCATTGCTCTCCAAGCCTTTATATTCTTGTCTTGGGGTCCTTTTGTCTTCTCCCAGGACAACATTCCTCCAGGATGAGCTCTGTGTGACAGGCACTGGCAGTGGAGTACAGACGTTCAATTTCCATAAGATGTGGAACCCTGCATTCAGCTCACTCGGGAGCTCATGGAAGGGATGGACTGATAGACTCTGTTTCCTCATGCACAGAAACATCCCCATTCTTCAGGACTTGGCCCAGTGCCCTGTCTTCTGTGAGGTATTTATGAGTTAGACCAGTCCAACATCCCCTGCACTGTCTAAAGAACAAGTGTAGTTGGTTTCTTCAGTTTAGTAATGATACCACGTAACATATTGGATGCAAGTTGTTACGACGACCAAGCATGCGGTTATCACTTTCTATAAATTTTGTAACTGAATTTTCCAACTATAAGATGTCATCTACATTTTACAGAGAAAGAAACAAGCTTTAGAAAGTGAGGTAATTTATGTTAGCCCATAACTTGTCACTGATGGAACCAAGATTTGGACCCATCTCCTTTGATCCAGAGTTCTGTACCTTTGCCATATCATTACTCGGTCATTTCTCTGTGCCACACTGGCTCCCACTGTACTGAGGGCCTCACGAGAGAATTCTTACATTCCCAGCAGTAACGCATACTGTGAATTAGCCAAACATTGTGATTGATGCTGCCCCCTCTCTGCCTCCACCTCATCTCCTCCCCAGGTTCCTTAGAGAAAGATTCTTTGCTTTTATTTAGGTTCTGAACCTTCCAAGACATTTCAAGTCAAATTGTGTCAGTATTCACTCAGATATATCTCCAGAGCATCTGCTCTGCTGAGGACAGTAGGAATACAGCAACTGAAGACATGGTTCATGTCCCAAAGATGCCTCGGTCTTCCCTGGGAAATGTTTGAGGAGAGCATCAATAGGGCTCTTATAGGTTCATCAAAAGGGCTCTGCTTTGTAGGCTCATGGAAGAGGGTGACAGAGGTATTGGGACCAGTGGAAAGAAGGTGACCACGTAGGGAAGGTACTTATGGAGCATTCTTATGCGAGCTGGGCCATTTGTCAGCTTTTTAACCTTGAGTAAGTGCTTGGACCTCTCTAACCTACAGTTTCCTTACCCATAAAATGAGCAAACCAATGGCACAGCTGCCTTAGTGCTGCTGTGAGGATTAGCAGCATGCCTGACACAAGTAAACATGTTTGCTCTTACTCATTGCTGCATTTAAGAACTTGAAGAAAGCATCATCTAGGAAACTTCAAGGATATCAAGTCATTATAGAAAGTAAGAGAGGATGCCTGCTGGCTGGCACATAAGCCATGACTAATGAAGGTCTTATATGTCCTGCTAAAAAGTTGAAAAAACATGCAACCATTCTCAAATAGAATATTCTCTTCACTTTTGAGCTTACCCTTCTCTATTCACCTAAGCAGAGACAGTGGCTTTTAGACCATTGCACATGCCTCCATTTGTGCTGGTCAGTGATCCTAAAGCCAGACAGTGAGAGCCTTAAGTAATGACTGAACTTCTCTGTCCTCAAGATCCCCCCCCCCCCCGCCGCCGCTGTCACACACCGTTTGACAGATGTCATCTTATGGTCAGTGTGATTCCCAACTGGCAGCCTCAGCTTAGCCAAAATCCTCTCCCCCAAATAAAACCACAGGGTCATGTCAGCAGTGTTGAAGTTCCAATAGTCAAGCTCCCGCATTTTAACTCAGAGTTAGAGATACCAGTTACTGTGTACAGAAATGGTTCTACAGAAAACGAATGGTTTAAAAAATTTAAATGTAGAGTCAAAAGTTGAATCACAATATAAGCAATTTCATAGAATATAAGTGATAAATAATAAAGTTTATTTTTATGCAAATAATACCCACTCTCTGCTACCTATGTCTGTGGTGTTGAACCTTTTAGAAACCGAGAGCCTAAACTGCAACCCCAAACCCCCTTATTTATTGCAAAGTGCCAACACTGAAATTAAACCTGAATACTGAGGTTGTAGTTTAGAAAAACCAACTGTCATCCAAAGCCCAACTGCTGGGGCCACTTGGCTCACGTGCTGACAGAGAGAGCTACTGATCTCTGCACTGTGCATACTCAGTGTTTCACAGGCATAGAAGAGGAAACCCTTCATTATATCTAAATAATCTATTTTTTGCTTGATCCAATTTCCATCTTTAATTGAGAAATACTGTGGTGTGGATCATTTTCTAATCTGAATTTCACCCTCCCCTATCTACTGGAAAATCCTATCCAGTTGTGGTCGACTCTGACTAAGATTCCTATTTCAAGAATCTCAGTGGTTTCTTTCGCTGATTAGCACCCATTCCTGAAAGTGTTTCTCAGATCTTCCATGGTGAGTCATTTGGCAGTACCCAGTAGCTTTCAGGGTAAAACCTCATGCTCCGAGCCTAGGCCCTGCCTGACCTTACTGCCCACCTGGTGCCTCCATCACAGCACTGCCCTCCAGACTACCCTGCTGCATTGCAGACCCCTCGTACACTTTCATGGCTGTGCCTTTCTGTGCCTGAAATCATATTCCTTACTGCCCCCGCCAAATTCCTGCCCTGTCTGGTTGTTCAGTCCCTCCGGTCTGCAGAGTGGAACTTGAAGCATACTCTCAGGCAGGAGGTCTCCCTTGGCCCTCTGTCCCTTAGTGCACTGAGTCCCTGCTCTAGGACTTCACAGCACTCTGAATTCTGCTACCAGTGTCCCATGATGGGCTATTCACTTTCCTTTCTCCTCACCGGGACTTTGTTGTGTGACTAGTAAATGGGAGTGAAAGGAATGAAGTGGCTTAGTGTCTCTCAGTGTGGAAAAATAGACTAGGATTTGTTTGGTCTCACTGGATGGACTTGATCTTTCTTCGGTTAGAAGAAAACTTAGCAGGTTATTAACTGCTGCCCTGTGTATGTGTGTTTGTTCACATATATGTGACATTCACTGCTACAGACAGAATCCATGCATCTGCCACCTAACACCGTGCCTAGAATCGCACAGGCCTTCAAAACAAGGGGTAGAGTAATGAGCAGATCCCAGTGTGCAGTGTGCAGGGCCGGGGTTACCCTGGAGGGCAACTTCTGCTCTGCTTGTGGATATGTTTGCCTTTCTCTCGACTGCAGGATGTTAAAGAAGGACCAGTGCCCTCTTCAACTTGCACCTCCAAGTCCTAGCATAGGGCCTGGCACAGAGCAGAGCAGGGACTGACAAGGTGCTCAGTGTGGAGGGGAGGACCGAGCAAACGGACCTGCTGTTTTTAATACACTAGGCAAGCACTTTACGCAATGAATTTTGGTTTCTCAGTAGAAATGAGATACTGTACTTTCATGATCATTGTCTTTCTCAGTGGGAACATGAAGGTGCAAAACCAAGTTGCGCACCTTTTTAAAACAGGTAATACGTGTGCTTGGCACAAAATACAGGAGAGTATGCAATGAAACGTTGGCCTTAATTCCCACCGTACTTCCAGACACCCACAAGCAGCCATTCATATTGTTGTTTTCAGTTTTTCCTCTTTCAGTCTTTCCAGAGTTGGTCAGTGCATAGGCAAAGCAGATAGACAGACAGACAGGTAATTCTTCACTTTTTGCATATTTCATTAAAAAATATATCTTAGAGTTTATTTTATATTATAAAGCTACCTTTTCATTGACTTTTATTTTGGCTGAACATGAATGAGGCATAATTTAAACAACTGCTGAAGAATGGAGTTTGTTTACAGTATTTTATGCTTGTTAAAGGTGGTGTTAGAAAGAATAGCCTTCGATCTCTGTTCTTGTACATGTCTCCAGGTTAAGTTTCTATAGTAGATTTCCAAGGTCAACTGCATTTTCCACAGATACTACTCTTGTTCCCCTAGAGGTCACAGTGTATCTTCATGTAGCATTTCTGAAGGAAATTTGAGCTCTAAGTGCATAGTGCGTTCATTGCCTCACATAGCATTAGCACATAAGGCCATCACAAGACTCCTCTGCTCAGAAGTGGGCTCAGATGGGCTTTTATGCACAGCACCCCATCTGGTGGGTTGGGCTCATTCATGCGATGGATGCAGGGGAGCTGGGCTCGGTGCAGACGCTCCTGGGTGCCCTCTATTGTCTTGTGGGAGCTCTAGCCTTGTCCTTCCTCAGATGCACGTTCTCCTCTCACTCCTGGACCTGTTTACATTAGGAGATATATTTCCGGGCCTGCCACATGGAGTGGCAGTCTGCTAAGCATGGCAGATACATGGGAGTAAGCAGGCAGCCTCCATCTTGGGGCACCCAGGATTACACTCAGGAAACTCCCAGACCTGCTGTCACTTCCCTCCACAGGGTCTGCTCACCTGTTCTTCTTCTGCTTGTCCGGATCCTACTGGATCTTCAAGGTCCTCCTCTTTCAGCAAAGCTTGCTGCCTCTGCCCAACAGCATTCTGTTGGGAACCATCTACATTTGAACTGCTGGTCACACTGTAGCATGTTCCTTCCAACCCCAGCAAGATCCCAGAAGGTCATGAATGAGTCTTGTGCATTTTATCAACCTTAAAGCATTTAGTCACTGGCTATTCAAAAACTGCTCATTGATTAAGATAGCAGATTTATGATGTTTAGCTTTGTAAGGTATTAACTTTAGAGAAACAGTGCGCATCCTGTTCATCCTAGCACTGCTGATGCTCCCTGTAAGCGACCACATAAAGCTTGCTGTGTCTTCCAGAGACACAGATAAAGGAAAAAAAGGTGCATGGAAAAAGCAGTGAACTTGAACTCATGAAGAGAAAGGAGATGAAACTGAAATCATGGTTTGAAAGTCAGAATCTTTGAAGCAGGCAGGGAGGAGAAATACATAACCCCCTACAGGCTGAAACAGGCATGGGGTGGTGGCCAGGCAATGGCACCCTGTGTTTGGGGGACTGATAATCAGTTGCTGGTATACAAGGTGGCAGGAGACATGCAGGGAGATGCACCTGCAGAGACACGGAGGAGCAAGGTCCTAGCGAACCAAGGCTATGAAGTTGCTCCAGGCAACACTTTGTGATGAAAGCCTCTAGAATAGGGTGTGAACAAACGGTGAGAAGCAAACCTAGCCCTGGTACTTCCCCACCGTGATTGGGGCCTTTCCTTCTGATTGCCACTCAGCTTTTGAAATAGGAGTCTTGTTGCATGTAGCATGTTGAAATAAGTTTTCCAGGGTTAGTTAATAAAAGGTATTTTGTAAAATATCTGAAAGCTCTGCATCTTGCTAGAACACAGGAATGCAAGAACTATGCCAAGGTATACAGAAGAACTCATTTCATGTGTTAATATTAGAGACTACATTAGTTACTTTTCTCTCATTGCTGAGACAAAATATCCAACACCCAAAGTTAGAGAGAAAGGGGTTTATTTGGCTCAAAGAGGTTTCAGTCTGTAATCAGCTGGCTCTGAGGCTGGGATGACAAACAGGCATGGCAGAGAAGAAACAACATGGCGCCCACAAGTTAGCAAAGGTAACAAGAGAGCCTTAACAGTGTATCCCTGCCCCTTTGTTTTATTCAGACTACTTAGGGCGGGTAGCACTCACACCCTTAATCCTGGTTCCCTTGAGCCTAGCATTGCATCATGAATCAATTCCAGCTTCACACATTCTAGATCAAGCCTATGACTACTTGAGGCTTTGCGGGGACATCTAGACCCAAACTATAACAGAGGGCATAGCTGTTCTAAAACCAAACCCATAAAAATCATCATGGGTAATACTCTCATCATCATTGCATGTCTTAGTCATTTTTCTGTCCCTGGGATAAAATACCTGACCCTCATAACTTAAAGGAAGAAAGGTTTATTTTGGCTCCAGTTTCAGTAAGATCAGTCCATGGTAAGCTGGCTCTAAGGCAGAAACTGCATGATAAAATATTATGTTGGAGAAAAGCTGCTCACTGCATGATAGGAAGCAGAGAGAGAAAGGAGGAGACAGGGATAAGAACACACCCTTCCAGGTCACACCCCCAGTGACCTACCTCTTTGATTAGCCCCCACCTCCTAACACATGAGGCTTTGGGGGAACGTTTTATATGTAAACCATAATATCATGCTAGATATTTACTCACCTGTCTTTACGCAACACAGACATTTGGTATCCTTAATTTTGATGATTCTGTTTTTCATTATTGTCCGTAACCATTGTTAGCTCTGTCTCTTAAATTTCTACTTGCCTACTTCCTTTGCCTACACCGTACCATTCCAAGACAACATATAATTATTATTCGATTCCATATGTTTGCTAATATATTTCATTTCCCTCTTTTTCAGGAGCCCTCCTTCTGTTCATGGACTGCTTAAGAATAGTCAACTCACCCTTGTGCCTAGTCAGTAAATGAATCCACATGGGAACTTGAAAATCATCTTGACGTATTATTATTTTTGCATAAAGATTTGTTTTGTGAAATGTTTTTTATGAAATAGTATGCTTTTAATTTAGAAGGCCTGTTTTAAAAAGAAAGGAAAGAAAATCAATCTTATTTTGTGGTCTCCTAATAACAAAAAAGAATGATTTGTATAGTCATTAATAAAGGCTGCCTGTTGAAATGTCTTCTACTTCAATGAAACACAGAAACACAGTCTTGTTATTTCAGCTCAGCTCTAGGTTTTGCACACTGGAGAAGCATGCACGGCTGCAGCTCACTGCAAGAAGTTGAGATTCTACACATACTACAGATTTGAAAATGATTTACCTGTCTCAGCTATGGGCCAACACATTTGAAAGTGTTAGACCAAAAATATTCTGTCACATAAAAGGTTAATTATAAAGGCTTCTGTGGGAAGCAGAGTGCTAAGGACAGAACAGAAGCCTGCTTTTCAAGCCTTCTGATTTGTTGTGGAACATAAAGGTCATGATCCCTGCGGATGGTATTACTTGGTTCCTTTTTTTTCATCATTTACTGGTGCATTGTGATTTTAATTCAGTACGCCCTGGGAGGATGTGTTTTATTTCTTTAGCTAGAAGCTCACACAACATGTTTCCTGATCTTGGAATTTCAAGAACAGTCTCACGCATTGTTAAGACACATTTCCTAAAGGTATTCATTTTTACAGCCTACCACGTTTAGGACATTGTGTTAACCACAGAATAGCTTGGAATAGTTTAGCTTTCCCTTCTCCTCTCCTGATGCATCCTGAAAATCTTTACTCCTGCAGTTCACACCTTTACATTTCTCCTGTGCACATTTTTTCATGGCAGAAATGCATGGACACAAGGCCGTGGGGCGGAGAACGCACAGCGGTTCCCTGCAGCAAGCCAATGAGCAGGCAAGCTTGGGAAGGCTGTGGCATCTCAGTGCACCCTTTTGTTTGGAATTAATGTTCTACAAAATAGAAACTTTAGAATATAAGCAGACTGGGAAATGGAGAAGAATTTGAACTGTCACATCCTTCTCCCCTGCCAAGTCATTGGTGCGGGACATAAATCTGCAAGTGAAACTCTTATTGTACTGCCTACATTACCTACATCATTCTCTGATTGCTGGGGACTTCTCTTGCACTGGATACTGATCTGTGTATTGGAAAGAAAGCAGGGAACAAACCAGAGGGAAGCTGTTCAGAAGAGCCTTCCTCTCGGTGGCCAGACAGCCCATTGGCCACAAAATGAGGACAGGTGGTGTGGAGCTGTGAACATTGGAGCACAGTGCTGGGGAGAGGGGTTAAACTGAATTGGGGTGGCTGAAGAATAAGATGACAGTTTAACAAGGAACTGAAAAAGGACAGAAGCAAGCTTTGTCAAGTCACTAGCAAGTGCAAAGGTCCAGAGACAAGAGCATGCTTGGGTGCATGAAAGACAGCAAGGAGCCAGTACTTAGGTAATGGAATGAGCAAGAGGCAAAGAGGAGTAAAGTGAAGGCGGGTTGCTAGCTGGAGACATGAGCACCTAGGGTTGGTTATCTTTGAGCATTATCGGCAGCTCTTGGGTTTTAGGAGGAAAATTTGAACCTCAAAAATGTGCTTCAAATCTTAGACTGTCTGGCAACAACATTGAGAATGCACTGTAGTGGGGAAAGGGGGAGCCACTAGAGGCCACTGAAGCGGGGGGAAGGAAACAAGCGTGGCCCAGACTGGCAGCCCTCAGAGGGGCTTTGAAAGCAGAACCAAGACACGGCCTTAGTAGGTCTTCCGTCGCGATCCAGATCCTCAGGGGTGTCCACAGACTCAGCTACTCACCCAAGTCCTTTAGTGGCTGGCCACACCTGCCTCTACCCTGTGGTAACCACCAGGCAAGTAACTTCTGTGTCCTCTTGCCAGTGCCATCTGACACTTCCTTAGTCTTGATAGAATGAGTGATTTTCAACTACAGCATGCATGTTTGGGGTGTTAACGTTAGGAGGTACAGGATCTGAATCTGTTTCAGCTGGCCTCTTTGACGTTGCTGGGCTAAGGGACAGGAGGTGCTGTCTTGCTGTTCACAAGGGGGTTCACTTTTCCCCAGCCTCTGTTTACCCAGAGCCTATAAGAGCTGGCAGGGGTTGGGATTTCTGGCCCCTGGGAGCCTCTGCTCCCAGGGTTAATCAGGATTAATGGTCGTGGTCCCCCACCGTGTAGCATATACATCTTCATGAGGCAGAAGGAGCTGCTTAAAGCTTTTGAAATGGCCTGAATATTCCTGTTCACCTTTTCACATGCATCCTTGTAGCCAGTGATGGCCCATAAAGGAAACAATAATATACATACCTGTCCTGGGAGCGGTGGAGAGGCCCAGAGCTACTAGCTCTGCAAGACTGCACCACGGGCTGAGGGAAAGCAGGGTTCCGATTCTCCACACCTATGACCCACCCAGTTCAGCACCCCTTACCCTGGGAGATTTGGACACCTTAGTGGATTGGGAGCTCTGACTCCACACAACTCACACTCACCCTCAAAGACGCAGCCCCAGACATTCTCTACCCTATACCCACCCCATGACCATATCATCACTGTGCACAGCTATCGGCTGCTTTGTCTGTCCTCCCCCTGGACTTTACAGCCTTTGGATACATCACTCCAGGGTCTTGTAGAAAAATAAAAACAACAGCAACAAAACCTTAAACTAGGTAATTGATCAATTTTCTTGCTCATCCTGGAGCCTGAGAAGCCCACAGTCAAAATTCCTGCAGATTCAGTATGTGGTGGGGCCCTGGTGTGCTTCAGAGATGGCCCGTCCAGTGTCTTTACACAGTGGTGGAGGATAAGGGCACCTGCTCTGGCCTCCTATAAGGATACAAATCCCATTCCTGAGAGTGGAGCCCTCATGGCCTAAACACTTCCCAAAGGCCTCACCAAATACTATCACCCTAGGTACATGTTCCAGTGAATGAGTTTTGGGGTGATACCAATATTCAGACCAGAACTGCCTGCAGAACAAGACTTTATCTTAGGTGTGTGCATTTCTGATTCTTAGCCTGAGGCCTGACTGGCAGCAAATGCTCTTCATGTGTCTGCATGGATAAACAGCCAATTGCCAGCTGCTTTGGGGGACAGGAGTGCGAGAGGGTGTTGTTCAGCACAGTAACTGATCAAAGGAAGCCTCTAGATTTGAAATGCAACTTGACTTTTCTCTGGCTAATTTTGGTCCATCTCAGAGAACTAGCGTTCCTCTTTGACATCCTCTTGTGAACAACTTTCAAGCTTAGCAGCCTGAAAATAACATTCTACGGTTTGACTTTAAAGAGTCTGAATGACTTCCTATGCATTTAAAAGTAACAGTGATAACTTTTTTCCAAGTACATTTACCTATATTAGACCCTAAAGCTATATATGAGTAAAGTGATGCCTTCATGGACTTGTGAAAATTACTGTTGCTACCACACCAAAAAATTCTCCTTACTAGTACTCTGAGGATTCTGGCACTGGTGTGACCAAAATCTTCTACCAAGTGGCCCAGGCTAGACTAAAAAGCTAGAAGCTCCTGCAAAGCAATACTTTTCAGGAGCCAACAGCTCCTCTCCTTGTGTTCTTGTCCATGGTAACACCTAGTGTGTCCACTCATTGGGCCCCCTGCAGCAGCAGCTTGCTTCTGACTTCTGTTCTAATGCCCTAGGTGTCCCCGCAAATGCCCACAGACAGCACCTAGACATGTGTGTCTGCAGTTCCCCTCCAGCTGGCCTCAGAGCACTCAGTCCCCCCTTGGCAAAAGATGCTGGTCCTCAAAACATGCTCTTCCCTTCAGCTCCTGGAGACAGTCACCCTGTCCTCATTGGAGCTGAACCTGGTGTGTTAGTCATCAATGCTGCATAATGAACAAGTCCAGAACTCAGCAGTTAAAAGAACAACTGTTGATGATAGTTTCCATTTCTGGCCTAGGGTCTCATAGGGCTGAGTCAAGTTGTCAGAGGGCTGCTGCAGTCATGAGGCGGTGCCGGGGTGGGCGGGGGCAGAGAATGGAGGACTCACTTGCAAACTCTCAATGTGGCTCCTGCCCACAGCTCCCCATCCGCTGCCCAGTAGGCCTCTCCACTGGAGGCTTCCCAGGACTGAGTGGTCCAAAACAGAACACAAGTGACCTCACTTCTGCTGCTTGCTGGTGCTGAAATCCTACACTCCTTGTGCAGCATGGGAGGTATCTGGGTATGAACCAGGAGGCAGGTCCACTGGGGCCATCGTGGAGGTGACTCCCACCTGGACAGGTCCAAGTGCATCCCTGTGCCTTGGTGTACTTGTGTACAAAACAGGGGAAGTAGAGCCTGCCTCAAAGGGATTGTCTGAAGGTAGTGACATGCATACCAGGCCCTTGAAATGAGGTCCGAAGACACACAGGAAGTGCTTGATATCTATTACTTGTCACTAACATGACAGTACTTCCCCTCCCACACCCACTCGTCCGCTGTGGAGTATGGAAGCCACCTCTTCCCCTCCCACAATCCCACTGGCCCACAGATCCTCAGCCATCATTTCCACATCCTCCCTTCTGCCTGGTACCTCTGGGCGTTCCATTTCTGCAAGGTAACTGCTGCAGAAGCATTTGTCTTGATGCTTCTCCAGGTCTTCACCCCTGTCTTAGCCCCTTTGTCATTTGCCCTTTCCCATGCCTTAATCTTCCTAAGTGCAAAACATCTTTGCCACTTATGCCCTTTTGATGCTTCAGGGGCAAGTTCAAACTTCCTAGCTTAGTTCTCGAGGACCTCCCCCTCTGGGCCAGCCTCCCTCCTTCCTGGAGCCTGTATTTGGCCCCCTCTGGACTCACTGTGTTCAAACACAGCCCTCTTGTGCCCCACCTCCATGCTCTGTTGACCCTGCAGTCTGTGTCCTCATCAGCAGTTTCTCCCCATCTTGATGCTTCCCTCTCCCCCACAGAGATGCTCCTTACTCCCTGCTCCCAAGACCATGGCACTGCCTGTCCTTTCTCTGCAGGGACCTAATTGCCATGTTCAACCACCCCTCCCAGCTCTGGATACCTGGGCACTGCCTCACATACCACAGCCCTGATGTCTACCTTCACTAGGTGCTGCTGGCATGGGCCCGGTGTGAAGGAGGTAAACATCTGGGAGTGATGGACACATGCTGACTGCAGGATATAGAGAGCAGAGGGATTTATGTTTGATAAACACCTTTTAAAACCCATTGGAATAGGAGCATCCTCCCTGGACCATAGGAGGTAGAGGTGTATGGCCCTAACTTCCTGTGAAGTCCCTTCCTTAAGTACCCCCAGGCTACATGTAGAAGTGAGGCTGGCACGTGGTCTCCTGGGGTGTGGACAGCAACAGTCTAGATCCATTTTTAGAGCACAAAGGACATGGTTGATAGAAGCCTATGTTGACAAAAGAAATGCTTCCTGTGTTCCCTGAACCATTTGGGTAATTTTACGGATGGGACACATGCTGTGGCTTTAGCAATGGCTGACCCTTAGCCTGCTCTGAGTCCTTTGCAGAATCCATGCCTCCTCCCCGCTGTGGGTGATGAAGGGGCTGCTGCTTAGAACAGCTCCTCAAAATAGCTCACTTGCCAGCAAAACAGACATCTGCTAGCGGATGTCGGAAGTCTGAAGTCTGTTCTAGTTGGGAGGGATTTTTAATATTTAGATTCTTTGGGATAACAAACTGGGTTGGAGAAACAAAATAGGTACATACATAAAGTAAAAATGTGCTGGCATCTTTCTATGTGCCATACTGCTAAGTTTTCCTCAAATGCCACTACATTCCAGGAGCTTTGTGGCAGTGATTGGGGGTGTTCATACTGCAGCATCCACGGGGGGGTTGGATGGAGAGCTATGCTCACTGACACCATGGTGGCTACCTCAGGAGAAGCTGCCAGGGGAGGCGGGTTGCTGGAGGGTCGCCCGCCATGGTTCCGAGATGCACAGTGGGACCTCCCAGCTCTGCATGGTTCCCTCAGCTTCTTTGGTTTTTCAGGATAGGATATTGAACCAGAGCCTTCACACTGAGCTACATCCCCAGCCTTTTTATATTGTATTTTGAGACAAGGTCTCATTACATTGCTAAATTGCTCAGGCTGGGCTTGAACTTGCAATCCTCTGGCCTCAGCCTCCCAGACTGCTGGTATTACAGCTCTTCCATGTTTGAGGGTCTATTTGGTTTGCTGGGAAGACTTGTCCTTTTGAACACCGCTCCTACTTGGCCAACAGATGCCTTTCTGTGTCCCACACCCCTCTGCTGTGAAAGGAGGCCGAGGGGCCTGAATGCATAGCTTCATATATGACACCGCCTTCAGCCAAGAGTCTAACCAATGCCACTGCCCCTACCTGGCATGCCCAGTAAGGTCTTTACCACTCCCTGCCATGTGACTCCCTGCCTCCCCTCCAGCCTCCCTGGCATGCTGGGGCCTTGGCCTGGGTTTCAGAGGCTGGCCCTCCCTCTCCCCTTTTGTTGGTGCACAGCTTGCACTGGGCCAGGACACTGTCTTTCTTCCTGCCCTTCTTGTTCATCCAGTTGCCAGCCTCTGCTGGGCTGTGCCTTTACCAGCTTAATACAAGCAGCTGCCAAGGGGCTCTTCTACCTTTTTCTCTGCCAGCATTGGGCACTTGGATTCTGACAGAGTTTGCCTTGGCAGCCACTTCCCTTCCTGAATCCCACTACTGGGGAGAGCCAGGCCTTGTGTTCAACCCTCCTTTCCATCAGCTAAGCTCTAGCTCTCTGAGCCTCAGTTTTTTCATCTATAAAAGGAAAATGCTACACTAACTACTCTAGAACAGTGGTAGGAGAATCTCTGGAATCTGAAGTTGGTAATGAGGCACCTGGAATATGGACAGAAGAAAAGTGCGCCAATGTGGTCACTTAGTCATTCACCAAACAGTGGATGAGAACCTCTTGGGCACAAAACAAACATTCTTCCCTGAGCAGCTCACAGAGTCAGGGAGGGAGGAAAGACAGGACAGGCAGATCACAAACACAGTTTCCAAAAACTGGAGATCAGACAAAGACCATGTGGATCTCTGCTGAATAAAATTCAGGGCAGCTTTCTCAAATATAATGCTGCGATTTGCTAATTCTTCCTTCCCTCTGACCTCCAAAACCAGACCCTTACCCAAGTAGCCTGCAGCTGTCCAAGGAAGACCTTGTCCACATGGAGGATGGTCCCTTGCTGTAAAGAAAGTAGAGTGGAGACAAAACAGTCATCTTCCTTTCTGTGTGGAGAGGAACCAGCTCTCTAAGTTCATGGTTCACAGCAGTGTCCAAAGACTCCCAGATCATAAATCTTAAAAAGTAGAAAGCAAGAGAGGAGGTACACAGGCACTTGGGCTCCCACTGGAGGCCCTCCATCCCATCCCTAAGTGCAGGCAGATTTGGGGGAGCGACTGTGTGGCTCCGACCAGCTTGGCTTCAGGCTGATCCCAGCTGGGGCAGAGCCCCAACCCTAGAGGCTCAGGCACACCCTCCCAAGCCAAAGGCCTGCCCATAAAGGGGCTACAAGAGCACACAGTCTTTAGCCAGATGTTTGCCATACCATCAGCCACAACCAGGGACTCACCTGGAGAAGAGCTGTACAGGCACACAAGCAATACCCAGAGGCTCCTCCCCACTCTCCGATACCATTGATAAGTGTATGGTGACCCTAGCAAAAGCCTGTGCAGACAACAGAAACTGGGGACCACAGCCCCCAACCAAAGGCCCTCCCAGACAATAGCTATATAGGGGCCCAGTGAGAAGCACACCTAAATACCATCCAATGTGTGCTTGAGCCCCAGCTAGAGGCCTGCCCAGACAACAGGTAGGCTCAGGGATCTAGAAGGCCACCACTCTGAACCCAGGAATTGGTGTACTGGTGAGCAGCAGAGTAAAGGCTGCTCGGTAGCTTGCTGAGAATTCAAGAACACTGAGTGAGCAAAAAATTGCCTCAAGAAAGACACAGCAGGCTGCATCTGTTGAAATGAGAAGACACATAAATAAGTCCCCAAACCAGACTTCCAGATCACCTAAGGGAACCCCAAAGAGTAACAAGATGGAACAATCTGATACTCAACCAACTGGACACCCTGAACTGGCAATGAAAGGGGACCTGGAAAAAAATGAAATCAGAAATAATTTCTCACATAACAGCAGAGATTATGCCTATAGTACAAGACATGATTAATAAATCTACAGTGGACACAGATAAAAAAAATTAGAGGAGCTGAGGAATATGATGGAATCTCAACATAGGAAACAAATGGAATCAATAAAACAGATGGAAACAGATTTCCAGGAGATTAAAAACTCCATTGAAAGTTTATGGAGCAGAATGAGCCAATGTGAGGATAGAATTTCAGATATAGAAGACAGGATTGCAATTAGTAACCAGGAAAAAAATTTTCTTAAAAGCAGGAAGGGACCATGAGAAATCAATCCAGCAGCTGCTAGACGATGCAAAGAATAACATAAGACTGATCACAGTCAAGGAAGAAACAGGAGAGACTGCAGATGACATAAAAATCTGTTCATAGAAGTAATGGCAGAAAACTTCTGAAATGGGGGAAAAGAACTTGACATACAGATAAGTGAGGGATATAGGACTCCAACTAGCCTTGATAAAAAAAAATCTACACATAGGCATATAATAGTTAAGATTCCAGAAACCCAACAGAAGAACAAATTCTACAAGCAGTTAGAGAAAAGAAACAAATCACATACAACAGAAAGCCCATCAGAATCACACCAGACTTCTCAACACAAACCCACAAGACAAGAAGAGTGTGGAGCAATGTATTTCAAGCCCTAAAGGAAAACAACTTCCAACCAAGATTAATGTACCCTGCAAAACTATCTTTCAAAATTGATGGATAAATAAGATACTTTCATGACAAAGAGCACCTTAGGAACTTCATGAATACTAAGCCAGCACTCCAAAAAATTTTAGAAAAAAATCATATGAAAAGATAATGAGGATCACAACCCCAGGAAGGCCAGCAGAATGAATCCATTGGGCACAACAAGAAATTAAAAGCAAAGAGGGGAGAATCCAACAAAAAGAAAAAGTCATGACAAGGATAAGTCAATACATATCAATTTTAAACATCAATGTTAATGGTCTCAATTCACCAATCAAAAGAAATAGACTGGCAGAATGTGTCAAGAAGCAAGATCCAAGAATATGCTGCATACAAGAAACACACTTAATTCAAGAAAAACTCATAGACTGAAAACTAAGGGGTGGAAAACAATACTCCATGTGACAGGAACCTGAAAAAAAGCAGGAGTAGCTATCCTCATTGCAGAACAAGTGGCTTTCAAATCAACACTGATTAAGTGAGAACACTGTATACTTGTAAAGGGAACAATCCAAGAGGAAGCGATGACAATCATTAATATATATGCACCAAACACTAGTGCACCCAACTATATAAAACAAATACTAACTGACATGAAAAATCATATAAGCACTAATACAGTAGTAGTGGGGGACCTTGAACTCCATTCTTACAAATAGATCAACTAGACAAAAAATAAACGACAAAATCCTAGAACTCAATCAACCTCTTGAGCAAATGAACTGAACAGATGTTTACAAAGTGTTCCACCCAAAAAATCAGAATATAAATTCTTTTCAGCTGCACATGGGTCATTATCCAAAACAGATGACATACTCACTCATACAACATGTTTAAGTAAGTGCAAAGGAATTGAAGTTATACCCTGTATATTGTCAGACCACAGTGTGATGAAATTGGAGATCAAGAGCAAAAGAAACTGTAAGAATTTTGTAAACACATGGAAATTGAAGAACACACTTCTGAATAACCAATGGGTCACAGAGGAAATTAAATGACAACAAAAATATTGGAATCTAAGGGACACAATGAAAGCAGTCTTACGAGGGAAATTCATAACAGTGAATACTCACATTAGGAAAAGAGTGAGCTCAATTAAACAACCTGATGCTGAAACTCAAGCTTCTAGAAAAAGAAGAGCAGGACAAACCCAAAGCCCATAAAAGGGAGGAAATTATAAAGATCAGGGCAGAAATCAATGCAATGGAGACTAAGAGAATGATACAAAAAATCGATGAAGCCAAGAGTTAGTTCTTGGAAAGAATCAACAAAATTGACAAACCTTTAGCCAACCTTATAAAAAAAAGGAAAGAAAAGGCCCAAATCCATGCAATTAGGAATGAAAAGGGTGAAATTACAATGGACCCAGGAGAAATCCACAAGATCATCAATACCTAATTTGAGAACCTATATGCTAATAAGATTGAAAATACAGAAGAAATGGACAGATTCCTCGATACATGTGAATTACCAAAGTTGAACAAAGATGACCTAAAAATTTTAAACGAACCAATATTAATCAATGAAATTGAAAATGTAATTAACAACTTAGCAACTAAGAAAAGCCCAGGTCCTGATGGCTTCACTGCTGAATTCTACAAGACATTTAGAGAGGAACTACTGCCACTACTGTTTAAACTCTTCAGTGACATTGAAAGGGAAGCAATACTCCCAAATTCATTCCTGGAAGCAAGCATCGCCTTGATCCCCAAAGCAGAGAAAGACCCAACCGAAAAAGAGAACTATAGGTCAATCTCACTCATGAACATAGATGCAAAAATCCTTAATAAGATACTGGCAAATAGAATGCAGAAGATCATCAAGAAGACCAA
Organism: Heterocephalus glaber; assembly: GCF_000247695.1. Next base: position 20,405,586 of record NW_004624735.1, on the reverse strand, counting down.
GTGGGATTCATCCCAGGGATGCAGGGATGGTTCAACATACACAAACCAATAAATGTAATACACTATATCAATAGAGCCAAGGACAAAAACCATATAATCATTTTAATAGATGTAGAAAATGCATTTGACAAAATCCAACATGCATTTATGATTAAAAACCCTACAAAAAATTGGAATAGGTGGACTCTACCTCAAGCTGATAAAAACCATCTATGAAAAACCAATACCCAATATCATACTAAATGGTCAAAAACTGAAATCCTTCACACTAAAATCAGGAACAAGACAAGGGTGTCCACTAACTCCACTCCTGTACAATATAGTTTTGGAAACATTAGCCATGGCAATTAGACAAAAGAAAGAAATAAAAGGGATAAAGATAGGAAATGAAGAAGTCAAGTCATTATTTGCAGATGACATGATACTCTCTATAAAAGACCCCAAGAACTCCACCAAAAGTCTTCTAGACTTAATAACCAAATTCAGTAAAGTAGCTGGATATAAGGTCAACACACAAAATCAATAGCTTTCCTCTACATGAACAACAGCCTCACTGAGAAAGAAATAGGGCAAACAATTCATTTCACAATAGCATCCAAGAAACTGAAATACCTAGGAATCACCCTAACAAAAGAAATCAAAGACCTCTTCTCTGAAAACTATAGCACTCTTAAAAGAGAGATTGAAGATGATATCAGAAAATAGACAGACATCCCCTGCTCCTGGGTAGGAAGAATCAACATAGTGAGAATGGCCATACTTCCAAAACCGCTATATAGATTCAATGTAATCCCAACTGAAATTCCAGCAGCATTACTTCCCAGACCCTGAGAAAACAATCCAAAAATTCATTTGGAACAAGAAGGGACCTAGAATAGCAAAAGCAATAGTAGGCAATAAAGATGAGGTAGGGCTTATCACAATCCCCAACTTGCAACTATACTATAAAGCTACTGTGATAAAAACCACATGGTACTTGCAAAGAAACAGACCTGAGGACCAGTGAAACAGATTAGAAGATGCAGAAACAATGCCAGACACACTCAGCCACCTCATCTTTGACAAAGGAGCCAAACACTCTCACTGGAGGAAAAATAGCCTCTTTAATAAATGGTGCTGGAAAAATTGGGCTTCAACTTGCCAAAGATGGAAACTAGACCTATATCTCTCACCATGCACTCAACTAAAATAAAAATGGATTAAAGATCTAAATATTAAAACAGAAACACTAAACCAACTGGAAGAGAGGTTACGAAGAACTCTTGAAGACATCAGTGTAGAAAAAGATCTTATGAGCCAAACCTCAGTTGCCCATGAACTAGCACAAACAATCAACACGTGGGATCTCTTCTTATTAAAAAGCTGCTGCACCACAAGAGAAACCACCAGCAGTGTTAAGAGACAACCCACAATGTGGGAAAAAATTTTTACCTGCTGTCCCTCAGACAAAGGTCTACTCTCTAGAATCTATAAAGAAGTTAAGAAAAGCAGGCCTCCCAAATTTAAAGATCCAGTCCAAAAATGGGCATCTAAAATGAACAGACATTTTTCAGACAAAGAAGAGGAAATACCAAATAAACATATGAAAAAAAGGTTCAACCTCACTGATCATTAGAGAGATGCACATAAAAACAATGCTGTGATTCCACCTCACTCCAGAAAGAATGGCTGCTATCATGAAATCAACCAATAACAAATGGTGGTAGGGCTGTGGGGAAAGAGGAACCCTATTCCACAGCTGGTGGGAATGTAGACTGGTGCAACCACTGTGGAAATCAGTATGGAGATACCTCAAAGAACTAGCATTGGAAGATGCATTTGACCCAGCCTTTTCCCTGCTGGGTATCTTCCCCAAAGAATTCAAAGAATCATACCACAGTGACATATGTGCACCCATGTTCATAGCAGCACAAGTTGTGATAGCTAAAACTTAGAAACAGCCCTAATGCCCATCAACTGGAGACTGGATAAAAAGGGTTTTTAAAAAAATAAAACAGTGTATTACTCAGCTATAAAGAGCAAGAAACTAGAGACATTTATAGCTAAATGGATGTACATTGAGGTGATTCTCTTAAGCGAAATAAATAGGATACACGTGTAAATACCAAATAGATTCTCCAGTGTGAGAAACTGAAAGTGTAGCTAAGGACTAAAAGGTGTAATAGATAATGTGAAATAGGAAGAAAAGGGGCAAAGGGGAAGGGGAAGTGGGAGGGGTAGAGGAAAGGACAGAAGGGAATGGAATTAGTATGAGAAAAACAAAAAATGGAAACCAAGTCCTTGTAGATAGGGAGGGCAGGGGAAGGGGGAAAAAATAAGAACCAAGATGGATATTATGTAAAGGTGCAAATTTCCAACAATGAATGTCATTATATAGTATACAAAAATGTGTCAATATAATTAATTTTTTAAAAAAGCGGGAAGCAGGGGACACAAAAACCTGGGAAGCTGGACCTTGAAGCAACCAAGAAGGTTGCTGCTGGGCAGGCGTGTGCTCACCTGGATTCAGTGTCCATAGTGGAGCCCCAAGCGGTTTCCTACTGAAAAGCACCCACCACAGTCACAGCTCCTCCGCCATGCAGATTGGACTGAGGTGGGCTGCTCCTTCCACCCTTTAATTCCTCCATCTTAAACCAAAGGAAGCAGCCATATTACAGAGCATTTATTTCCTCAGATCTTTTTTCCCACGTCTCCATTATACTGGATAAGTGAGGTCAAATTGTAGGTACTTCTGCAAAATTTTGTTTCCTATTAAATAGTATTGAACCAGGGACCAACTCTCTGCTTCCACATTTGCATTTGAGGCCCCAGAGGCCTTGCCCCATATTGTCTATTGTGCAGCAGAAAAGAATCAAATTAGGTAGAAAAAGTCACAACCCAGTGCTCTGAGGACCATGGCAGGATGGCTGTTGAAGCACCCAGCCACACATACTGTGTGCACCAGTTTCCTGGTTCTTTGTGAGCCATGTCCTTGGTAATACACAGATCTGCAGCGGGACATTTCTTGCTAGAACACCATCCTCGGGAGCTCCTTCTTGTACCTGGAGAGGAGGCTGGGAAGAGAGTGTGAAGGGAAGAGCCAAGGTGAGGAGCTGTGGGGGATTCACAACCCTCTGTGTGCACGGCCCACCATACTAATGAGTGTTCAGGATGACCCCTCCCAGCACCTCACCCAGCCCTCTGTCCTGTGTCCACTAAGAGCAGGGTCAGGACTGTTCAGAGGCACACGGGGACACATTGCCTCTGCTGGCCTTAAAGGTGACTGCTGCCTTTGGGGAGCCACATCTCTGCTCAGGAACCATTAGGGGCAGTGCCACCTTTTACTTCCTACCTTGGGGCTGGCAGAGCGACAGCAGCAGAAGAATGGGGCCTCTACCCAGGCCAATATTCCAGTTGCTGGGTCCAGGAAGCCTGTTGCAGGAGACGACTCCCTGTGGACACAGAGTGGCACAATGACATGCCATGTCCTGGCACTGGGATTTGGGGCCAGTCTCATAGCCTCTGAGCCTCAGTTTCCTCAACTGACAAGTTGGAAGTTGGAGTGCTAGCACTAGCCTACTAGAGCCCATGGAAAAATCAGAGAAAAATCTAGGTAAAGCTGGCCCACATGCTCACATGAAACAGGCTGGGGCGGGGAGGGAGGTGCCTGGACCCGATGCCTCTGTTGTAGAGCTAAAGGCAGTGAGGGAGAAGCAGGCAGGAGGGTGATGTGCAAAGGCACAGGAAGAGGGGAATGAAGGAAAGCAGCAGCCGGCTGGCTCTCAGAGGACAAGCACAGACACTTGTCTGCTCCGTAATGACTTTCTATCTTTAGACGCAGCACTTGGTTTGTGACCTGCTTTGTAAATAGATGCTTCACAGAAATAGATGCAACCATCCTGGGGTGGGGGGTGTGGAGGAAGGTGGTGGCAGGGCACAAGCAGAGCATGGGGCCCCAGCCTCCCTCTGTCTCCAGCAGACCTCAGCCCTGAGTGCAGAGGTGGGGGAAAATTAGCTAGTGGAGGGGCATCTCGGGGGTGGCCCAGGATGTATCCCCTTTTGCTGGGGCCATTTTGAGGAGATGCTCTACACAAAAGCTATTTGCTTGGTTTTGTCAGAGTTGCAGTGAGTGCAGCCAGAAAGTTAGGAGAGAGGCATTGTTAGCTGGCCACTGCCAGCCCAGCTGGATGAAAGAGGACCAGACCAGGGTCCGTGTGGAGCAGAAAAAGGGAACTCATCTCCAAGAGCCCGGGCTGGAGGCAGGTGCTGTGCTGGGGACCTGCTCTTAGATACAACAGCTGGGAGTTGTGTCGCAGATTGACATCTGAGGGACCTGACACTCTGAGATGCTACCGACTGGCTCCAGATCCCCAGATGCAAGAAAAGGACTGGGTCTGGAGGCCTCTTATCCCCTGTGGGCAGCACCACAGGTCCCCCCTGGCATCTGGCTCTCATCATTAGACAGGGAAGGGCAGGAACAGGTGCCATCTCCTGGTGCCACCTCCCGACCAAGTCGCCTAAGGACAGTGCTCCTTCTCTGTCCTTGCTCAGTCAGTACACAGAGGTGGAGAGGACATAGCCACACTCTGGGAGGGCCTTGATGCTGCCAGGAGATCTGTCCACCAATCCACGAGGCATCACTGCTCAGGCAAAAACAGCTTCGTGAGGGAAAGACTTGGGTGTTGGGCTTTTTGAGCCTTTCCTCTTCCATGCAGCCCCGTGGTGCATGCACTTCTCCAATACACTGTGACCCACAGGTTCCAGGAAGGCTCCAGTTGAGCCTCGAATGACTGCGGTGCAAAATGGAGAGACTGCTACCAACCTGTCAAATCCATTGTACTCGTGGGGTGTGGAGTCCTGAGGACCATTCAGGGCTGGTCACGGCAGGAACACGTAAGGTGGGGGCCACCAGGGCGGTGGGGGCTGGTCTCCCTCTCCAGAGTCCCTGCCTCCTTGTCACGGTCTCCTCTCACTGTCAGTGAGTCACGGAGCTTCTCCAGGCTCCCTGCCCCACCGCAATTCTGACAGGCACCAGTCCCTCCCAGTGCCCCACCTGGAAGCCCCTCGGCCACTGGAGATCACCAGCCACTCCTGAGGACAAACCTTATGGGGGCAACTTCTGCCACAAGCCCCACAGTTCCCTCTGCTCCAGAGTGTGGCCTTCAGTGAAGACCAAAGGGGAACTTCTCTGTCAAGTAAGGGACAGCAGTGGGCTCATAAATGCTCCAGTCTCCTTGCCTCTCGCATGAACATTCAGCTTCTCAGACTCCCAGAGACACTGAGCTCCGGGTATGTACAGGGGTGACTGCTTACTAACCCCGTCTTCAGCCTTCTCCCTGTCTGCTCTCTGTGTGACCCGAGAAGACCTCCCAAAGAAGCGCTTTGTGTCCAAGTCCTTGTCTTAGGATCTACTTCTGGGAAAACTCAACTTTATAGTAGACAGAGTAATGGTGCCTTTTAAAGATGCCCATGCCATAATTCCTAGAATCTGTGAATGCATTGCTTTCATAGCAAAAGGGAATTTTGAGATGGAGAAGTTATTCAGGATTATCTTTGCAAACCTAATGAAGTCACAAGATCTTTATAAGAAGAAGGCAAGAGGTCCAAAGACAGAGAGTGAAGGTGTAAGGAGGCTGGGGTGATGTGCTTGGAGCCGGAAGGAGGCCCTGAGCCAAAGGGGCAGATTTCACACCTGTAATCCCAGGACCTTGGGAGGCTGAAGCAAGAAGATTAGAAGTTCAAGCTTTGCCTGGACAACTTAGTGGCATAGTGAGACCCTGTCTGAATAAAAAATAGAAAAGGCTGGGATTGCAGCTCAGTGTCAAGGCCCTGGATTTAATCCCCAGCAGCCCAAAGAGGAAAAAGAAGAAGCTGTATAAGACAAGGAAGTGGATTCTCCCCTACAGCCTCCAAAAAGGAACAGCCTTACCAACTCCTTGATTTTACCTCCTGAGATGCATATCAAACTTCTACAAAACTTGAAGGTAATAAATTTGTGTTGTGTTAAGCCACTAAGCATGTGATATTTTGTTATAGCAGCAACAGGAAGCCAATACCTCAAATAAAAACCAGATGGGCAGACTTTTGGTGTAAGGTAGGACCTCAAGTTCTGGAGTTAGGCTGCCTACTTTGAATTCCTGGCTCTGCCGACCAGCTGAAAGGCTTTAGGGGAATTACACAGCCTCTCCAACTGCTGGTGTTCTGACCTGACTTTCTGATAGATTTCTAAGGTGGCTTAAGGGAAGACTCAGCAGGAGGAGAGTGGTAGGAGGAGGTCAGAGCAATTTATTTTCCATTTCCTTTAAATACTAACAACATTTTACATTCTGTGCAAAGAAAGCACACCATTTCCTTGCCCCGTCAGGAGAAATGCATTGTTCCTATTAGTTATGTAGCTGAGTCCATAGAAATTGATGGGGTTTTATCATTTTAATCTACTTGTTTCTTTGTCTCAATGCCCTGAAAGGATGTAGAAATGGTTTCCTGCTCCGTACATGTGCTGCACAGAAGGAGGAAAGGAAGATATGCGATGTGAGGATTGAAGAAGTGGGGATGGAGAAATGAGACTCAGCCAGAAGATGGGAGTGGCCCCATGCGCATCCCAGCAGCCAAGGCAAAAAGGGCTGAGCGTGGGTGCAAGTCTGGATGTCTAGAGGACGTGTCCCTCAGAGTCCGTGGAAAAGCATGTGGAGCTTCCATCTGTGTAGTGTCAGGGGCCACTGAGGGGCAAGGCGTGAGCTTCTGTAGCAGTTCCAGCGGGGTGGGCAGGGGTAAAGGGAGCAGTACGAGCCTCACCTAGGGTACAGAGGGCTTGAGTGCAGGAGGCAGCAGGGCCACGGGTGGGTGGCTGGGGTGGGTGAGGAGCCCCCAGGGGGCAAGGAAGGGCCTGGGCAGGTGACCTCAAGGAACCTGCATTTCAGAAGGGGCTGCGTCATGGCAGCAGGCCAGGGCCGCGGGACGATGCTGGTGAGAGAATGCACACCAGGTCAGCTGCTCCTGACTGCCACTCAGGACAGGGCCAGAGCAACTTATCTGAGGCAGCCTGGGGCCCCCATGCTGGCCCCACTTCCTCCCAGGAGACTTTGCCCTTCTCCTGAGCGCCAGGCAGCACAGAGCAGCCACAGTGTGCCCCCCCCCCCCCGTCAGCACAGGGAAGGCGGCCTGCAGGCCCATAACAGAGGACAGGGCTCCTGGGGTGGGGAGCGGTCCCTCTCCCCGCCGATGGCTCCATTATTGCCCCAGCCAACACTGGAATGGAAAGAAGGATCCCGGAGAGGAAGGGGCCTGGGCCTGGAACTTGACTTCTCAGCCTCAGGTCCCTGCTTCACTCCAGGCAGGTGGCCATGGACAGATCACATCATCTCTGGAGACCTCTTTGTCCCCATCTGAAGAGCAGAGACACGCAGTGGTGGATTCAGTTGGTGTGAGGGGCACAAACAGTACAATACGCAAAGGATGCTTAGCATCTGTCCCCGCATGGGCTTAGGCCTATGAATGTGCACTGTTACCATCACCTCCTCTGTCACTTGCAGTGAGGGCAGGTTGGGGCTCAGTGGGCACCCCTGACAAGGAAAGGGAGCCAAGGGCCTTGGGAGTCACCTGTGTGCACAGCTGCTTGGGCATAGTGGGATGGGGCAATTTCCTGGATTCTTTCACTTGTCCATGTCAGTTCCTAAGATTTGTATCAGTTAGTTGCCTTTTGTTTGCAAGTGTCAGGACAACCCAGAACAAGCTGGCTTTTAGCCAGCAGGGATTTATTGATTTAAGTAAGCAGAAAAGGGCAGAGGATAAAGTTAGCTTGTCTCTTGGATCTGGTCCCTCGAGGCGAGATGATTCATGGATTGCCTGTCTCTTCAGGGTATCAGGACAGCTGAGTGTCCTTGCAGGGTGAGAGATCTGGTCATCTTTACCCATCCAAGACTCTGTAGCCCATGACAGACTTTGATCACATGCCAGCCCCCCCCCCCCAAATCTCTGTAGCTGGAAACACTTCCCCAGCCAAGACTGAGGTTCACTCTTATTGGACAGACCTGGGTCATGTGCCAGGCTCCCAGCCAATCACTGTTTCTGGAGCAGGGAGACTGCTGAGCTCAGTCCAAGACTCTTCCTCTACCCCTGGGTCAGGGGCAATATGGGCTCCACTTGCACAGGGGAAGCCAAAAGGGGGCAAATAAAGGATCCATGTTGCTAGAGCCAATAGGGGAAAGATGGTGGAGGCCCCAGATTTCTGATCAAGGCAGTGTTAGAATTGGCCCAGAGGGTAGGTACGGGGTAGGTACGGGGCAGGTGGGGGGCGGGGGGTAGGCCGCAGGTGGAAGTCACAGATAAACCGCCTCTGCATTCACTTCCGATCACACTCTAGCTCAAAAATGAGTGCAGCCCATCTGAGAGTCCAGAAATACTGTGCCTCCGGGCTGGCGCGGCCAGATTTAGCAAGTAAAAATACAGGATGCACAGTTCAATTTGGATTTCAGATAGGCGACAAATAAGTCTTTAAGTATAAGCATGTCCTTGGCAATATTTGGGATGTATTTTTCCAAAAATTTTATTCACTGTGTATCTACAACTCAGATTTAACTGGATATACTATGTTTAATGGATCAACCCTACTCTCCAAGCTCCCCCTTGGTTTTGAGGCATCTTCAGACCTTTCAGAGAGAGACTTCCTCTGTGTGGATCTGAGCAGAACCCACCCCCACCCCAGGGTGTCACCCCTGGGGACAGAGATTTCCCAGCACCTTAGGGTGGGTAATCCAACAGCAGTCACTGAAGAGCCTGGGTCAAGGTTGAAGACAAGTGGAGTGTAGCCGTGAGGTGGGGTGTCTGGGGTGGTGGATCGCACCTCCTCCTGTGAGAAGGGGACAGGGTTTGAGATGCAGTCTCCCCTGAAGCTCCTCTGCGAACATTCCCTGCCTGCCCCTCTGTAGAGTCCCCTCCAGCTTGAGAGAAGGTGGCCTCCTCCCTCTACCCAAAGACCCATGGAAACCCTCAGAGGAAAGGGACGAGGGGACGAGCCACCTAATCCAGTCCCAGGTGGGTGCTCACAACGGTCTTGGTCCTGTTTCTCTAGGTCTTGGGTAGTAGAGGTTTTTGGAGTACAGGCTGGGGCCCTTGAGGTCTCAGTCCAGTTAGGAGGGAGCCACTGCCCTGCCCACTGTCCCGCAGGGAGGGTCAATGTAAAGCCAGCACCTCCTCCCGCCTTCTCACTCAGCTGCTGTCCATCTCTCTGTCTTTAGTCCCTACATCTGTGTCCCAGGCCTGGGCAGGTGTTTGCAGAAGGGGTTGCCTGCATGCTGCTGAGCGTGGCCTGGGAGAAGTAGTCAGGTGGCATTCGCCTTGAGTGACATGCACCACCTAGGAATGAAAAATTGCTTTGGAAAAGATATTTGTGTCTTCTTTATTTATTTATGTGTTTATTCATTTATCATTTATAGTCTGTCTACCCCTTAGAAAAGATGTGAGAAGTCTTACAATATTAAAACACATGGAAAGGAAGCAAAAAGGGGGAAAATAGAACTATACAAAATAAAGATCATTTTAAAGAAGCAGAAAAAAAAATATGTGTACACCAGCACTGGGGTGGAAGTTGTTTCTGCCTCTGAGCTATTAATTTGGCTGTGAGGTACCTGGAGGCGAAGTAGGCTGGGGTCCATGTGGGTGGCTGCTTCTCAGCTCCTGAAGGACCAGGAGGATGGGAAGGTGGCCTGCTCCGCTCCATGGCAGATGTGAGCAACTTAGACCAGTGTTCTCCGCTGTCCTCACGATATGCCGAGGGGAGCCTATGTCCCAAAGATTGTGCAGCCAGTAGTCATTTATGTACCAAGCAGATTGGTTTTTCTCATTAAAATAATTGAAAATAGGTTCAGGAGTGTTACCAAGGCCAGCTCCCAGAGACCAGCAGGGTTCTGAGCCAGCGTTGGCACAATGGCTGCTGGCTGGATGAGGAGCCCTGTGGGTGGGGAGTGTGGGGGAGGCTGGCAGGGACATGCCCCCCCCCAGTGTCACTGGGGACCTGTGGGACTCTCCAGGCTGGAGGGATGCAGATGGGACAGAGGGTCCCACAAGCAGGGCAGGGAATGCTGTCCACCTCTGACCAGGGGGCTCCTCTCAGAGTAACCATCCTGTCCCACCTTGGCTGTGACAATGTCTTTCCCTAAAACAGCACCCTAAACGGCTTCCAGACAACTTGTTCTTGTTAGGCAGTGGGAATAGTGTCAAGCCAGAGGCTGGCAGGGTACTCTGGGTACCCAGGGCGGGGCTCTCCCAGTTCCCTCTTCCTCAGTGAGACTGTGGCCAGTGCGTGTGCAGGGGAGGCACACGGTGGGTGTCTGCACCACCGTGTGGGCGTGGAGTGCCGTGCACACACTCTTCCCAGTGTAGATGGAAGTGGGGGCCTGGTGGGGAGGGGGCCGGAGAAGCTGAGACCTTCCTTACTCTAGCCTGAAATTTGCTTTCCTGGGACTTCTACCTGGGGCCCTTTGCTCTGCACTTTAGGCCAAGGAGAACAGCTCCAACCTTCCCTCCGCCTGGCCACCCTTCCAGAATCTGAAGGTCTCAGTCACCCCGGCCCCTACCGTCTGTTCCAGGCTTAGTGTCCTCGGGCCCTTCACGGCTCCTCTTGTCCTTGGCTTCTCCCTCTGCCCCTCTGGTCGGGGGGAATGTGGACATCAATAGCACCCACTGATACCCCATCCAGATATGACAGGATGAACCCCGGGGTCTCCAGTATGCAGCTTAGACGCTGCTGCTGCTGACTGCCTGATCACGGGGCACAGAGAGGGTGAGACAGTGCCCTGGTCACGGAAGAAGTATGTACCAGAGCCGGAGTGGGTCCTGGGCAGCAAGGGTGGAGAGAAGCAGGCAGGTGCTGCTTGGGCTGCCCGATGCTCACTTGGTCCTTCCACGTTTGACCCCAGGAGTGGACAGAGAAACCTCACGGCAGTGTTGGAGATGACACATTTCCCTGAGAAAGTATTTAAGTAAGCACAGCACACCCAGTTCCATCTGAGGTTTGGATAAATGATGAACAATTTTTTTGTCTCACAGTGCTGCTGAGTAAGTCCTGTGCCTTGCGCCCCAGCTGCCTGTTAGGGGTTGGAGGACCTGGTCATGCTAGTGCCAGGAGGAGCCCTGTCTTCTCTCCTGGTTCCTCCTCCTGTGGAGTTCCAGGTGCCCCAGGGAGAGGCTGTGGCATCTCTTACAAAACATACAGTGTAGGACCCACTGTTTGGAAGATGACACACAGCACACCCTCAAAATCTGGGGCTCTAAACCCACTCAATAAGCAGCCGCCACCATCATTTTTATGCAAGAGATGATCAAAAGATATGGTGAACGTTTATATTTTTAAAAATGTATCACAGTAAAAGGCACATTGCCAAAAATTATGGGATAAATATGATTGAAGTCGGGCGAGTCTTTTGAGGAGGAGGCAGTGTGTCTTTCACTGTAATAAATATTTTTATTCAAATGCTCACTGTATATTTTGACCACCCCTCCTTGATCAACTGTCTACAGCAATTTATGCCAAATAAAAACATTACAACGTGTCCTCATTCACCTTATTCACCGGATCTGTCATTGTATGACTTCTGGCTCTTCCCCAAAGTCAAAATGACCATGAACAGTAAATGTCTTGAATCATTTTAGGACATCAAGGCAGGCATGCCAGAACAACTAAAGAACCCACAGGAGAGGACTTGTAGAACTTCCAGAATTGGTAGCTAGCAGTTGGCCAAATCCTCTCACCTCCAAGCCTCAGTTTCCTCACCTGAAAGATCAGGTTGGACTGCATGCTGTCTCAGGGCTCTCCCAGCTCTGACTGGATGATGATTTTCGAGAGGAAAGGGCTCTAGTTCTGACTCAGCCATGCACTGACTCAAACGCTCCTTCCTCCCTATCCTGTTTCACACTGGAATTGCATCCTGTGACACAGCAGCTTAGAGAATCGAAAGAGGAAAGAAAAGTAAGAATTTGCCCAAGGAGGGAAACTTCGCTCATGTTCGTGCAGAGGTAAGTGCTGCACGTTCCCACAGAAAGCTGCTACTCTCCAAAATAGCAGCAGGGCCAAGAAGCTGGTGTCTGCTCAGAGGGACGAGGTCAGAAGCTTTCCGCACCAAAACACACTCCTGGGATTCATGTAGCAAAGTTGGCTTCCAGCGTCCCAAGGCCCAGAGCCAAAGCCCCCTGTGCCTGTCCGCAGCAGCCCAGCTGGGTGCTTTGCATAAACCTGGTCGTGGAACCCACTGACCTGCCTCCACACTCAGCAGCAGGGGACTCAGCCTTCCCGACACAAGTCCTGTCCATTTGTGGGGTGGAAATGGTCACAGACCCAAGGATGAATTTACCCAGTAAGCATTTGTGGCATATCTGATCTGGTGAGGTTGGTAATTCAATTATAATGATTTGTCAGCAGTGGATGGTCTACAATAGCTACAGTTACCAATTTTCATTATTGTTGATTTTCAATCCTAATCCTCTGCAGATCACCCTGGACCTGTCCCTTTAAGTTGATCCACTCTGCTATAGGGGATCCTCACTGGGCAGCCATGCGCCAATCACCTCAAACCTTTGAGCTTATCTTTACATGTGTGACAAGGTAGGTGTTTATGCTTATTCCCAAGATTGAAGGGAGAATAAAATGCAAGCTCCCATAAGGACATCTAGTGCATTGCTGGATTCCAGGGAGAGCAGAGAGGCTGGGAGCCACATGCTTCCTTGCTTAGGTGGGCACAATGTGCACTTTTTCTCTCTCAGATAAAACTTAGAATCAGCCCTGACTCTAGCTAGGGGTTGGGCTAAGGGCTGTCCTTGAATTCTCTTACTTGATCCTGATTGTTCCATGGGTTAAATATGATTGTTATCTTGTTATCATCCTGGGTTTTTTTGGGGGGGGGTACTGGGGATTGAACCCAGGCCCTTTGCACTGAACTACACTGAGCTACATCCCCATCCTTTTCTTGTATTTTTAATTTTAAGACCAAATCTTGCTAAGTCACTAAGTTGCCCAGGCTGGGCTGGAGCTTGTAATCCTCACATCTCAGCCTACCAGAGTTCTGGGATCACAGCCCTTCATCATCCTCTTTATGTGTGAGGAAGCCAAAGTTCCCCCACTGGCCAGTAGAGGAGCCCAGATTCTCGCTTAGGTCCCTCCCTGTGACACTCCTGCTGGCTGGTCAGGCACTGAGAGCCTGCATGGGGCACCACTGCTCCAAAGGCCCAGGTCTGTGCTCAGTGCAGAGCAGTGCAGACGATGTTCCTCCTCGTGCACAGCCGTGTTCCTGCCCTGTCCTGCCTGCAGCCCCGCGGTGCTCCATTCCGAGGTTATGAAGACACATGGGCTTGATTAGGTCTGACCCAAGCCCCAATTTATCATCATCCACACTCCTTTCAGAAAGCCCTTCGTGTTTTAAGAAGAGTGGACTTGGTGTCAGGCAGCATTGTTCTGATTAGAAAGAACAGGCAAGGCTTAGAATCGATCCAGGAGTCTGAGTCTGGCTCCTTTCAAGCTTCCTGGATGAGGCCTCGGAGGGCAACACGGCCAGCTGTAATGATGAAAGATGAGCAGGGCCAGCGGCACTGAGCTGGGGGAGTTTTTAGGGGCTGAAGGTTCTTAAGTTTCAATGAGACTCCGGCTGCAGAACTCCCTCCCTGCAGGGCATCTGCAGAAGGTTAGGATTCAGTTTCCTTAAAATGGGAGAGGATTTCTGCATGACTCCCAGGGTAGTAGCTGCCCACCGACCTTAGCTGGGCCCAGGCCCATGCCTGGGCAGCAGTACCTTCCTTCTCAGGAGAAAGAGGCCCAAGCTACACTGCAGCAGCAGATGTGCCCAAGAATGGGAGCATCCTTCTTCCACTTTCTGGTCCATAGACTCACCTTGGACCTGCTTGGGGATGTGGCCCTGTTTTCCTTCACTGACTAAGTCACCTCTCCTCAGGACGGTGAGGAGGGCCTGACTTCTCACCCCTAAGCTCTTCTAGATCCTGCAACAGTCCCCTGGGCAGGTCATGTCACTACCCCATTGTAAGGCTGAGGCAATCACAGCCCAGTGAGACTATGGATAAGAAGTTGCTTGGTTGGGCTGGATATGTAACTCTGGGGTAGAGTGCTTGCCTAGCATGCGTGAGGCCCTAGGTTTGATCCCCAGTGCCACCAAAAATAAAAAAGCTACTCAAGTGATAAGGGTTCTGAGAGGATTCAAGCCCAAGTTATCCCTTCTAACACTAAGCTCTCTGCCCTCCCCTGGACTCCCTGGGGCATAGCACAAGGCCGCCTGCCCCAGGAAGGTCTCTGCCACCTACCAATAGAGCAGGGCTGGCCCTCAGTTGGCACTGGCTCCATTAGAAGAATGTGAGCCCCTTTGGTGTCAGCTTCCCTGTTTGACTGAACACTCTTTGAGGGAAAGGAGTTGTGTCTGGTGCTTCTACCTTCAGTACGTACTTAAGCCAAATCCCTGCCTAAGACCAGCCCAAGACCAGACTCTGAAGCATTGGGCAGTCGTTGAAGATCTCTGATCTGACTGAAGAGGGCACTGTTCACAGAGAGACAGAATCAACAGGAAGGATGGACGGACGGATGGATGGACGGATGGATGGACGGATGGATGGGAGGGAGGGAATTTAATTAGTGAAATTGGTGTTTATTACTGCAGTCAATGAGAAGTCCCATAATAGCCTATCTGCAAGTTGGAGAACCATCGAAGCTAGTAGCTGGGCTCAGTCCAAACCTGAAGGCCTGGGAAGCTGGCAAGCTGATGCTGTATCTTTTAGCTCAAAGCAAAAGCCCAGAGAACCTGGGGCACTGTGTGAGATCTAGAGCCCACAGGCTGAAGTACATGGAGTTCTGAAATCCACCAGCAGCAGAAGGGTCTGGAAGAGAAAGATGAAGAATTTATCTTTCTTTCTTTTTTTTTTGGAGGGAGGGGTCCTTCTGCTCCCAGGTGATTTGTTCAGTGTCTGCATATTGAAAAAAGACCTCTGCTCTTCACCAACTCACATATAAATCTGTTTGTTTTATTTGTTTGTAGAACTGGGGATTGAACCCAGGACCTTTTCACTGGGCAACATCCCCAGCTCTTTTTAGCTTTCTTTTTGAGAGAGTATCTCGCTAATTTACTTATTTTCCCAGGCTAGGCTTGGATTTGAGATCCTCATGCCTCAGCCTCCCTCAGTGCTGAGATTGCCAATCTCCTCTGGAAACACCCTCACCCATCGCCTTACCAGCTATCTAAATATCCTTTAATCCAGTCAGATTGACACCTACAATTAACCATCATGATGTCCCTCAGGCATTGAAGAGGGCCATAGGAGAGGCTGTAGAGCTCTCAGCTTGTGAAGACACCTAGGAGCTATTCCAAGCCAGCCCAAGGGACAGACAATGACTTCTGAGCCCGAGTTGAGCTCCAGTTGATATCCATGGGTTGGTATCAATGTCCACACGATACAAGCACTCTCTGTGGGTGGGATCTTCCAGAACATAGGGAAGTTGTAGGAAATTCAGAGCTGGGCTCACACACACTGAATTTGCTATGAAGAATTTCGTGGGTAAAGAGGAACTTCCTAAATCACTCCATTAAAATGGATTTGGAGCTCTTGAAGACCCAGACTTCATTAGTAACCATGTCAGTAAGCTCTAGCTGCTAATCTATCCTGTGTAGAAGATGCTGCTGAACATCAAGCATGCTGGAGGCAGTGGCCATGGTCCTATTCCTGGGTGATTTGCTCCAGGGTGTCAGGCATCCCAAGCCTGCCCGTGTGTATTACCTTCTCTAATTACGAGAGAAAGCATGGACACTACGTAGCATCATCCTCACCCAACAGGCAAAGAATGTTAGGATCGGAGAGGTTAAGTCACTTTCTGAGGGCCACGCAGCCAGGAAACCTCAGAAGTGGGATGTGCCATTGGTCAGTACTCTTGGAACACTGGTTTCATCTGAGGCCTCCTGTTGAGAACTGTCCTCAAGAGAGGAAGTGCCATGGGTAATGGTCGGAAATGATGTTCCAAAGCACCCAGCTCAATCCCTGACACAAGGTTTGCCTTCTACCAACACAGGCTTTGTTCTAGGTGTAAAAACCTATGCACTTTTTGTTCCTCAAACACTGAAATCTTTGCAGTTCTTTGCCCTTGGTGCGATTGCTCCCCTGTCTAAGTGCCTTTCCACAAAGACTTTTCTAGCTCTTCTCCACTACTTTCTGCCCAGAGGAGACCTTCTGTCACATGGCCTAAGTTGTTCTGAGCCCTGTGTTTACCCTTCTCCGGCGTTTAAGGTCCTGCATTTTTCATAGGATGACTAGTCCCTCTCTCTTCCATTGTCCTGTAGATTCCCAAAAGGGCAGGGTCTCGTCTTTCTGGGTCAGTAAAATGTCTCCTTGTCTCAAACAGTGTCTAGCATGTGGTAAGTGCCCCATGGATATGACTGTGTGTGTTACTGACGATACCCCACCCAGATATGAGTGCTGGATTCCTGCTAACACTTCTGCTAATATTTAAGTAAGATCTTCACACAGACCTTGTTATACTTTTAAAAAGTTAAAAATATGATTGCCGGTAGGTTAATACAAGCCTGTAAGCAGCATTTTACAGCAAATAATGGAAGTCTAGGACAATTGCATCGCACAATGGCACAGTGTGTAGTCAACTGGAAATAGCCTGGCCTTTGTCTGACATCAGAAGGACGTGGTGTGAGGAAGAGAAGCAGCATCTCGGGGCCATGGAAGAGTGTGTCAGAGCAGGGAAGAGGAGGACTTCCAGTTAATACCAAGAAAGATTAGAGCATTTTACCTCAGTAACTCCTGACATGTACGTTTTTAAATCTTGGAGAATTTTAGAATCTTAGCACAAAAGAACTTGAAGTTGTTTCAGTGTTTTTGAGCCATACCTTTCATCTACCCCTTCCTGCCTACCACACCCATGCCTGCACCCTCGGGGTCTACATCCCATACCTGGAGGTGACTATTATCGTGTGTGTGTGTGTGTGTGTGTGTGTGTGTGTGTGTGATCTCCCTGCTTCACTCTATACTTTCATAACTTATTTATATATCTCCAAACAATATATTTCTTAATTTTGCCTTCTGAAAATGTTGACATAGTATAATAATACTGTATATATTTTTGGCGACTTGCTTCTTCCATTTGACAATTTGCACTTGAGATTCAACTGCTTTGATGTATTTCACTATCATACCATCATTTTCTCTTCTGCACGTTCATTCAGTTATTACTTATTGTATGAATAAGCCATAAGATATTTATCTGAAAAGGAAAACAAAGGAACCCATGACTTCCATCGCTCCCGTGCAGACTTCTCTTGGGGATCTGGTTACAGTAACTCTGCATCCAGGCAGTTTCTGGATGAGAATTAGCCATCCAGTCCCATTGTTATTTTTTTGCTCAGTGCCATTAGCATCATCAAGGACCTGCTGGCATTTTACTTACCCAAGTAGAAAGGAGGTGGTCATGTGCAAGAGGAAGAAGAAATGCAGGCCTGGAAAAATCAGCAGCAGAGGGCTGGCCTACAAGCCCTTGCCTTTTCTTTCTGTAAATATATCTTTCCTCCGACTCTGGCTTGCTTGTAGGAATTTAACATGTAAGGTGCATCTTCAGCTCCTCTGAGGCCCCAGAGGAACTATTTTGAGTGCCGTATGTCCTGGAGGGTGTTAGAGTTGTGTGCAAACACTTGCAAAGAGCTTTCCCAGGAAGGGGTAGCAACACCAAACAGGAGAATACAAAGGCTGTTCTCCAAAGAATTCCATGTCCTCATGCTGCCTACCCTTTCTCATACTGCCCCATCCTGTTTCATTCATTGCTTTCCTTTGTATGTCTTAGGGGTCCCTCTGAGAATGACAACTGTCCCCACCCCAGCATGTTGGAGTCTGCCCCCTACCGAGAACTTCACTGGCTCTTCTCTGCTAGGCATTTACTCTAGCCCTGGTATGGTCACCTTGGAGTCCCACTGGTTTAAGTCAGCAATGGTTTCAATGCATCATCATTAAACTGACTGACTGTGGGGCGGCGTAGGGGAGGGATAGGTGGCAAGGAACCCATCAAATGCCAGTTGTCAGGGAATATCCAGAAAACTCATGTCAGCAGAAAGAGCCTGGGCACATTTGGGAGCTTATTTATGTATTTATTTTTCTTTTGGTTAATTCTAGTTTAAATTTCCAAGCTCGCTTTTCAATT
Organism: Heterocephalus glaber; assembly: GCF_000247695.1. The sequence goes on along the minus strand of NW_004624735.1, from coordinate 20,387,429 downwards.
TCAATCTCAATGTTAATCACAACATACAGTATGTAAGTAAGTGGAGAGAAAGTCAATGTTCTGTCAAGGTTTCGTGGGGACATGTCCCTTTATTTTGAAAAATGACAAGGGCATAAATAAAAGAAAAGAATAGAAAAACAGGGTAGGAGTTTTGGTTTGAGCACTGGGCAAACATGTTAATAATGAATGAAGAGAATTTTCAGCATTGGTTTATTGCTTATCCTGGGAAAGTTAGATATGGGCTTCATCATACTTTGTAAGTTTTAGGTTGAACCAAATAAAAGTGCTGGCTTACAATTTTTAGAATGATGTAACATTGGAATTTTCATATGATTCAAGCTAATCTGCATTGATTTGTGTGATTCCTTGGTTAATGTCTGCTTCCGGTGCTGATTTGAAAACTCTGTAGGGACATGAACAATGTCTGTAGGGCCCCAGAACGAATGGGACAACACTCTGTGGTCCAGTCACCATGTCAGGGAGGAAGAGACCCTGGGTACCAGCATCTCAGAGGGACACATGGGAAAACTCAGGTGTTGCAGGGCAGCTTTTCTGGTGGCAGACTTACAGATGGACATGAGCACGCATAAAGGTCGTTAGGGGAGTTCTCCAGGTCCCTCCCCGCCATGGGAGTAAGGATGGGAGGAAAAATTGGGCAGCAGAAGTTGGGTGTGCAGTCACAATGAGTTTCCACCCCACACCTCAGAAGCTCTGAGACTGTTCCTCTTACTGCCCTGAATTGTGCTGTGCCATTGTGCTCCTATTATTGACCAGCTATTGGATGTGGGCTGAACACGAAGAGACACGACCTTGGGCATGATCACTCTTTCAACCATAGCAATTTCTGAGGAGGGCTGAGAGCTGACATCAGCATCTGGGGAAATAAGTCCTTCAGTTCTAAGGGGGCATCTTGGAGGTTACCAGAACATCCACTAAAGGTGTAACTGGAAAGTGAGAGCGTTTGGTTGGTTGGAGGAGAGGCACCTGCAGCCCACCGTGTGAGTGCTGGCAGAGACAAGGAGTCTGTTCTCCACAGTGCCAGGGATGCCTGGACCACCCCAGAGACCTGAAAACCCAGAGGATAGTTCAGAGTGTGGTAGAAGAGCTTGATAGATAAAAATCCCAGAATCCAATGATTGTCTGTAGGAAGGAACAGTTGTTCAGAATTGGAGTTCCAGCCCTTCTGCAGGTGGGGAAAGATCTGGAGAAAGTCTCTTCTTGTTTTTTCTTGGGTTAACCGCAGGTTATACCAAGTAAGTGTCCTAGAAAGACAACAAAGTCACGTTTTATGATTTATTTCTCATTATGAAAACAGTACATATTTGTTTAAGAAGATAAAAATAAGTACAGAAAAGTTGAAAAATGGAAATTATTTATAGTTCCCCTAATCAAAGATAACAATGACACTTGGGAGTGTGTCTCACTCACTGTTATTGCCCTTCTTTGAGTTATAATCATACAACTTCTGAAACTTAATACCTTGGTTATTTACTGTAACATAAACCATTAGCATTGGTTATACTGTATCTTATTTCATTGAGTGAATATACCTCACTTTGCTTAACCAAATGATCTGATCATTTTCATATTCTTCCTATTATAAACATAACATGACAAAATTTTCCGTGTAAATATCGACAAGCACATCACCAGTGGTATCACTTGAAAAACTCTTCAATACAGAAGAACTGGATTAAAGTGTAAGAACATTTCTACTGTCTCAGGCTGGAAAATCCTGATTGATTTCTACTCCCCAGCTGCACCTACATGGTGCTCTGGACGGCATCAGAGGCTTTAAGTCCTGTGTCCATGGCCCTTCTCCTGACCACCTTGCAAAGCTTTCACTGTCTCATGAGGCCCAGTTCTGGACTCTCCTTTCCCTTGAACACCCGCCCATTTGCCTTGTCCTTTCACTGGCCCCTTCCCTTCCTCGTCCTTTGGCAGGAAAGAGCAAGCACGCACCAGTTATTAGCTTGTACCTTCTCCTACTCAGTGGGGGAGAATCAGGAGCAGAAAAAACAAGTTTTCTTAGTCCTCTTTCTTTTATTACTGAGGTATATTGCACTTTCTATCAACATATCAGAATCCCGTGGGTGTTTTCATTGGATTCCTAAGTCACTCTTCTAGGATATTATATGGGCACCCTTTTCTCTACAAGCGTGAAGACCCCAGGGTGCTTTTCAGAAATTTAGGTAGGATAATAAAGGAATGAATGCACCCATTCACAAAGTTTGTTTGGACCAATTCTATATTTACCAACTTACTGATCACTGTCTCTTTTTAAGGTCTCTCATCCCCCTGGAGGATCATTCTTCCTCTTCTTCCATGCCTCCTCCACTGACAGGCTCTCCACCAGAAGGGCTTTCAACCTGTACCTACCTGAAAGGTCTTTATGTGCGCTCCATCTCTAGAGGTGGTCCTGCTGGACATAGAGTTCGAGGCTGACCTCTCCTTCTTCTTTGGAGATGTCTGACTGTCTTCTGACTTTCTCTGTTGGTACTGAGAAGTCTTGTGTTATGCCCGTGGGCATCCTTGAGGGACCGTCCATCTGTTCTCTGCCTCTGGAGGCTCTTGGAACCTTGCCTTGGCTCTGGTATTCTTCTTTCATGATGTTGTGTCTGTCTGTTATGAGTCAGGGCCACTTCTGAATCTGACCTGTGTTCCGTCATGTCAAGAAAATCCTTTCACACATCCTCCTTGCATCTTCTCTGCTCCCCAGTTTCAGTGTCTGGAAATTTGACCATAAAGCTAGAAGCCTTTTCATACTTGTCTTCTCTATTTTAATCTAGCTTTTGTATTTCCAGCTTTGTCCATCTTTGCTGCTACATGCAATGTATATTCTTTAGAGTTATCTTCCACTTTATGGGTTCTACCTTCATCTGTAGCCACTTTGACACTTTAACTAAGTTTTAAATTTCAAATATTTTATTTAGAGAAGCTCTAGAGTTTAGGTTTGGTTATTCATTTTATCATCTCCTATTCCTTATTTATGTAGACATTTTCCTTTTTTAAAAGTTTCTTTAAATATTAAATGTACCAATATTATGTTGTACCCAGTTATTTGCATTTCTGATTCCTCTATGTATAGTGCCTTGTTTCCTTAGGCATTTTGAGATTTTAAAAATACTGTGAACTCATATTCCTTGGATATTTATCTGCAGAGTTCTTTGAGTACCAGAATGAAGATGTAATTTAGAAATAGTTCACACTTGCTTCACTTGAAAATAAATTATAAGATTGGGGGCTGTTAGGGACTGGATGGTTGTGTCCCCCATTGCCAACCCTTAAAATATCTGTTTGGAGAGAAGGCTGGTGGAGAGATCATTAAGGCTAAATGAGATTGTAAGGCTGGGGCTTACACAGAACTGTTGTCTTATGAAAAGAAGAGGTAGCAGAGGTCTCTCTACTCCCCATGCACAGCAGCACATGTGAGGAGCTACTGTCTGTAAATCAGGAGACAGCTCCAGAAACAACTTTTCCCTGACCTTAAATGTCCAGCCTGCAGAATGGTGAGAAAATAAACTTCTGTTGCATGAGCCACTCCGTTTATGGTATTTTATTATGGCAGCTGAGAAGAACAGCTCAGCTGTTCAGAGGCACAGAAAGTATAACCAAAACAGCATATCCGTGGGGGAGCTGGGTGGCAGGTATGGGTTCTAGGGGAGGCCTTGGTGTTGAAGGAGGGGAAGCAGGGTATGTTTTTTTCTCTCTCTAGGACTCACTGCCGAAGGAGATTCTAGCCCTTCAGGATTCCAGCTTCACTTCCTGGCTCCTATCAGATGTTCTCCTCACCTCCAGCCCATGTTGCTTTTCTCAAACGGGGTGTGTGGTCACAGCATGCACCTGAGACTTGCTGGGATGCATCAGGTGTTGCCATGTGAAGGCTAACTTGGGCATTGCTTGTCTCTTGCTTCCTTGCTGGTCAGTTTTATGGTCTCTGACACTTTTCCCAATTTTCTTCCAAAGTTTGACAATGCATTACAAACTTTATAAACCTATTTCTGAAGTTTGTAGTTGTTTTTAATGAGTGGAGAGTTGAGGGTGTCCCATCATCCCCCACGCAGTCAGAGATGTCACTGAGTGCATGACCGTGTCTGGTCAATCTCTACCTCCCTGCAGGAAGCCTCAGGTCTGCCCCAGGAGGACACAGACCTGCCTGTGGGGAAGATGAATGTGGCAGAATGTACATGGGAGTCCCCAGGGAAACCCACTCCCCATCTTACACCGAGTCTGAGTTTGGGCAATGGAACTTTAGTAATCAGAATACAGTAAAGGCCATAAAAGAGTTTGCATATTGGAGCTTTTTCTCTGGGAACATAGTTTGAGGAAAGTCCAAATGAGTGGCTGATGAGAGAGGTCATGGGTAGAGGCCACAGAAAACGGGATGCCTCTGTAAGAGTTGGGAGCTTGAGGGAGAGGTGAGGTTCATGGGCCAAACTAGAGGCCAAAAGCACTATTCAGCCAGCCCAGAAAAGCTGGCTCCCTGGGCCAAGGACAGCCCAGTGAATCTCTGCACCCCAGGTGGGAGGCCAGAGCCAGGCACTGAGGGGTTTGTGCAATGCCTCTGGGGTCAGGCACCAAGGGGGCGTGCAAGAAGCAGTGAGGTGAAGCTGTTTAGGCCGCTAAGTGTGGGGGTGGTCTGCGGGGCAGCATAGCTAAATAAATCAAGGGCGCCCCACTGCAGACAGGCAGGTCTGCGGACATGGTCCCAAGGTCGCCAGTCGCACTGAAAACACCAAATCAGCCCATGGCCTGGCACCAATCCACTGGACATGCCCCCCCCCCCACCTTGGCCTCTTTTCTGTACAGCCACCTGTTTCCACACTACAAAGACGCAGAGGACACTGGACCACCAGACCACTGTGCTGGAGCTAATCAAGTTCTCAGCATTTAACAAATTCCTGCCCAGAGGTAGGGGCTTCTGAGCTGCCATCCCACTGCTCCTGGTCCAGAGGAAGGGGCTTCTGGGCCACCAAGTGTCCCGCTGCCCCTGGCCTAGAGGAAGGGGCTTTCAGGCCACCATCCCTACCACCACTCCTGGCCCCTGGCCCACCACTCCCAGCTCAGAGGAGGTGAGCCAAGTGGACACCAACAGCACCCCCACTGGCCCCCCAGTTGAAATGAGACAACACGTAAATAAGTCTCAAAACCAGACTTCCAGATCTCCTACAGCAACTGCAAAGGGAAATGAGATGGAACATTCTGATACTCAACCACCTGGACCCACTGAACTGGCAACAAAAAGGGATCTGGAAAAAATGAAATCAGAAATAATTTCTCAGATAACAGCAGAGACTGTGCTCCTAGTGCAAGACATGAT
>NW_004624735.1:20325367-20365740 GCF_000247695.1 Heterocephalus glaber | reverse complement strand
GTTAAAAAAAATGGTGTGGGAAAACTGGCTTTCCACATGACACAAATTAAATCTAGACCCATACATTTCATCATGCACTAAACTAAATTCAAAATGGATCAAAGATCCAAATATTAAGACAGAAACACTAAATCTGCTGGAAGATAAAATAGGTAGAACTCTTTAAGACCCTGGTATAGGCAAAGACTTTATGAACAAAACCCTGTTTGCACAGGAAATATTATAAAAAATCAACAACTGGGATCTCATCTTATTAAAAAGTTTTGCACAGCAAAGGAGCCACCATCAGAGTGAAGAGACAACCTATGTATGGGAAAAAATTTTAACCAGCTTTCCCTCAGACAATTAACTAATATTTAGAATATATAAAGAAGCAAAAAATATCAGGCCACCCAAATTTAAGGACCCCATTAGAAAATGGGCATTTGAAATGAATAGACAGTTTTTAGATGAAGAAGTGGAAATGGCAAATAAAAATATGAAAAAATGTTTAACATCACTGACCATTCAAGAGATGCAAATGAAAATAATGCTGCAATTCCATCTCCAGAAAGAATGGCTGTCATCAAAAAAACAATCAATAACAAATGCTGGTGGGACTGTGGGAGAAGAGGAACCCTTCTCCACTGTTGGTGGGAGTGTAGACTGGTGCAATCACTCTGGAAATCAGGGTGGAGATCCCTCAAAACACTAAAACAAGAGGTTCCATTTGACCCAGGTATTTCCCTTCTTGGTATCTTTCTGAAAGAATTAACAGCATCGTACCACAGTGATATATGCACACCCATGTTTACAGCAGCACAGTTTGTAATAGCTAAATCTTGGAAACAACTCAAATGCCCATCAACTGATGAATGGACAAAGAATCTTTTTTTAAAAAAAATATAATGGAGTACTACTCTGTCATGGAGAAGGATAAACTTGACATTTCTAACTAAATAGATGCCCCTTGAGATCATACTCTTAAGTGAAATAAATTGGACACAAGTGTCCAAGTATCACATGGTTTCTCTGGTGTGAGAAACTGAAAGTATAAATTAGCACAAAAATGTATAATAGATATGGGAAATGGGAAGACAAAAATTCAAATAAGGGCTGGGGATTTAGCTCAGTGGTTCCCCCGATTGCCTCGCAAGCACAAGGTCCTGAGTTTGATCCCCGGTACTCCCCCCCAAAAATTCAAAAATGACAGGGAACAAGGGAAAGGGAAAGGGGAAAGGGAAGAAGGGACAAGAAAAAAATAATAGAAGGAAAAATGAAAACAAAGCTTTTGTAAATAAAGAGGGGAAGAAGGGTTGAAGGGAGAGGAGAGGAATGGGAAATGAAGAAGAAAAAGATATATCACATACAGGTACAAATTCCCTATGCTGGATGTTATCATTATGTGTATCTAAAATGTACCAATAAAATAAAAAGAGACTAAAAAAAGAAAAATGGTCATTATTTATTTTCAGGCTTCCATGATCGCCTTCCTGTGTGGGTGGCTCACGACTGCATCACCATTCATCACAGCAACTTCTCTGCCCGTCCTGGGAGAGGGAACCAAGGTGCTTAGTGGCCCAAGCAGCACAGCTGGTGAGTCATGGACACGGGCTGGAACAAGGCCCTGCCACCTACCGCCTCATGCTCAGGGACAGTGGACACTAAGGTTCAGTTATAAGAATGGTGCTGAATCTTGGAGGCTTTTATGTTGTGTTCGGGAGAGAACCACAGCACTCCACTTTTTAGTAAGCAATTCTGCCAGAGACAGCCAGGTGAGACACAGGAATTTTGAGACATAGGAAGGTGACTGGGTTTCTTTGAACTTCAGCTCTGTCATTTGTAAATGGGGAATACCGCTTCTTTCTAGCTACCCATCTGCCTGAAATGCTCCCCTCCCACATGGACTTGTGGCTTCATCTCACCTTCCATGAGACCACCCTACCCAGTGTAATACAGCCACCAGTGCCCGGGTGCTTCTACTGTTGGTCAACACTCCCCAGAGCCTTTCTGATGGTCTAACCCTTCCAGATGCACAAATGGGTGGAGCTGGTCACACACTGTCCATCTCCCTCCTCTAGCTTGTCCACTCTGTTGGTGCTCCAAGCACCTAGGATGCTGGACACACTGGATTTTTGAAGATTAAACTCATCCCTGTCTTTCCACCCTTGAGATCATTTTTACTGTGCAGCAAGCCTCTCAGTAGGTGATAGTTGTTATTAATTCACCCCCTGCCGGCTTTGTCCTGGTTCCTCCTTCCATTCCCCTGTCTGTACACCTTTCCTCCCTCCAAGGCTTTCTTGAAGCACATCTCCAACCGTGGCACCCACTTGAGCTGGTAATTGTCACTATGCTGGTTTTATATCCACCTTGGCAGAGTCAGACATGCATTGTTCTCGGCGGGTGACTGCAGAGTCTTTGACAGAGAAGTTTCAGAGAGAGGAGTTGCAGCGCCTGGCAGGGCTGCCCCAACACTCCTGCCACTTCTTTCCCCAGTGGGCAGCATCCCTGCCTGCTGTTGCACATTCTTCCAAGGCTGAGCGTGGCAGGGAACGGCTGCCCTATCAGGTGGAAGTACCTTGGCTGTATCTCCAAGAGCCGTCCTGGGTCTGGGACACTGCAGGCAGTGAGCTGCAGAGACTGAAGTCTAGCAGGGCTATCTCATGGAGCCTGGGTTTGGATGGGTTGAATATTTGTGCCCCCCACCCACTTATGCTAAAACCCTAACCCTCCATGTGATGGTTTGGAGATGGTGCTTTGGGGAGGTGACTAAGTCATAAGGGTGGAACCTGTATGATAAGAGGAGCACACAGGAGGCAGGAGACAGCCTGCTTCCCCTCCTTCTGCTCTCTGCCATGTGAGGGCACAGCAAGGACGTCTGTAAGCCAGGCGACAGCCTTACAGAACTTGACCTTTCTGGCACTCTGATCTCAGACTGCTAGCCTCCAGAAGTGTTTGAAATAAACTTCTGTTGTTTAATCCACCCAGTCCCTGGTAATTTGTTATGATATCCTGAGTTATGAAGGAGTCCTAGGCTGAGGGCTATACTTCAGTCTCTCTAAGCCAACATCCAACCCTGCTCTCCAGGTGGGCTGGAGCTGTTTCCCCTATATCAGGGAGACCATTAGCTGCTGGACACCCCGGGATGAGGGAAAGGTGGAAAAGGAAATGGTATTGCATACTTCAAATTGCCTGCAACCCTAGAGTAGGTGATACACTCACCGAGCACATTACTTTTCTTCAGCATCCCTTCCTTGTCTTTCGCTAGATCCTGGTAGCAGCTGGCAATCTTTGGCATTCCTTGGCTTATACATGCATCACTCCACTCTTCCATCTTTGCAAGGGTTCTTCCTTTTGTATATGTTGGTGTCTATGTCCTCTTTTAGGAACACCAGCCATAGTATACTAAGGTCTACCTAATGACCTCAATTTTAACTTTATTGCCTCTGTAAACATCCTATTTCTAAATAAGGTGACATCCTAAGGTACTGAGGATTACAACTTTAGTATATCATTTTTTGGGAAATCACAGTTCAACCCATAACCCAGCTTCAGTTCAAATTCGCCTGGAGTATTTGAGAAATATGGTAATAGGAAATGGAGAGAGAGAGAGAGAGAGAGAGAGAGAGAGAGAGAGAGAGAGAGAGAGAAATATGTTTGAAGTGAGCTATTGTTATTCTGCAGCATTTCCACCCCCTTCCAGAATAAAGACAAGAGGAGGGCTTCCTGCTTCCTGCTCCCCCACCCCTTCCCTTGGAACCTAGTGATAAGGACTTGGGGATCACTTGATGAGGTTGACACTCGTTCCCACCAGACTGCTTAGATTCTGGCTCCTCTCTCCCTCTGAGCACCTGGGTGAGAAGAGAGACAGGCAGTGAGGCAGCTGTTCTCCTGTCCCTGGTCCAGTGAGGGCATGGGTTTCCCATGGCAATGGTCATTGCAGGAGGTGGCCGGGGGTGGGGGGACTGTGTTGAACAAACCCTCCCAACAGGCTTCTTACAGGATGATCTTCTTTGCTCAGTCTTCTGACTCCCCTGGTAGTCTCTTCCTCAAACACCTTCACAGACACACACTCTTCAGAGGATGTCACCTCCTCTCTGGGCATTGCTTAGCCCAGTCAAGGTGACAAATGAAATAAACCATCATGGGGGACAGAGCAGATTTGGAACAGAAACCTTATCAGATCTTCCTGAAAACCCATAGTCTAGAGGGTTAGTGTGTGCGAAATGGTCTAACTCAGGTCAAGAGGGTTCCTCCTACTATGTCCAGGTATGCAGCAACAGCACGGACATCCCTACCTTAGAGATCTATGTTTGGTTCAGGTGACATAGTGGAAAACAGAGTTTGGTTCCAGTCCGACTGGGCAGCCATACATGAGCCACTTGCCCGCTCTAAGCACAAGGGTCATCACCACTAATAGAGGGAAAATAGTAGTCTGGCTTTCAGGGTGTTCCAAATGTAGAGGAGATAGCAATATAAAGTGTTCAGTGCATGGTAGGCATGCCGTAAATTATAGTGGTAATACTACTACTAATAATAATGGCTATTGTTATCATTCCTCATTCTTAGAAAGCCACCTTGCGTTTAATAGGTGTTCAATAAATTATTCTGGCTGAATTAATTTTCCTTTGGTTCTCACAACACAGGGATATCCTGACTATAGGCAGGAAGGCTCACTCAATTAGCTCCGTGCTTTGAAGTGTCAACAAGGGCAGGGAGAAGCCATTTCGTTGCTTCATGTTTTTATGATCTCATCATCTGCTATGGTTTTTAGATGGGAAAATGTGATTGTCAATTAAGAGTCAGAGAGAGTTCCCTTTATTAAAACACACACACACACACACACACCATATTTCATGCTGAATTCAGAGCTGCTGCCAGCTAGCAGAAATTTACCTCCTCATGTCCCAGCAGAGAGAATTTGCAGCTGGATTAATGTCCCTTTCTCTGGTAGTAAATCAGTTACATACATGTGGTTATATTTTCCCCCAAGTGACAAGCGGCGATGGCTGCTATTTTGTAGGCACTGTAGGAAGACTCAGGGATACTCCCAGGACACTTAGTGAGAACAAAGAGCCACGCAGTTTTCCTGGGGAGAGCACTTTAGAAAGCTTAGCCAGCTCATTTCAGAGATGGGAAGACTGAGCCTGGGGGTTTGTTGGAGCAAATGACTCTGATTCCTTACTGTGGTCTTGAAGGCCACCTTGGATGACCCTGACCGGCTGCTGGTCACTCTGCTCTTTGCCTCCCAGACTCTAGGAGCTGCTTCATGTTTTTATGATCTCATCATCTGCTATGGTTTTTAGATGGGAAAATGTGATTGTCAATTAAGAGTCTCCATCACAGCCTGTGCCTGGCCTGGGTACCCTTCCTGCCTTCCTCTGTGCCCCCGGTCAGGGCTGTGCTCTATGTCAGGGCCCTCGTAGTGTGCTCTGGCCACCAGAGCAGTTTCATGGCAATGGCATGGGTGTAATTAATTTGTCCATTAACGTTGTGTGGCTGCCTTCCCTACTTAGCGTCCTCCCTGTGCAGACTCTAAGCTCCATGAGAGTGAGTCCCCCTTACTGAGCCCAGAGTATCTCTGTAGAAGGAATGGATTAATGGTAGCTGAATGAACAACAAATGAAAGGGCCAGAGATGGAGACCAGCAGCAGAGGGAAGTAGGCATGTCTTACAGGGCGGTGCACAGTGTGTGGGTTCCACTCCCTTGAGGCTGGGAGATGTGGCCTGGTTGGGGTGTGTTAGGACCGGGCTCCTCAAGCCCTATTGTAATGGAATCACTGGGAGACTGTGACCTTCAGATGGGGGATCCCCTGGATTGGGTGAGGCCTGAGATTCTGCATTTCCAACAGGAAGTTGCCAGTACCATTAATTTAGAGCTGTCACTCCCTAATCCCGGCCAGTTGGCGGAGGATCACCTGGCAAAGAAGGAAGGAGGAGTCAGGGATTGCAGCTGGGAGGCAGTAGAGACAGTGCAGGGATACAGAGATGAGGGCCAGACTGAGGAAGGGCTGCTAAAGGACCAGAGCTTTGGGACACAACTTGAGGGACGCAGGAGGGGACTGTGTCAAAACAAGGAGGAAGCCAGCAACAGACTTTAAGATGTCCAGGTTTCCTATGCTCAGATTTCCAAAAAGTCATGGCAGTGAGTGGCATCTATATCACTCACCAGTGCTTACTCTTAAATGGAGAGGATTCTACTTGGTTAAGAATGATGGCGTGTAAAGCAACACTGCTTTCTGTACCCCAGCCCAGAGCTCACTAGGCTCAGGCCACCCCACAGCTGCCCTGGGCAGAAGGCTGGAGTCATCCAGCTCCTGATGAGAACCACATCCTGCAGCTGGGGCCTGGAGCACCTGTCCCAACCCAGTGCCTATATTTGGGCCTCAGGTCCACCAAATCCTCTCTGTAGTCCAGTTCTGTCTTCTCATCCTGCTTCACAAATAAACCTCCTCAGCCAGCATCATGCTGCTGCCACACACTGCTCCATCAGCTTGCAGCCCAGCCCCTCTGGGGTCCTGCACAGCTCCAATCAGAGCAGACGAATGGACCTTCTTCAGTACTGGGCTAGTGTGCTGGTCACCTGCCTTGCCTGGCTCTGTATGGCCCTGGTGAATTATCTTCCTTTCACCTTGGACCTGGGTCACCTTTGACAAAAAGCACAACAGATATGGGTACCTGACAAGAGCTACCTGGGCAGAAACTACCTGAGACAGAGCCCGCTGGTCACTTACTCTCAACTATTCTCTCTCTCTCTCTCTCTCTCTCTCTCTGAACAAAGCAACAAAATCCCCACTTCATTAGATGGAGCAGTGACCTGCTCAAGAGTCCATTTCCCGGCCACCCATGCTGGGCTTAGCCACATGCAGCTTTTTCAACTAATGAGATATAAGTGCAAGTTGCTGGATGGGCTTCCTGAAGTCCTCCTGCTTATCTTTTGTTTGTTTGTTTGTTTGTTTTTTGGTACCAGGGATTGAACTCGGGACCTTGCACTTGCAAAGCAGGTGGCAGAAGCACTGAGCTAAATCCCTGGCCCCCTCCTGCTTATCTTGACTATACCCAGCTGGGAATCTCCTTTCACCTTCTCCATCCTATTTTGTGATCTCTGGAATGAGGATGTGGTGGCTGGAACCCTAGTATCCATGTTGTGTGTGGTAAGTGACTCCTAGCCCATTGCTAGCTCTTGGTTTTTGGTAGCTCCAACTTCCCATATGGTTCTCCCATTCTGGCACCTCGGTACTTCTCTAGGGCTTTCTTCTGGGACACTACCTCATCACTCTCTCTCGCCCTCTTCATAGGTTCCTGGCCAGTTCCAAGCTCGCCTGAAGAGCCTTGGCTCTTTTGAATGCCAGCTCCTGCTTTACTTTGAGATCACCAGGACCCTTACAATCCATAGCCATCTGAGTCCTGCCTGGACTGGTGGAAGACACAGGCCCAGGGTGTGCCAGGCTCTATGTAGGGCTTCCATATTCTGGGGCAGTCAATCATAAAACAAGTCCTGAAGATTGACATACCGGTTGCATTTCTTTGCAGATGAGAAGACAGCTCCCCAGCATCACTCATGGGCTCGCTCATTTCATGTCTCTTGCCCTCCTGCCCCTTGACAGAGACTTTGCTCACTCATGATGAGACAGATATGCTCTAGGTAGATAATATCCACAGTACTATAAACTTTATATTCTAGAGAAGGGGGGTGAATAGTTGACGAGTGAACAAACATGGAATCAGAATTTTTCTGACCCAGACAAATACAAAAGATTGAGGGGGCAGAGAGTAGCAGAGTGACTGAGGAAGGTTGAGGTCTGTGGTTTGAATATGTTTGTGGGTGTCTTGGTCCTCAGTGTGGTGATGGTAAGAGGTGAAAAGTAATTAGGTCACTGGGGGAGAAGCCCTTGGAAGGGACAAAGATATTCTTGTGCAAGCCTGGTTAGTTCTTTAGAGATTAAGATGTTATGAAAGAGTCTGGCCCCCCTGGCCCTGGCTTCCTGTCCTGTAGTGTGCTCACTCCTGCTGCACACACTGCTAGCATGATGCCATCTGCTGTGTGATGGTTAAGACCTAAAATGTCCCCCAAAGTATCAAAAAATGGGGCTTTCGAAAGGTGATTGGATATGAGGCTGCTATTCTCATTAGTGGATTAATCCACAGATGAATTCACAGCTGAATGTGTTGTTGGGAGGTGGGGACTGGCTGGAGGTGGACACTAGGGCTGTGACACGGAAGGGTGTGCTCTTGTCCATAGCTCCTGTCTTCTTTCTTTGCTTCCTGGCCACCATGAAGTGAACAGCTTTCCTCCACTGGGCCATTTTTGCCTTGGAGCCAGCCAACCACAAGCTGAATCTCCTGAACTGTGAACCAAATTAGACCTCCCCTCCTTTAAGCTGTGAGTGTCAGGTATTGTGTCCCAGCAGAGGGAAAGCTGACTAATGCCTGCAACCAAGTGTGTGCTCTGCAAAGCCAAGCTGATGTCAACTCTCTGCTCTTCAACCTCCTAAACTGTGAGCTAAGAAACCCTTTTTATTCTTCATATACTACCAGCTTCAGGAATTTTGTTACAGAAAAGAAAAATGGGCTGATATAGTAAAAGACATCGAGCTGGAGTAACAGAATGACACCAGTCCTTGAAATCTCACAGGGAGGAACATTTAGGGTAGAAGGCACAGGCTGAACAGGGGTCCTCATGAGGACCTGGCCTGGATGCTTGGAGAGCAAGAGATCCTTATGGCGCTGGGAGGCAGAGGCAGGGGTAGAGGAGATGCAGTGGCTCAGCAGGACATGGTTAGGAGTTTGGGTTTTATTCTAAAAGCAAGAGAAGATTCTGACTTTAAAAAAATTATTTTGAAATTGTTTTAGATTTACAGAGCAGTTGCAAAGAGAGTACAGAGAGTTCCCACTTCTCCCCAGCTTCCTCTCATGGTAACGTCTTCCATAACCATGACCCATTTGTCAAAACTCAGAGAGAACACCAACATGACTCTTTTAGCCAAGCTATCCACTCTTCAGAGTTTACCATCTGTGTCCCTTTCCAGTCCCTGGATCCTATTGGGCCCCTGCACGTGTAGGTCATCTGGTTCCACAGGGTCCTCCGGGCTGATGGCTTCTGGATCTGGCCTTGCTTTTTATAGCCTGATGCTTTGGAAGGGTGATGGTCAGGGGTTTTGCAGAATAGTCCCCACCTTGGGCTGGTCTGTGGGTTTTGGAGAAGACACTTGCTGAAGAGTGCTCTTCTGTGGCATCCTGTCAGGGAGTCGGCCATTTCCACAAGACCTGTCATGGGGGATGGTGACCTTCGTGCCTCAGAGGAGATGACCATGCCAGCCTTCTCCGCTAGAAGCCCTCTAGCATTAGTCTCTAGGGCTGCTGTAATGAGTCACGGCAGCCAGGTAGCTTAAAACAACAGGATTCATTCTCACAGAGAATGGAGGACAAAGTCTACAGGTGCCTGCATGCAGGGTCATGCTCCTTATGAATGTTCTCTTGGAGGCCCCTTCCTGTCTCTTCCAGCTTCGGCTGTTTGCCAAGAGTCCTGGCTACCTGTCCCTTCGATCTGTGCCCGTGTCTTCATTTGGCTTTCTCTTTGTGTGCCTATGTTTCCTCTTCAATAAGGACACCAGTCACACTGGAATTAGGGCCCGCCCTCATCTTCACTAAATACATCTGCATAATCCTTAATTCCAAGTATGGTCACCCTTGTAGGTACTGGGGATAGGACTTCAAGGTATCTCTTTGGGTGATGTGTGACATGACATCTGCTGTAGCTTCTGTTTAGCAATGGTTGCTTTGGTTCTGGTGTAGGTCATGCTCTGCAGTGAGGAGGGGCAGAGCAGGGGCTGACCCTGCCTTCTAGGAAAGAAGCAATGGGGTCCTGGATCAGGTAGGGCAAAGGCCATAGGAGCAGGGGCCACATGCAGGGTGTATTTTGGAGGTAGAGCCCACCAGACTTTTGAGGGTCATGGGTGTGGGTGGGTGAACATTTCTGGAAAAACAGAGACTGTGGATGACATGAATGACTCCCAAATGTCTGGCTTGAGCCACAGTGAGGTGTCTCTTACTGAAATTGAGGAGGCCAAGAGAGACAAGCTTGCTGTATTGTCTGAGTCACCTTAGGACATCCAAGAGGAAATCTGACTGTGTCACCACTTCCTGGCGTGGCCCAGCAAGGCAGGGCCAGTGTCAGGAGAAGGGGCTGGCTCTCTTCTTCCCATTGGGGCTCTCTGCAATCACGCAAGGCTGCATGGAGACAATGAGACCCCTCAGGTTCAGCTCACTGTGAAGATAAACAAGTTTTCAAAAGGGGTAACAGGCAAGAACTTTTCCAACCATGGGAAATAAAAGGCCTTAAACTAATTTTTTGCCCACCTGACAGCTGTGGTTGCACAGGCTGGCCTTTCCAGTGACCATGCTGTCCACCTTAAGAGTTTTCTCTTCTTTTCGAAATATGATGGCTCCTCGGGCATTGTGGGCACTGCATGGGGAGCGGGGCTGCTCCTACTGAGCTTGCAGTGTCTTAATGGCCCAGCATTGATTGCAGGTATCGACCTCTTGGTTTCAAATAACCAACATGGTTTCCAATGGATCCAGATAATTAAGACTTCTCAAATGGCAACTAATAATTTGCATCTGCAGTGAAGCTGTCCTTGGGAGCCTGGAAAACCCATGCTGGTGAGAAATGAAAGGAAACATTCATCCTCATGGTCCTCTGATCCTTGCTTATGGAGTCTTAGAAAAATCGTTACACCTCTTGACCTATTTCACCCAGGCTATTAAGTGACCTCAGGGAGTTACTTCCATTTATTGGAAAACGCTCAGGACCAGCTTGCAGCAGTAGGGAGTGAGTGAGTTGGGTTCTCAAGTTCACACAGGAGGCTTGGCTGGGTGCACCCACAGGGCCTTTGGTAAGGCCTTCCACTTCCAGCCCCTCTGTCCTTGAATCCATCTTTTTCACTCTAACTGCTGTGATGTTCCTAAACCCACATTTGGGTCTTTATTCCTCTCCTCCCACCCCTCCATCGCATCCAGAATTAAAGCCTAAATTCCCATGGAGATGGAACAGTCTTGGCACATCCATGTTCTATGTTCATGCCTATATCTAGGCCTAAGGGGCTGCAGTGGGTGTAGACGCCATGCTTGGAATCTGGGCTTGGCCCTGTGAATTTCTTAGGCCTCTGAGCTGCTCAGGGAGGAGCCCTGTGTGGATTCTTGAACTATGCTTGCCTGGCCAGCTCACCCTCTTGAGTTTTGGTCATCAGACAATCAGTAGCACTTGCCCCAGGCCGATGAGGAAGATGACAGATATGTGAAGCAAACTAGGTCCCATCCCAGCTGTGCCCAGTTCCCCTTCACAGCTTCCCCACAGAGCCTGCGCCGGAGAGCTGGTGCTGACTGCTGTCAGCTCTGAGGCTTTAGGGTGGCTTACTGTGCATCACTATTAGGGCAGTAACTGACAAAAAATTACCAGGTTGTATAAGGGGTGATCAAAATATATGGTGAATATTTAAATTTACCAACTTTATTAGAGTAAAAGACACATTGCCATTAATCCCCACTCAAAATATGTCCCCTCGGTTCACACACACTTATTCTATCATTCTTGCCACGTTCTGAAGCAGTTTTGGAAGCCCCCTTTCCCAAGTGTTTTTACAAGTTGTAATAAAAATGCTCATGAATTGTGCAAGTTGTGGTGTGTCCTTATCACCTTATTCAGCACATCTGGCACTCTGTGACTCTGGGCTCTTTCCAAAAGTCAAAATGATGATGAAAGTTAAACAGTTTTGAATCGATTGAGAATAGCAAAGCCACCACAACAGTGCAATTAAAGACACTCATGAAAGGACTTCCAGAATTGCTTCAGAAAGTGGCAAGACTAATGGGATAAGTGTGTTTGAAGTATGGGTGAGTATTTTGTGAGAGATTAATGGCAGTGTGACTTTTATTGTAATACACTTTAAAGTTTTTAAGCAATCACTACTTTCTGATCACATCTTGTAGGATGCTTAGTTGTCTATAATTGGTTTTCCCCCTGACATTGTGATGCTGAAGGCAATGATCACACTCCATCCAGGCTCAATGAGGCTGAGGGTTTGCCTGCAGCGCTGGGCATGGAGGAAGAGCTGCGGGTAGGAAGAGAGGCCCTGGAAGCTAAGTAAGGAACTAGCCCCAGCTCACCAAGTGGCATGTTGTGAGAGCTGGGATTTCAACTCGTTCCTGTTTGCTTCCAAAACCACATGGAAGTTAAGGCAGTGCATTCTCTCCCCCAGGAAGAAGGGGCCTCAGAGGCCCCAGAGAGCCAGTGCTGAGTGCAGGGACTGGGGTGTTGAACAGTGGGACAGTGCTCTGGAGAGGGCCATGCCTGATCAGGAAGCAGCATTCTGTCCTGGCGGCCCACTGTGTAGTGCTCAGGAATTAACAGCACTCACATTGTTAGCTTCCCTAAACCCCTAAACCTGAGCCTGACTCCAGGTGGCCCAGCTTTCTCCTCTGGGGCCTGTCTTGTCCGGTGTTGGGTGCCCAGGGCTGGTGCCTCCGACAGTGTGTGGGACAGGTACTGAGTACACACAAGATCTGGTGGAGTACAGGGAAAGATGTCTCGCAGTGACTCCGGAAGTAGGACCTGCTGTCATCCCCACCTCACAGGAAGGACCCAAGTCACAGAGTTGAGTAACTGCCAAGGTCCTGCGGTTGGTAGGGCCAGGGCTAGGATCTGGACTTGGGCAATCTGAACTCAGAGACAGAGCTCTTAGCCAGGAAAGCCAGGCTGGCAGGATGGATGCAGCACCCTCGCCCCCTCCCTCCTTGCCTGGGTACCCTCTAGCTATTGGGTGCCTCTTCTGAATAGAAAAGGGTGGCCCTCGTACTGGGCAGCCATACCCCACGCAACACACCGCAGGGTGCAAGGCTTGTTGAAAGGCACTGGGATGATTTCAGCTCTCTACACCCTCACCCAGGGCACAATCTGCGTGGCCTCCCTCCTCTGCCTTCCTCTCAGGACCCCAGTACCAGCCTCCAGGCCCTGCTGCTGCCCCAGCCATGGTGGGGGGCGGGCAAGGAGACCCAGGCCCTTCTCCCCAGTCCCTGTCATCCAGATTTCTGCTGCCTAGGGGCAGCCCTGCCTGGGGACAGCTGGGGGAGAGCATTGGAGGAGGAAAGGACGAGGCATGGAAGACTTTGATTTGTTTTATCTTGGAATCAGACAGAATTAAATTTAGCTCCTGACCAGCCCCTTGACTAATCCAAGCAGCGCCTTTCTGAAACTATGAAAATGATGACCAATCCTTAAGACCTCTCGCTGCCACCTGATGAGAAAGTGTGCCAAGCTGCATGGCAAATGTACATGGCATCCCTAGTGCTCGAACTGTGCATGGTGGCCTTAATCTTGACAAGTCAGACTCATAATCTTTACCTGATTATCTAGTCCTTCCAGGAATTGGTTAATAAGTGTTAATAGTTATTATATTATTATTATTGCTATAATCGGATTTCAATTTGCTAAAAATTATTGTGATGATTTGTTGAAAACCCTTGGTGTTTACTGAGGATTTATAGCTTTCCAGTGGGGTTTTGAAGTTATTTTCTGTCTGGTGCTGTCACAGCATATCCATTTTACAGATCAGAAATTCATTCATGCATTATTCAGTGCCACAAAAGACACATTATCAAAATCAGAAGCAACATTCCCACCTTCCTAATGTTCATGAATCTTTCTGGCCCCTGGTGTCTGTTCATGTGTGGTGGTGGTGGTGTGCGTGTACTGTGTGTGATGTGTATGGTGTGTGGTAGGCAGTGTGTGCTCTGTGGTATGTGGTTGTGTGTGTGTGTGTGTGTGTGTGTGTGTGTGTGTGTGTGTGGTGGGTGATGTGTCTTTGTCCAAAGGACACCTCTGCTGAACAGTCTTATGAAGTTGTCTTTTGTCAATGTCCTAGATTTATTGCTTTAATTTGTTTTGGCTTTTTATACGCAGGAGCTGTATTTCTTTTGTTCTACCTCAGTTTGAACCTGCCCACAGGGTATAAAAACATACTTTTACATTTCATCCTCGATAGTTTCCTGCTCTAGTGACCGGTGTGAAGCAAGAGGTGATTTACTGTGGGGTGGAGGGTCGGCGTGCTGTGAAGTCAGCTGTGTCTGTAGCAGTCATACATTTATGGACAGAAGCGTGCAGCCGTGTTCCGGGGCCAGTGAGGGCCACCAGAATCCTGCGGCCCAGCCCATGTGTTCAGTGGTGTGGGGCCTCTCTGGATGCCACCTCACTGTCCCCGAAGGATGTGTGCTCCACCTGGAGGACTCCTCCACGGTGCCCGCCCACCCCCGGTTGAGTCTCCAGGACAGCTACACCCCAATCCCGGTAATGTGCCGTCCCCTGGCCCCCCATAAGCTGGCCTTGCAGAGCCATGGCGGAGCCTCTGTTCTTCCTCACACAAGTGCCTCTGCCCCGCTGCCCCTGGGAAGTGAGCACAGGACAGGGTCACTGAAAGCCTTTGCAAAAAGCATAATGAATATCCTATGGGGAAGGCCCTGGGAAAAGACGAAAGGATGGAAGGAGGGAGGGAGAGAAGGAGAGACTGGAGCCAGTGGGCCTGAGCATCGAGAGACAAACACGTGTGAGTGTTTCCAGTTCTTCCCTTCCTTCAGTCCTTTAGTGCAGACTCTCACATGCTCGTTTTCCTGGCCCCTGGCACCAGTCACTGATGCCCCCGTGACTCAATTCTCTTCCCTGATGTCACTCCCCTATCTGGCACTGTCTCCCCTGCCACCTCTCTTGTCAACCGATCACTTTGGAGCCCAAAGCATCATTGTTGACCCCTCACTTGCTCACTGGCTTTTAGAATCCATCCACAAGTCTCATTACTTTCTTTACAACTATTTCCAACTCTAGGACAACTGCCAGCATGGCAAAGCCTCCTCCACCTCTCCAGGCCTGCACCCCTCCTCTACCTGTGTATCTCCATCTGAGGTCACCCACCTGTTCCTGTCAGTGCCCTGCACAGAGGCCTGGAAGCCCTCCTGCTCTTAGGCTGCTTCTCATTCTGAGCTCTGAACAGTCAGTGTTCTTGGCTGCAAACCCAGTGCACTCTGAGATCTCAGTCTGAGCAGAAGGATCTATTGATGGGTGGGAGTAGCTGAGTCACCCACCCACCATGGGGTGGGGTCATCATGGTGCCCATTTTTATGTCCCTCTTTGCAGAGTCCCCTGTTGGTATAAGGTTGGTGGAGCTCAGATCACAAGCTGCTTCCTACTGCAAAGAGGGCCAGGGACAGTCCCTGGTTTCCAGCTTGCGGAGACGTGGACTTGGACAGGTGCTGCAGACCGTGGTCTGCACCCTGTCTAGCTGCCTTGTGCCCGAGGTTTTCATTCCTCCCTTTCCCCATCACAGGTTCCTGGTCTCCCAGATGCCTCCCAATGGCTCTGCCTCAGGCAGGTCTTCTCTGACCATAGCTCGACCTGGTGTCCCTGCCACCTCCCTCTGCCTCTGCATTTACCTTCACTGTGCCTCTGGACCTCACATCACATGATGGTATCCACTTTGTCATCTGAGTTCAGCTGCAGCCTGTGGGACAGCTCACAGCACTCAAATGTGCCTGGTGTGGACAGTGGGCATTCAGTGGGACTGGGTTCCTGTCTCTCTCCATGATGGGGAGCAAATCTGTGAAGAAAGACTGTTGAGACCACTGCCCTGGCATCCTGAAGCTGTGGGGTACAGCTGGGTGATGCCTGAGCCCCCTGCCACCGAGAGTGTCCTGTCTACTTCTTGACACCCTGCTGCACCACGCACTGCTGTCACTACATTGGGCTCTCCATCCTCCCTGCTCTACACTCAAGTCCTGTCTCTGTAGGCTTTGGGGTGAACAGGAAAAGTCCACAGTACTCTTGTGCTGTGGGATTGTCCATGAGCTCCATGGGGTCACTGCTGTCACAATATCCCGAATGGAGTTCCTAGCACATAGCAGGTGTTCAGTAGGCACAGACGAGGTGAAGGAGTGATGGCTGTTTTATGGGTGGTGATGGCTCAAGTGGCTCACAGTCCCACTTGTGGGGGAAAAGCACCTGTAGGTGTGCCCCGAAGTATGGATTGCACCTGCTCCTCCTTCACACTCTCCGGCTGGACAAAGGGCAGCCAGGGTTGTGTATAGTGATCTGGGCAGCAGGCCCACCTGGATCTAGAAGATATTAGGTTGCAGGGAGAGTCAGTGTTGATGGAGGAGGAAGGGAGACACAGACACAGAGAGGGGCAAAGCTCTAGGCTGATGGTTATGGGATGCTGAACATCTTCCCTCGCACAGAGAGGAGAAAACACACACCTGGGTTGCTCCCATTGCCTCTTGGCTGGAACTCTCGGAGGGAACTCGAGTGAGTTCTTCAGCCTGCAACTGTGAGAGCCACCTCTGCTGGTTCTCAGGCTGAAGGTGCTCCCACCTGCAGGTGTATGGGTGTGGAGGGATAATCAGGACTTGAACATGTTTTCTTGAGGACACAATTGGGGCCACCTCAGTAGCATCTCCTCCCCTCTACCTCTCCTCTGCCGCCCATAGCTCCTCTGAGTCTTTCAGACATCTGGGTCTCCAGTGGAGACAATGCCCTTTGTCCCTTCATCTGGGAGCCACTGCACAGCATGCTGAGCTGGGCTGGGCAGGGTTCTTAACAAGGATTTGGGGATGAGTGGCCTCTGGCCCAGTGGCCTGAGAAGCTGATGAGATCAGAATCCATTACCACTCTAATTCTCCTGTTCTGAAGAAAGATTTTTTTTCTCTAGGAATGAGTTTTCCCAGAAAAGATTTTTAAAACAACACCCTAAAAGCTCATCTCATAACCACACCTGAAAACAGAAGCCTTGCCTGTAGTCATCTGGACCCCTGGCAAAGGAAAAGAAGTTAAAAAGCAAGAGAAAGGAGTGTAAGTCGAGAAGAGAGCATCCAGAAGAGCAGCTCCTCTGCCTGGTGAGTCCCCTTCTCTGTCCTGTCTGGACTGCTTTGAGTCTCTGCTTCTTTATAGGGAGGGGAAAGGAGTGTTGATATTATTCAGCTTTCCTAAATCCCCAGTATGGCGGGTAGCCTAGCTATCTGCCACTAGCTTCTGGCAAGTTACAATAGCAGCTCTGGGCCTTAGTCTCCTCATTGAAAACTAGGGGTCATAAAAGCTGCTGTGCAGGATTGTCCAGAGAAAAAATAAAGCAACATGGGGAGGGGTGGAGCGTGATGCCCAGCGCAGAAGTGCTCAGTGGGGTTTGTCACTGAACTTCAGGAATGCTGGATGGGACGGACAAGATTCTCTTTTCCATAGGCGGGAACCCCACCTCACTGAGGCCACACCACCAAACTCATCAAGTGGGCAGAGCAGAATCCCGGTAGCTCTGGAGTCTGGGCATCTCCTCATCCTCTCCCTGTCCTTTCTTCATCCCTCGTCCCTCTTGGCTCTCTGGTCTCTCCATATAGCCAGGGATGATGGTCAGGACTGGGGCTGAGATGCAGCAGAGGAGGGGTTGGAGATAAGAGGAGTCAGAGCCCAGACTCCAGGCACAGTGACCCTGGTCAGAGCCTCTTGCCTGCACATCTGTCTTCCCCAAAGCCGGTCATTGGAGTGTCTCCTCCCTTACCCTTCCAGTGTGGTGAGCTCATGGGAGGTGCTATGGCAGAGCCCCTGTGCACTGAGCATTTCAGATCCAGGCAGGGCTTGTCAACTTACCACACAGGATGCCAGAGAAGCATTCGCACTCCCCACTCCATGTCACAGGCATGATCTGCAGATCAGCTGTCCAACTCTGCTTCACTCCTGGCTTGATATCTTCGGGGCTCTCTAGAAGCAACTAACAGCTACAATGGGTTTTCCTGTATCCTTCCCCCCACCAATATTAATGGAAGAAATAACTTTTTTAAAAATTTGTCTTTTCTAGAAAAAAATATATTTGTTGAAGGCTGAAGGGATAATTCACTTAACTATGCCTATCAGGTGACTTCCTTCTGCCCCTGAGCTTGACCTGAATAGAATCACCAGGATACACTCTCATGTGTCTGCCTTTTTCCTTCTACCAATGTATTCATTATATAAATCTAATTTGTTGTTTTTAACAGATTTTTTCATTACTAAATAAGTCACTAAATGTATGCACACACACACACACGTGTGTGTGTGTGTATTTCCAGAAAAGATTCAGTTCCCCCAGAAAAGGTGCAGTAGTTTATGCTCCCCGACTTTGCACATGCAAAGGGAGGCACCCTTCCTCCTATTCCATTTCCATCCCACTGCCCTTCACCTTCCTCTGGGCCCTGGGGTGGCTGGGACTCCCAGGCTTCTTCTTGGTTCTCTGATGGGGCCTTTCATGTGCTGCTCACACAGGACTCTGTGTTTACTTGCCTGTGTATTCATGTGGATAAACTCCTGAGTTGCAGCTTTGTCAGCCAGCCAGAGTCCTCCCTACTTCTGTGTTCTCAGTCTCCAACCTGGCGCTGCCAATGAAGAGACATCTTCCCCCAGTCTCTGCTCCAATCAGCCCCAAGGCCCAGCCGCGGAAGTTTAAAAATGCAAATCAAATGTGTCTGCTTCAAATTAAGCCCATATTCTGGTCCATTGGGGTTGAGCTGTTTCTTAGCCAGTAAATATTAATAAGAAAAATAAACCAATCTTTTAGGCTTCTTCCCCTCAGCTGCCACCCCAGGGTTATAAATTATGTACTTCCTGGGTCTGTTTTGACAGCTGTGATAAATGCTTGGTGCATTTTCCACAGGATCGCAGCCTCCTCCTGCTGCCCCACCTATTCTTGTCTGCAAGGAAGATCTGACTCCACTACGGTAGCTATTGTTTGACTCTGGGCTCTCCTCTTCTACCTCTTGGCCAAGGAAACACTGCGTTTTTCAAAAAAGATTTCACACTGGTGTCACAACTCAGAGGGATCTTAGTTGGTGAAAAGACCAACTTCCTTCAGTGGTGGGCATGGAGGGTCCAGTCCTCCTTGCTCACATCTTCATTTTCCAAGATTTGTCTCCACTTTTTGCCACCAACTCTTCCCAACAAATTCTGATCCATCATGGCACCCCCAGTGTGGCTCCCATTTCTTTCTGGCTCCTGTAGCTTTCCATGGTCTCTCTTCGGTCCTGCATTGCTACAGTCAGGACGAGGAGACACCGTGGACACTCCACACCTTCATTGTTCTCCATCTGGTCCTTTTCCAACCTGGATGCTTCCACATCTGCCCCTGCCCATCTCTCTGCCTCTGACTCTCCACGGGCTCTCATCCAGCTCTCCTGGGCTTCCCTTTTCCTTCATCAGAGACCACCAGTGCTCCTGCAGTGAATTTCCACTTTTGTCTATACTCATGTAATCTCCAGATCAAGACAGAATCCAGTGACCCAACAGTCTCCTCTGTGTCCTCTTGGTTGATGGCTCAAGGGTCAATTGACTTAACTCTGCCTTTCAGGTGACTTCCTTCTGGCCTTAGCTTGTCACGAATGGAATCACACAGGACACACCGTCATGTGTCTGGCTTTTTTCTTCCACCAATTTTCTATTTATGAAATAGATCTAATTTGTTGTGTATAACAGATTTTTTCATTACTAAGAAGTAACTCAGTGAGAAATGTATTTGTATACACACATTGCACATATGTGGTGTCTTTTCCTGCATCACAAAGGAGATTTATCTATTCTACATTTTTTTTTTTTTTTGGTACTGGGGATTGAACTTGGGTCCTTGCACTTGCACAGCAGGTGGTGAAACCACTGAGCTAAATCCCCGGCCCCATTTATTCTACTTTTAATGGATGCTTAGTGCCTTTGGGATTATGAATGATGCCCTGAACATTACTGTGCCTGTCTTTGGGAGCATATAAGCTTCCATTTCTTTTAGGGGCAAAGGCAGGCATGGAATTTCCTGGTCATAAAGTATCTATGATTAGCATTAGCTAATACTGCCAAACAGTTGTTAAACTGACTTACACTCCTAGCGGCAATGCAAAAGAGTTCTATATCTTCCCCATATCTTCCCCAACACTTGTTATTGCCATTAGGCTTGTGAGTTCTTTGGGAAGTTCATTTAAAAATTGATTATTAATCAGTCTTTGATTTACAGAAGTTATTTGTGTATTCTGAATATGAGACCTTTTTCAGTTATATGTGCTGGAAATATATTTTTCCAGACCACAGCTTATTTACTACTTTCTTAAGAGTGTCTTTTGGGGAACAAAAGTTCTTAATTTTCTCTCTTTTTTTCCCCCTGGTATAGAGAATCAAACTCAGGATCTTGTTCTTTCGAGGCAGGTGGGGCAACACTGAGCTAAATCCCCAGCCCAAACATTCTTAATTTTAATGGAGTCCAATTTATCAGTCTTTTCTTTTGTGACTTGTGTTTTTGTGGCATATGTAGGAAATCTTTGTCCACTCAAAGGTCATGAAGATGTTCTCCTCCCTTTTCCTCTAAAAGCTTTAGCCTTTGCATTTAGGTTTATGAATCATGTCAAATTAATTTTTATGTTCTATTTGAGGTTCACCTTGACTTTGAAATAGCCTCTTTGCTGGCACTCAGAATCTTCTCTTGATTTGCTCTACTTTTCCTGGCCAATGTAGTTGTCCATCCTGAAGTCAGTTCTGATTGTATGACTGTTTTGTTTAAAACCACTTTGTGTTTCTCTAATCAGAAAGTCTAATGGGTTCAGTTGGCTTATGATCCCTTTCAAAATTCAATATTGACTTACCTTTCTAGCTGCATTGACTATTAATCCTCTGGGTGGATGTGATAATCCTGCCACTCTGAATATCCACTGTCATCGGTAGAATTGTGTCTTCTGCCACCCTCATGTTGAAGTTCTAACTCATCATAACTCAGAGTCCTTACAGAGTAATTAAGTTCATATGAAGCCGTAAGGGTGGCTCTTAACCAAATATGACTGTTGTCCTTATAAAAATGGGAAATTTGGACACAGACACGTGTCTAGGAATAGTGACTAAAGCAGAGATCAGGTGATGCAGTTTATAAACCACCAGATTGTTTATAAACCACCAGAGGGTAGGACAGTGGGATGGAGTAGATCCTCTCTCACAGCCCTCAGAAAGAACCAACTGTGCTGATAAGTTGATTTTGGACTTCTCACCTCCCACACTGGGAAACAATAATTATATTTCTGTTGCTTAAACTACCCAAACCATTGTACTTTGTTGTGGAAGCCATAGCAGACTAAGACATTTGCACATGTGTGTGCTTATTTCCCTATCTGTTTACGGAACTCTTCTCCCAAAAGTCCTTGTAAACTCCTACTCAAGTTCCATCTAGTCTGTCCATCTTTTCAGTGAAGACTTTTTACCCTGCTCACATCAAATGCCAACCAGCTGGTTCTGCCCCTCTCCTTGTGATTTGTGGACACCAGGGTATTTGTGCACATCTCCATTGTAGCAAGCATCAGCTGAATATCATTTGGTCCTGAGTAGCTACTCTCATTACCCTCTGGGTGCTTCCTTGTACTGCAGAGCCAGGAGAAATCCAATTTACCTCCCCTGGACTCCCTCACTCAAGTTCTATCTACCAAAGGGGACCCAGCTGTTAGCACAGGAGACTCAGATGTGGAGGGAAGGTGGAGGCTCTTCTCTTGTTTCTCTGTGTGACAGTGGAAATGTGAATGTTTAGTGCCCATTCAAGGTCCAGGATTTGCCTTCCCAGTGTCTAGTCTTAGGTTTTGTCTATAACAGGGCACCATATGTGAACATTAGACATTTATTTCTCATAGTTCCAGGGCTGGAAGTCCAAGGTCAAAACATCGGCAGTGTCAGTATCTGGTGAGGGTCCACTTGAAAGTTTCTGCATCCTCACTCAGCAGAAGGGGCAAGGGCAGCTTTCTGGGGCTTGTTTTATCCAGAGCCCAGTTGTGTTAGGGAAGTGGAGAAGGTTTCTGGGAGACCATAGGAAATGTCCAAAGGCAACTTGTGAGAGATGAGGTCTATTAAGACTTGCTAACTGGTACTAACAGGAGAGAACAGGGTTAATAGATATTAATGAGGAATAGTCTATGAGGAGCATGTAGGGGTCCAAAAGCACTGCTCAGAAGGTCCACAGGGCGCATGTGCTCTTCAACAGCACTACTCAGCAACCTCACAGCACCTTTTCCACCAGGAGTGCTTACTCAGAAACAACACTGCCAGCAAAACCTGTGAGGAATGGATACTTAACAACAGAACCTCTCAGGAGACCACGTGGTGATGGGCTGGAGAAGCAGTCATCAGAAAGGACTGTTAGTGTCCAGTGGTGGCCTACTGGGCTACAGCATTCCACAGTGCCTTGTTCCACACTAAGTTATTACAGGGTTTTATAGATTAAACCACACATCAGTGGTATAAGTAGCTTGTTTTGTTCTATTGTACAACCAGTGTTCCAAGAGACAGCTGACTTGGTCTGTGGACAGGGAAGCAGTTCCTACAGATAGCACTTGTTTGTCCAGTTTCCAGTGTGCTTTTGAAAATAATTGTCCAGACAGTCTGATCTGGACATGCTTACAATGTCACATGGACTTGGCAACAGTCTTGGGAGCATGAAATGGGCACTACAGGGACATGGTGTTGAAGGCCCTAGTTTTTCTCAGGGAAAATTCATGCAGTTTCTACCCTTATGACCTATTCACCTCCCAAAGGCACCATCTCCAAATAGCATCAGAGAGGGCATTAGGATGTGGCATGTGAATTTGGGGTGACATAAATATTTAGTTTTTGGCAAGCTTAGGGAGGATCTGGGATCCTTGGTAGTCACTGGGACAACTGATTTTAGTGTCTTCCTGATTAAGTTTGGGTCAACAATAAGTGTGCCTGTCTCCTCTATGCCACCCCTCCCTTCACTCCTATTTATTCTCCATGTAAGGAGATAAGCAGTTAGGACAGTCTTGCCTATCTGCAATATCCAACATGGTTTCTGTTTCAGGTATGTAACATTACTATGTAACAAACTGGCCTCAAATGTGGTGACTTAAAATGATCATTTTCTGGTATCTCTCATGATTCTGTGGGTACCAGGTCTTACCTGAGTGATTCTTGCTCAGTCTTCCATAGGTTGAAGTCAGGTGGCAGCTGGGGCTGGAGCCATCTGAATATTTGACTGGGCAGGACAACCGCAATGGCCTCTTCACTCATGCTCTTAGCTTGGTTGGGATGCACAGAACATCTGGGGGCTGTCCAACCTCCTTTCTTCTGTGGATTCTCAGCTTAACCAGCTTGAGCTTCCTTGTGTCATGGCAGTCTGTGGGTTATCAGATTGCTTAGGTGGAATATTAATTTTCCAAGAGTACATGTTTCAGGAAATCAAGGATGAAGTTGCAATATTTCTTCTGATCTATTCTCAGAAGTCAGATAGCATCATTGCTTCCATATTCTACTGGGTGAAGTCACAGGACCAGTCTAGATTCAAGGGCAAGCATTATGCAAGAGTGTGGCTATTGGAGGCATGGGTCATTAGGACCATTTGGGAGATGAGCTACAATGGCTCCTTTGTGGATCCTCCTTAACTAAGGACAGCTCATTTTTGTCCTCAGAAGGCTCTAATATCAGTCAGGAAAGGGCAATAATTTTTGCTAGTAATTTATTTCTCAGTCAATTTCCTACTACAAAATGTATGCTCTGCCTGCACTCTTATCTATATTATCTATATTTCTACAACAGGGTTGAGCCTAATAGATGACCTAAAACAATGCCTCTGAATAACATAACAAACTGCTACACAACATATTGTACTGCCTAACACATGGCCTGTCAGGGGTGTCCACATGAAATCCATTGTATATTTTGAAATACATAGAAAATAGAATAATCCCCACCTATCACCTGGAAACTTCAGATTAAGAAACACTGCCAGAAGAGATTATCGCATTTTAACCTCATGGTAACAATTAGCACTTTTATATTACCCAACAGAGATAATAAAAGAAAAGCCATTTACTAGAGGGAAGATGTAGTCCATATCTTTTATATAAGAACAGATGGAGTTTCAAGGAAGTAGAGTGATCTACCCAAGCGAACAGCTATTCTGTGGGTGAGCTGAGGCTCAAATCTAGTTTGTGACTCACAGTCTCCTGTTGTTTTGACTACAGTAGTGAGAGCAGGTGAGTGTCATGGATGATGTTACGCCCTTTCTGATGTCTGGAGACACCACTAACCGCTCAAGGGTAACTATTCTGCTGAAGTGAGACACTGGCTCATAGCCTTTCTCAACCTAACAGTCTACCAGTCACTTGAGGGTCAAAATAGCATCTTCTTACTACCCTGATAGTCCATTATGTTGCCTATCTGGAGACTGAACATAGGCCTAGTAGAATCTTTGACTGTATTTTGGTGGGTCTCTCCACAATGGAAAGATTGCATCTTCTTTGATTAGAGACTTTGAAATCGTAAGGCATATTTTCTATTCAGGCAATTCTAAGATGGCATTACTACCTTCTCCAAGTACCCTACCTCCCTATACGCAGTTTATGTATTCTGACTTTGGGGTGTATCTTATAGTCAATGTGGTAATGTTTTTACCCTCTGGAAAAAATCACTGTGGAATCAATGTTGCATTGCTCTGTAGACAGCATTTTAAAAGTGAGGATATATGTCTACTCATTCTGACATGTATGCATTTACCTAATAAGTATTTATTTGTAGTTGCTCTGTGAGGCTGGGTACTAGGCATATCATTAGTGAACATGGTCCAGATACGATGTTTGTGGGTAGGGCTTCTCAGCCTGGGCATGAGCGACATTTGAAGCCTAATGGTGGTGGTGGTGGCAATGATGATGATGATGATGATGATGATGATACTGATGGTAGTAGGTCCTGTGCTTTGTAGGATATTTAGCAGAATATATTAGATGCCAAGAACACCTTCATTTCAATTGCGCCAACCAAAATGAACCTAGGCATTGTTACATGTCCTGTGAGAGACAAAATCATCTCTGATTGAGCTCTGCTGCTGTAGGAGTTAGCTCCCTTTGCACTCACAATATTTTCTTTTCTGACTCATATCTTTCACGCATGGATTGAAACCTTCACCCAAATGTGGATGCAGGTACCTTTTTCACCATGTGGCTTGGGAATCAGATAGTTATTATTTTGAGGGTGCATTCTAGGGGACAGACACAGGATTAGGCCCTTTGAGTACACTCAAATCCCTGGGTCCTGGTGTGGAAGGAGTATAGAGATAGTAGTGCTGGCTCTAGCACCACATGAGCATGGCTTCTGGCTTATCACTGAAGGAGCGCTCATAGCAGAGGTTAGAAGAACTAAGCAGCTAAAATGCTTAAAATATTTAGAAGGCTATTCTACTTCATACTGACGTCTTTTAAAAATCCACATATGAGAGAGAGCATGCCCTGCGGCACCTGTCTGCGTCTGACTTATTTCACTGAACATAACGAAGGGACTGGGAAGGGAGTTTGGATGATGGCACTAGAACAAAGTTAGATAGAAGGAATACATTCTTGTGTTCTGTGTCCCAGTGGAGTGACTAGAGCTTACAACAACTTGGTGTATATTTTGTGAATAACTAGAAGAGAGGCATTCAAAGGTTCCAAAAGCAAAGTAACGATAAGCAGATGGAAACACTAATTACCATGATTTGATCAGTGCATATTGTAAACATGCATCAAAATATCACACTGTGCCTCATCAATATGTACAGCCATTACATATTTTTGAAAAACTTAAAAACACGTTTAAGGAGATGGAAATGTTAACTACTTTGATTTGATCATTACTTACTGTATGCATATTTAGAATAATCACACTATATTCCATAAATTTGTACAATTAAAATAATAATTTAAAAATATTTAGAACAATGCAGAGCACAAAAGAAGTAGTCGTAAGACATAGTTATATTTTTTAAGCTCAATGATGTAAGCATTATTATCAGCTTTTTCAAAAGAAGAGATTGAAATCAGGGTACAGTAAATTGTCCACAATCACACAACCAAATGAATGGCAGAGCCAAGATCTAAAGCTTGTTATGCCCGATTTCAAAGCCAATGGAAACCTCAGTGGCTCCTCTCCTGTGCAGGCTCTGGTGGGCACACATGCTGGCTGCAGTCTGAAGCTGCCACATTAGCAGGCGGCTGGAGTCCAAGGCTTGTGTGCTGCCTCAGTTAGTCAGGGTCACTGGGGGTTGTGGGTTAGAACACCGGGGGCAGCCGTGTGAAGCAAGGTAATGGGAAACACCACGGACTGTGACAAAAGTAAATGAGAAGCACACAGAGAGAAAGGTGAGCAACAACAGATGGGAACCAATACTGAAGACACATGCAGGCACAGAGCAAGGGCTTAGCAGGCATCTAAGGTCAGAGGTCGCTATCACCAGCTTCTCCCTGCCCTTGTTTGAGCCCATGTGTGGTCTGGTGTTTGGAGAGTGCTGACTGAGCTGGCTGCACCATGGCCGGGGTTCCCCTCCCCGCACTGGCTGAGCTCTGCACCTCCAGGGCCAGCCTTCCCACCTCTGTGACAGGTACTCCCTGCTGGCCATGCCTCATTGACTCTGTGTGGTCAGCCCAAAGTGCTTTGGGATGGAGGAACAAATAATGGCATCTCTTCCTCATGTAAATCCTCTGGATTAAAGTCTTCTTTCATTGTGAGAAATCTGAGGCAATGAGATGAAGGCATTTGTGTCCGGGACATAAGGTTAGTGAACGGGAGGATCGGATCATCCAACAGACGCCAATATTCCTTCCATAGCTGCCCATGCAGATAATTAATGTCCACATAGTATAATGTACATTCATTCACTTTAATATGTTCATTTAATAACATTATTGACCCTTAGTGTATGCCAAACACCTGTTGAGGTTCTTGACTCTATATTGTTTTAACTGCTGCATTTAGCTCTGGGTTCAGGTGTCTTGGGCTGTTCTTTCCTTCAGGAAATGTGTATTATGTCCGTGCTCTGGCCTAGGCAGGGCTTAGTCATTGGGAACCCAAGGAGAATCTAAACTTGGTCCTGTCCTCAATGAGCTTCCAATTTAATGCTTGAGATAGACTGGGTAGTAATGACAGCTGCTAAAACTTACATAAGGCAGAGTGAGACCATTGTTTGTTGATGGCTTTTTGAATGTGAATCTTCTTTCTTCAAGTGATGGCAAGTCCTTTGCAGGTGGGGGACACAACATTTGGACATTTTGAGTGA
Source organism: Heterocephalus glaber (assembly GCF_000247695.1). The sequence goes on along the minus strand of NW_004624735.1, from coordinate 20,338,651 downwards.
TTTACTGATGGCAGCTTAGGATTTTGAGTATTATGACTTGTCAGATCAAACTGGTATTCCTACCAATACCTCATCTGGGACCCAGGGAGCAACAATGAATGGGTTCAGAGATGGTTATGTCCCTTGGTGAGGTTTGAAACTGGCCAGATATTCAACTAGGTCCAAAGGGTGCAGAGATCTGGGCTGGGGTAACCATTTGAAGGGCTCCAAGATACCTATTAGGTCAGTGATGGCCAGCCTATGGCACAGTGCTGGCCTATGGCCAGCCAGGCTGTTTGTATCATTGAAAGCTCTTAAAGGTTCACTATTACTGCATTAAGTAGTATCAGTTAACTACTAATGCATAACAAGCATTTCCTGAAGTCAATATCTTAGTGCTAGTCACTGCTAAGGGGTTCAGAGTTCAGTTATGCTTTTCTTGTGGTCTGGCTGGGCTCACATATGCATCTGCAATCAGCTGTGATTCATGGACACAGCTCTGACTATCTGGCCTGGGCTGGGTCACTTGGATTGGCCTGCTGTTGGCAGGGAAACCAAAACCTTGGACTGGACAGGCTCTTCTTCCCACATGGTCTCTCCCCTCCAGCATAGACTTTTGAGATGTGGGCTCAGAACTTGCACATCGTCACATCTACTGTATTCCTTAGACCAAAGCAAGTGACCAGGCAAGCCCAGATTTGAAAAGTGGGAAATGAAGTCCACTTCTTGATTGAGAGACCTTTAAAAGTGCATTGTAAAGGTGTAGACAGAGAGAGTTAATGGATGAGGGCCCTTCTAATCACAGGGACTGAGTGGGATGAATCCACAGGCAGATCCTAATTCTGGGAGACTCATTTAACCTGGAACACGGCCTTAGCCAAATGTTGGGAGCATGAGGCTGAGGATTTGATCCCTATAAGAAGAGGCCAGTGAAGGCCTCATAATTGCTTGGGTCTCACCAAAGTAGGCTGGGCTACAGTACATAGCTCTGATTTTAGCTAGATCTCAAAAAGGGCAGGAAAGCTGATACAATATCCTATATAATACAATGGCCAAATAAGCCTGGATTTATAGTGGCAGTAGCAGTCCAGGGGCCCAGACTTGCATCCTGCATGGTAAACTGTGACAGCAAGGAAACTCCCTTCCCGTGAGTGTTAGAGGTAGAGCCAGGGTTCTTGGTGTATCATCTGCTATATTCTGAATGCATTCAAGTAGTGTAGGTATAGGACTGAGATCATAGTTACCCTTCTTCAATTCCTAGAGTTAAGATGGCCTGGGGAAAAAGAAGCTATTATGAGGGGTGCAGTGTTTGTGAACCGGCAAAGTCTGATAGAAATAGACAGATGGATCCTATCTCTCTCAGACACTAGCTGTTGACCTTGGGCAGATATCTTAACCTCTCTGAACCTCATTTTTCACATCTGCAAAATGGACATAGTGAATGCTGACTACATACAGTAGTCAGACTTAAGTGAAACAACATATACAAGTGTCTAGCACAATGTCTTAGCGAAAGCAAACACCTATAAAATATGATTCCATCAAAAACAAAATGTCACTTTTCAATTTTTATTTACTCCAGTGTCATAATGATGTCCTCAAAAGAGCTTGAGCTTTGGAGGGAGTTAAAGAAACATGAAAGACTAATTCTGTCCTATCTTCTGGCTTGCATTTGTGTTCTGTCTCTGCGGGAATGATGGCATTTCCATTCTACGCTAGTCCTGTTTTTTTTTTTTCCCCCTCTTTTTTAAATTGGTCATACAGCTTAGTGGGATTCATTTTGGCAAATTTGTGTATGGACTCAACACACTATGATCATTTTCATCCTCCTTGTCCTGTCCTCCACTCAATTTCACATTTTGGGGGGAGGGTTGTCATCAATGCATATCTTTTGCTCATATCTACCCCCTGTTACCGCTAATCTTGTTTAACCCACTTGGTCAGCCTGGGGAAATTCCCTGAGCCTCTGCCTGGCCCCAGGTTCAGCCTGTTCAATGGCCACAGTGAGTCTTCCAGTCCCACTGACTGTTATAAGTCCTCCAGTGTCTGGGACCCATTGGTGGCTGAGAAAGGCCAACGAGTTTGCATATATCAAAAGGTAGAAAAGAATGGTGAGAGATGAGCTTTAAGAAAAGAAAATTGAAAAGAACAGCCTAAGACTGCCAAAATGCCCTGCTCATTTTCTCCAAACTTCTTGTTTAGTGAGCATCCTTATTGAATTCAATTTATCAGAACTCTCTGTACCAGATGGCACTAAATTACAGTAACTGAATATCCTATCTTCATTTGCTGAGGGGCCATTTGAGGGCTGATTGTGATTAAAGACATCCTTTGCTTGAGCTTGCCTCCTCTATGGTTTCCTGCCAAATGCACAGATACAAATGACTCAGGTATGCATTTGTGTTGAGAGGTGAGAGTGTAACAGATCCTTGCTTTTGTGTCTTTCCAATGCTTAGTTTTCATTTGACCTTACTCGAACGAGTCCCTCATGAGTGTCTATTATGTACGAAGCATGGTGCTTAGCAATGGGAAATGAAATATGAGTAACTAGGATGGCTCAGGCCTTCCAAGTTATTTACAACACAATTAAGTGGAAGAGACAGTGGATAGAATGTTTTCATAAAAATTCATATTGAGAATTGTTACCACTTGTTGAACATCTGCTGTGGATCAGACACTAACAGGTATTTTATGTGAGCTATCTCACACAATCCTCTCTGTCACCTTGAAAGATTCACATTCTCTTTGAGCATATGAGAAAAATTAGGCTCAAAACATTGAATTGATTTGTTCAGTATATTGCAGAGATTCCATGTTTCCTACTCAATATTGATTCTATTTTTTTTAATGACAGACATTCTGTAGAAGACTGTTGTGTGAGGCAATGAACTGAATTATAAATGAGTGTTTTCACCTCTTTCCTTCTGACAAAAGTGGCCAGTATGATGTATAAAAAGGTTGGTTGAGTCTTCTATGGGGAGCTCTTGAAAGGGAGATAACTTGGCTTAGAGAAGCATCCTTTCCTCTCTTCCCTGCTTTCTCTTTTTTTCTAGCTTGGGACAAGGATATGATGTCTGGGGTCATCCAGGAGGACAAGATGAACTGGGGAATGGAAATCACAGGCAAAGAGTGATGGAGGAGAAATGATGGAAGCCTGCAACTTTATTCCCATCAGACCACCAGCAGAGTCCTGGATTTCCAACTCTAGACTTCTTCTCACAAGAGAAAATAATCACTACCTCACTTCCTTCACCATTAAGGTTTTTTGTTCTTCACAGGTAAGACTATTTCCTAAAGCCACACAGCTTGAAAGTGATACATCTGGGATTAGAAATGAGGGTTTTCTTAATTTAAAAAGGTCATTTTGTGGCAAAGAAACATATGAAAAAATGTTCAACATCACTGGTCATTGGAGAGATGCAAATGAAAACAATGCTGAGATTCCACCTCACTCCAGAAAGAATGGCTGCTATCATGAAATCAACCAATATCAAAGGCTGGTGGGGCTGTGGGGAAAGAGGAACACTGCTCCACTGCTGGTGGGAGTGTAGACTGGTGCAACCACTGTGGAAATCAGGATGGAGATACCTCAAAGAACTAGGACTGGAAGTCCCATTTGACCCAGCTATTCCCCTGCTGGGTATCTTCCCCAAAGAATTAAAAGAATCATACCACAGTGATATATGTGCACCTATATTTATAGCAGCACAGTTTGTAATAGCTAAAACTTGAAAACAGCCCAATTTCACCAGTTGCCTATCAACTGGTGACTGGATAAAGAAAATGTGGTTTTTTTCTAAAACTACTCAGCCATAAAAATGAGAAACTGGAAACATTTATAGCTGAATGGATGCACATTGGGGTGATGTACTCTTAAGTGAAATAAATAAGACACACATGTAAATACCAAATAATTTCTCTTGTGTGAGAAACTGAAAGTGTAAATAAGGACTAAAAGGTGTAATAGATAATGTGAAATAGGAAGGAAAAGGTAAAGGGGAAGGGGAAGTGGGAAGGGTAGGGGAAAGGAAAGAAGGGAATGGAATTAATATGAGAAAATGAAAAAGTGGAAACAAAGTCTTTGTAAATAGCGAGGGATGGAGGGGTTGAAGGGAAGGCAGAGGAAGGGGGAAAAATAAGAACCAAGAGAGATTATGTAAAGGTGCAAATTTCCAATGATGAATGCCATTATATTGTATACCTAAAATGTACCAGTAAAATAAAAGGTCATTTCATTAACCACCATGCAGTTCATTCACCCAGGAAACATCCATGTGTGTTCTTTACATACCCGCCACTGTGCCAGGTACTAAAAAGACTAAGATGAATGGTACCATATGAGAATTTAGTTATAACACTTACCAGGGGCACACCAGAGAGAGAATGATTGATTTCCTGGGTAGCAAAAGGAATCACAGAGCGGGCAACATCAGCAAGGACTTGAAATGCTGGAGTTCAGTAGCAGAGAAGAGGATAAGAGACATTTAAACCAGGGACTTCACATGTTCAAAAGAGCTGGGTGGATCCGGGTTATGTATGAAGGCTGATAGAAGGCAGAACTTTCTGGCCACAATAGTTGTGTCTTTGGCATAGATTGCTTTGTGGGGATGAGCATTTGCTGTGTAGCATTACTGTATAATGATTTAAAATAAGAACTGTTGTATTTGCTTATAGTTCCAACAACTGGGGTAGGCTCAGGTGGATAGTATTTCTAGACTTACCATACTCTCCAGGGTCCCAAATGATAGGATAGGATAGAATATGGCATCACTTAGGTGACATGAAGTTTCCTGGTGGCCTTTACATGAGAAATGTAACTTATCTTCATATAGTTTTAGTTGTCTTTTGTTGTTACTCAGCTCTGAAAAATCGCTTTGTCTTCTTTTGCTTTTCCATTGGTCTATATCTAGCATTTGTTATACTAAGTCAATGGGAAAGAAGGAGATTCTGAATATTTAGACCAAGAAGAGAGGCATTTTTAAATGTATTAACATTAAATAATTGATCAACATTTTTACCCAAAACTCATCTTCATTGTTATCTTTGGGTCCCAAATTAAACTGCTGTTTTTTGTCTATATTATTCCTACTCTTAAAATTGCTCAGGCTTAATGAAATGTCCCTGTGAATGTGAAGAATCTTGCAACACATAAAGCACATAATTGATCTTTATGACCCCAGAAGTGACTGGGGGGCTTCCATGGTAAGCAAAGTATATCTATCTAGGATGTCTTTCAAACTTTCCAGCAAAGGCTATTGTTTCCCTTCTCTACCCATACAGTCCTTAGATGTCCAGATACCCACATGCACAAGACCCTCTGGGGAACTGCTGAAGGAATGTGAGGTGCTGAATGTGGACAGGAGAGGACTTGGAAGCACATGACCACTGACACCAATGAGATGTGAGATGTGATCCACATACAGGTCCCTGGCTCTGTATGTGTGGTCTTCAGGGTGGAAGTTGGTGTGGAGTAGGTATTAGGTTTATGAGAAGACCAGAACTTTAGGTTGGGTGTAGCTGGACTGACTTCTTAGAGTCTGACTCCATAGGGAGGTGTGTAGGTGTGTGTAGTGGGCAGGGAAAGCTGGGATATGGGATTTATGGTGAAATACTAAAGCAGCCTATGTCACGGGAAAGGCAAAAGAGGGGGCCCAGTTTTCATCTCTGTGCAATCTTCCATCATACTGCAGATCCCTCCCTCCTTGGAACGCTGCTCTCTTAAAGAATCTGTGGCATTCTCTGGGCAGTGTTAGGCCTACTATTATTAACCCTTAGCGTTTATCTTCTCTTAGGTTCATTGAAACAATGGGCATGAATAAGTGAGGTAAGGATCTCACTTTTCCAAGTGAGGAAAGTGAAACTTGGAAACACTTGTGACTTGGTTAAAGTGACCAAGTTAATGAGGGGACCAGAACCTGGACTAAGGCCTTTGGTGTTCTTCCTGTGGTTCCATCTGGCCTTTTCACACACAGATGTATCATTTTATGCATCCACATCTACTTAGTTTTCTTTTGTCATTCCCTGGTTCTACAAATATTTACTCAGTGCCTAATGTATACACCAAAATGGTCTAGGCAGGGAGGGTGCAGTACCAACAAGACGTTGTCTCTTCTAGGCAGAGAGAAAACAAAGTTATTTTTAAAAGAGTACTGTCTTAGCTACTTGTTGCAGAGATTAAAAACACAACAAAAAACTGACATCCACAAATTAAAGGAGGAAAGGCTTATTATGACTCAGTTTCTAGAGGTTTCAGCCCATAGTTGGCTGGCTCCTAGGCAAGGTGGCATGGCAGAGGGGCATTGCAGAGGAGAAACAGTCCAGGGCAGGGCAGACAGAAGCAGAAGCAGCCAACCAAGCTTCCCTTTCTCTTTTATCCCACGTAGGCTACCAGCCACATACTCAGGATGGGGCTTCCATGATCTACACCCAGAACTATGATAAACCAATCAGTGGACTAATTTAGTACCACACACCCTTAATCCCAACACCACACACCCTAGATCCACCCAGCTCCAAAAAGCTCTGCCCACGAGCACATGAGGCTTTGGGGGACATCTAGACACAGCTGTAACAAATACTGTTTTAGGCAGTTCTAAGTACAAAAACAAAACAAAACAAAACAAAACCACAGAGCAGAGTGGGAAGGGGGGTGGTAAGTAGGGGTGGATTTCAGGAGAGTGGTCAAGATGACATCCTGGAGGGGGGCACCGGAGTGGGGTTCCCTAGCTCTCGTGGCATCACCCACAGGCAGGTGCTAACTTTGTGAGGCCTGGAGCTTGTACAATTTTGGTTACTTTTGTAAGAAAAAAAAAATGTAGGACTGTGAACAGAAACAGATTAAAAGTGAATATTTATAATTGGAAAAGATAAAAGGTAAATCTGATCATCTAAAACTGAAAATCTGCATAACCTAAAATAGTATCACAAAATTCAGAAAAAATTCCCAATTTTAAAAGTATTAATTTAGGAGCATACCGTTAGAGTGTATATACTCTTATTGCCTGGTCCCATGACACCAATTTTGTAATAATTTCTAGTGAGAGAGTAGGAATCTTATAATAGATATTTTTCTTCTATCATGGTAGATTTATACTGATAGTTTAAAAAAGCTATTTTCAGCCTCTCAAGCTATTGCTGGTCATGCAGTGTAAATATTTAGGGTTGTTGTCAAATTTGGAAAAAGTTTACCAAACTTCTTCCATATACAGTTGAAAATTTCAGGACATGTTCAGGTTTCTTTTATAATATCTCACTATAAAATCATCTTTGAATGCTGACACTCATTAACCAGCTTCTCAGTAATGGCTTTTTGTCCTAGAGTAGTTTGAGTTCCATATGACTACCACTCATGTCAGCATTTTGTTTCAAAACAGCCAGGAATTTGAAAACCTTCCCAGAACTTTCACGTGATTCACTCCTTTACACTGACTGAAATAGCAGACAACCCCAAGGCCTTGCTCTCATTTCGTTGAGGAGGACCTTCTTTCTTCAAATGAATGAGCACATTTTGTGTGGTCTGAACACTGGTTTTCTTGTCACTTGCTTCTAAATGTCAGGATGATTTTTATTGCTTTTTCTCTCATATTTTAACTTTGTTTTCCTTAATTTTTAATTGAATTTTCTTTCATTTTCATAATATATAGACTTAAAGATAACAAAAGAGTATACTGTTGATAAGCATCCATTTCAGAACCCTGTAATTCCTTATGTGTTTTATGGAAACATTCCAGAACGTCTTTTCAAGTTATGATCAGTGTATTATCAACTTTTAAAGTACATTTAAAAATATTTTGTTTGTACTCAGGTTTCTCTCTGGAGTTTCAAAAATGCATGCCAGTGTTCTTTAAATATTTTTATGCTCACGGTCCAATCTTGAATAGCTTTATAATGGCTCTATTAAACTCTTTAAAAGAAAATCCAAATGGACATTTGTGTATAAAATGACACATCTGCAATTTAAATGTGAAAAGCAAACATTTGATGTAGCAGCACACCAAAGTTGTTCACAACCCCAGTGCTATGAGACAGTTTTCTCTTCAACAGGACTAAGGATGGAGGTGCCTCATGTTTTTAAAGAGCACATAGAATTTGCTCACCCTCATAATAGCAGTGTTTTCATGCAACTAATCATAAATGACACCCAAAGGCAGCCACTGTAGTCCAAATCATGTTTCACTTTGAACAAAGTCACAGATAGCTGCCAGTCAGCAAAGATGTTGAAATTTTCTCATAGATTACATAATGAGTAGTACATAATATTCACCAGGGATCAGAGTTTGTTACATCCAACATGGGATCTACAATACTGGAGCATTATTGATTGGTCTGGTTCATTTGATGCACTGAGCAATGGAACACATTTTATACCCAACAGCTTCAAACCATTAGTGTTCATTTAGAACACCCACTGTCTCAGTAGGTTGCCATTGTATTTTTTAAAACATCTGTTTCAGAAGCACATTTTCTGTCCATCAAATGACCTATTGGATTCTCCACAAACATTACTGTCATCGCGATATTGGTAAAGAACATTGTGTTTTAGAGAAACAGATGGAACAAGAATGCTACTTGCTGTAACTAGCCATCATGAAAGGTCTCAGAACTCACTGAAGTCGACAAACTCTTCAGAGTGAAGTTAAGGTTGACCTATGCTCCAGTCCTGCAGTTTGTACAAATTGTTTTACCTTGGCTCTCAGTTTCTTCTCTTCGCTGCTTTGATTTCTACCCAGGGCTTTCCTGATTCTCATAACCTTATTATCCATTCTATTATCTATTCTATTCTATTATCCATATCCATTGTCATTTTGTTTTTATATTTTTCCCCATTATGCTTCAATTCCTTCTCTTTCAGTGTTCACTATCAGAGTTTTAATTTCTGTTATAAGATATTTTGATATTGAAGACTTTACCAGTCTTTATTTAGGTTTCTTCTAAGACATTTCTTTCCAATCCAATTTGAACTTTAATGCTATATATAATTCTGGAAATGTATACAATTAATCTTAGTTTATGGCATACACAAGAAATATTCAAATGCTTTTAATACAAGTACCCACATTTTAGAGTGAGCTACTTCATGTGTAACTCAGTTTTTCTTCCTTTGCACCTGCAGATTTACTGAATACCTAGGAGTTATCACCTGTTTCTTCAGGCTATTCTCCAGCATTGACAATTTTGCTTTGTTCTCCACTGGGATACAGAATGCTCCTCAGAACAATACACACCACATATTGTGAGGCAGCACAGGACATTGGGATGTTAAAATCACACACCCTTTCACACAAACATAATGCTCTGTTTGCTGTCTGCAGGTTTATACTCACAAGAGAGTTTTGATAATTTTGTCCAATTTTGTTTGGGAAGATGTGTGTAGGTCATATGCAGATACCATGCCATTTTATGTGAGGGACTGAGCATCCATAGTGTTGTGTATCTTGGAACCAATCCATCATCGACACTGAGGAACAATTGTAGATCTAAACAAATCCCCATTAGACATGTCCCCTGTTCAACCTCTGCTTAGCCAGATACCCAGAATGCCATTGCTGTGAGGATGCCACCCACTGAGGGTGGACATTTGGTAGTGGACACGGAAGAGTGAAAGCAATGGTGATCCTACTGATAGTGGTGATAGTTTCTGACTTTTGCAAATGTCACAACACATCTGAGTGTGGAAACTCCTTGCTGGCCTTTCACCAGGGCCTTGTGTAGCCTATGAGGGAGAAAGATGCTGAAGCTTAACCTTCTTTAGCTGTATGATTATTTTTAACCTGACCCTTCCGTAAAGATAAGCGGCACAAAATTCATGTTGAGGCTGAAGATTCCAGTCTACTAAGGTAATGAGCTAGCACAGGCAGTTGGATACCTTTCCACAAAATGATTCCGAGTTCTGAGAATTAACAAAATCCCATGAGTACCCCATGGGGACACATAACCCTCATGTGTGTGTGTGTGTGTGTGTGTGTGTGTTTGTGTGTGTGTGTATGCATTTGGCTGTGTGCGTGGGTGTGTGTCCAGGTGGGAATTGGTGCTTGCAGACTGGGGCAGCAGTAGTAACAGGAAGCTGGACCTTGGGGGCTGCTCTTGTCTTTCTCCCACTTTGCCTTGGGACAAGCAATGCCCACCCTTTAGTGGCAGAAATCAAGGGCCGCAGTCTAAGTCACCAGGGCCATTGTCTATGAGCCAAGATGGCACAAATGTCTCTGCTGAGGTGGGGCTGATGGAGTCAGAGACCTCTGAGCCACTATACAGGACTTCAATCCCTCCTTCTCTACTAGGATTTCAGGACTGGGTATTAAGACAGCTGTGGTGCTCTCTTCCTACCTGGATAAGGGTGTGATCTTGAGATGAGAAGGCTCAGGGAGAGTGAACCCTGGCAGTTTGTGCCACTTGGATGGTGTTGTCTGGGGACTGTCCTCTATCTCCGTACAAACATTCTCAAGTCCACTCAGCCTAGTGGCAGACTCAGGACTTCCTCCATATCCTCAACCAGACAGGGCAGCTGCCACCCTAGAGAGCAGGAGCCCACGAGTTTTGAGAGGAACAGGTCTAGACAATGGGCATAATTCCCTTCAAGCACAAATGCTGGGGTGTGTGGCCAGAAAGGATAAAATAAGCAAAAAAGAAATAAAAGGGAAACAAGTATTTAAAAATAATAAAATGGAAGTCATGTACTAGGAACAGAATGAAATATATTAAGTGAAATTGTATATAGTGGTCTGGACTTAAAACTGCAGCTCCTGGTAATGGTTACTGCAGAATTACATCGATAAGGTCAAGGGGACATAGACTTGGGAGAAAGTCCCAAGCTACATGCACGAGTGAGCCAAGTAAGACCAGGACAATGACCCATCCAATTGCTGAGTCAAAGTAACACATAATTCATTGCTGGTGTAAGCCACTGTTTTAGAGTGGCTTGTTACACAGCAATTATTGGAACCACATCAGTTATTATCTCCTAATAACATCTTAATGTAATGGGATGTAGATTATCGATCTCTTTGTTCAGATGAGAAATGAAGTGCCAGGGTGTTTACATAACATGGCGCAGTCACACAGGTAGAAAACCACAGTTGGAGAAGATCACTATGGAAGAGAGGGATGGAGAGTCACAGTCTGGCCCAGGGCAGGCGTGAGGCCACTTGTGAGAGGATGTTGCCTGTCTGGCAGCCATGGGCCTGGCCTCCCTCTTCCTCTCTTCTTCATGTTCAAGGTATTTCTTGGCAAAGAAGTCTTGCAACTGACCTCCTGTCTCTGCCACTTACTTCCTGGTCAAGGGAATGCTGTAAAATGATGTAATTTCTCTGATCCTCAGATTCTTCCTCTATAAAGTGAGGGGATAATATTTCGCACTGGGGTCTCCCAAGATTCTATGGGACGTTCGTGTATGATACGCTCCATGCCAGCACACATTAGGTATCCAATAAATGTTTATTCATTCTCTTTCTCTCCACCAGCTTCATTACTCTTCCTTTTGATTGCCTCCTTTATGAAATCTGGAAAACACGATGCCTAATCTTAGTGTTTTCAAAGAGAAGATAAAGAAATGATTATAGGATGTTTTATAATTTGTAAAAGGTCATCAATATGAATCTTTAAAATCCAAGGACAAAGTAAGATCAGAGTAGAATATTGTGATTAATGATATAGACTTTGGAGTCAGAAAACATAAGTTCTAATCCAAAGGTTCAATCCTACCTGCTGCAGAATTACAGGTCATTTAATCAACCTCTCTGTACTTTAATTTCCTCATGTTGAACTTAGAGATAGTAATAAAACCTACTTTAAGTACTGACTGTAAGGACTAAGTGGGATTAAGATTGTTAAGTCATTAGCCTGGCATAGCAAAAACTAATAATGTATTTGAAGGGGAATAACTTGCCTCCTCTCCCATTCTTTCACCTCAATCACACAGTGAGGATGGGAGCCTTGCCCAAGATTTGAACTTTTGATTTTAAAGAAATAAAAATAATAATATCAACATTTCTGTCAGTACCTTGGATAGCATCCGGTAAATGACTTGAAGAGGTGGCTGTTTGTCAGTTCTTCCTCTGGCCACAAAAGCTGAAATCCTTCCCATGTGAGCAACACATTCACTCCTTTCCTGAAGCCCTGCATTTTATGTCATCTGCATAGCTTGAAGTCCAGGATTTTATCATCTTACCAGATCTGAGGGCAGATGAAGCTGATCAGGTCCATGACCCCCCACATACCTCTCCTGAAGACCTGTGGCTTAGAGATAGTTATTTGCACCACCTGGAAGCACACACATCCAACACTGGGTAGCTGGGCAGGTGTGGGGTGACTGCTATGAACATTTCCTTTCAAGAATGGGAAAGCCAGAGACTCACAGATGTCGCTGGACCACAGTGATTTTTTTTTGTTTGTTTATTTGTTTGTTTGGTACAGGGGATTGAACTCAGGACCTTGCACTTTCGAGTCAGGCGGTGGCACTACTGAGCTAAATCCCCAGCCCTGGACCACAGTGATTTTGAACAGCACTGGGACATATGTTTACAGTTCTTCAATTAGAACTCAGCCCCTGTCCTTGGGAGTCATTCTCCAACCACAAGGCCCTGTTCCTGGTTCTCTGATTCCTCTCCAGATTACTCTTCATTTCCCACATGAAGTGTTTTCAAAGGAGTAAACTTTACAGCCTACTTTATGTACATAAAAGTTAAGTGTCCAAAGTCCTCTTCTTATTCTGTATCTCTATTTCAGTCCAAAGGGACACAATTATTACTTACATTTATAATCTTCTGGTGTATTAATTCAGAACTATGCTATGAGGCAAATCTGAGTCACATCAGTCTTTGTGGTACACTTTTCTCTTCCTGGGACCCAGAGGAAGTTGCTGGGCAAGGAAGCTCTGTGATTTAAAGGGGATGATCTGTGAGGAATTCTCTTAAGGTTCTTGAAGTAGGTATTGATGATCCTCTGGATTTCGGCTGAGTCTGTTGTAATTTCACCCTTTTCATTCCTAATTGCATGGATTTGGGCCTTTTCTTTCCTTTTTCTGATAAGGTTGGCTGAGAGTTTGTCAATTTTTTTGATTCTTTTGAAGAACCAACTCTTGGCTTCATTGATTTTTTTTATCATTCTCTTACTCTCCATTGCTTTGATTTCTCCTCTGATTTTATAATTTCCTCCTTTGTATGAGCTTTGGGTTTGTCCTGCCCTTCTTTTTCTAGAAGCTTGAGGTTCAGCATCAGGTTGTTTAATTGGGCTCCTTCTGTTTTCCTAATACACATATTCACTACTGTGAATTTCCCTCTTAAGACTGCTTTCATTGTGTCCCATAGATTC
>NW_004624735.1:20301489-20323640 GCF_000247695.1 Heterocephalus glaber | reverse complement strand
AGCTCCTCTCTAGATTTATTAATCATGTCTTGCCCTAGGGGCACAATTTCTCCTGTTATCTGAGAAATTATTTCTGATTTCATTTTTTCAAAAGGATCCCCTTTTGTTGCCAGTTCAGTCGGTCCAGGTGTTCGAGTATCAGAGTGTTACATCTCATTTCCCTTTGGGGTTGCTGTAGGTGATCTGGAAGTCTGGTTTTGAGACTTATTTACATGTTGTCTCATTTCGACTGGGAGGGCAGGGGGGATGCTGTTGGCACCCGCTTGGCTCACCTCCTCTGAGCTGGGAGAGGTGGGCCAGGGGCCGGGAGCAACGGTAGGGATGGTGGCCTGAAAGCCCCTTCCTCTGGACCAGGAGCAGTGGGATGGTGGCTCAGAAGCCCTTACCTCTGGGCAGGAATTCTTTAAATGCTGAGAACTTGATTAGCTCCAGTACAGTGGTCTGGTGGTCCGGTGTCCTCTGCGTCTTTGTAGTGTAGACCCAGTGGCTGTACAGAGAAGAAGCCAAAGGAGAGTGGCGGGGGGTGGTGGTGTCCAGTGGATTCGTGCCGGGGTGCAGGCTGATTTGGCATTTTCAGCACGACTGGAGACCTCTGAACTGCGTCCGCAGACCTGCTTGTCTGCAGCAGGCTGATTTGGTGTTTTCTGCGTGAATGGTGACCTTGGGACCACATCTGCAGACCTGCCTGTCTCCCTCTTAAGGTTCTTGAGAAGCACTCATTCACTTGCACATGTTTAGGGCACTACCTTAGAACATGTTGATCTCTTAACAGAAATTGCCATGTTCCCAACCTGAAATTATCTTTGCTCAGACTACTGTTCTTATTTTGACAGTCTTTTGCTGAGAGAGACTGGGTGAGAACTAGTTTCAAATCCACCAAGGCTTGGTGTCTTTTCTGTTTTTCAAAATTCCTTTTGAAGACAGAGAGTAAAGTTTTTAGTTCATTTTCCTCTGTCCATATCTTATACACACACAGCTAAAGGAAATAAGTGGACCCACTTGGAATCTCCTCAGACCGTTTCACCATTTATTAGGTATATATTTTTAAATTTTTATGGCACTTCAGGAGGCACTGTTGTTAAATAATAGGGGTCACTTTTTTCTTTTGACCTAAAATGGAAATTCCCCCCATTTCCCCCTCATCTACACCAATGCTCCTAAGATCTTTCCTGCTCTTAGTCTCCACCTTCCTACAGCCGGCACCATATGTGTTATGACTTATGTCTAGTCTAGATCTCCCCCAAAGCCTCATGTGGTCATGGGTGGGGCTTTTTCAGAGGTGGCTGGATCTAGAGTGTGTGATTGATTTATGAGGCAATACTAGGATTAAGAGTGCTAAGATTAAGGGTATGATTACTAAATCAGTTAATTGATTGGTTTGGCACTACCCTAATCCCAGTAGCCTAGATAGAATCTAAAAGTGACAGAAAAAAGCTGCTAAGGTCCCTTGCTTGCTTTGCTAACTTCTGCCCACCATGAACTGTTTCTCCTCTGCCATGTCACTCTGAGATGGAGATAGCTGATTATGGACTGAAACCTCTACAAACTGTTAGCTAAATAAACCTTTCCTCCTTTAACATAGGGTGTTGGCTATTTTGACTAAGCAATGAGAAAAGTAACTAAGACAGTATGTATAGGATTTGGTATGGCACTCTTTGCTCTTACCTTACTCCTCTCTATAAATCATGCCATATCTGAGCCACATGCAGGTGTAAGACATTGATTACATTTTAGAAATTAAAAATCTTTGTTTTAAATATTACTTGTAAATACATTTAAAATTAAATGGTGTTCACACATCAAAATGTCTCTGTTTGATTGTCTATTCATGTGTACCTAAACACTCCAAAACTTAGCGGCTTAGAACAATAATTAATATTTATTATCCTTATAGATCCAATAAGTCATAAAAGTAGAAGTGAATATGTATGGAAGTTTTAGGGGGTTATGGGCAAAATGTTGGCTGCTGCCCAGTGTGGTGGTATACACCTGTAATCCCAGCACTCTGGGAGGTTGATGCAGGAGGATTGCAAATTTGAGCTCAGCCTATGTAAATTTGTGAGACTCTAAAATGCTATAGAAAGGACTGGGGATCTAGCTCAGTATGAATACTTTGAGTTCCATCCCCAGTACTGAAAAAAAAAAGATATTAGCTGGCCTGTGATGATCCGAAAACCCACTATACCCATTGGAGGGTCCAATGCCCCATTGGCTCATTTACAGAACAGAGCTGTGGGAGAGCCCTAGCTGCAGGTGGAGGCCTTAGTTCCTCCCCATGTAAGTCTCTCCACAGGGTGACTTGAGTGTCTTCATGACATGATAACAGGCTTCCTTACACACTGAATGATGCAGATGAGTAGGTGAAAGGTAGAGCCATGCACACAGTATGACCCAGACCTGGAAGACACCACTATCTCTTTTGCAATGTCTTAGTGTGGCACAGCCAGCTCCGATTTCAGTGGGAGGAAGCACTACAAGATGGGAATTGGTGTCATAGGGCCATCCTAGAGACTGGCTACCACAGTCTGAGTCAGTGATGTCAGGACAGAGCAGCTTCATCTGGATATGCCAAGCTGGGAGATCCCAAGAAAGGCTTTCTGCAGAGGTCATAAGTAAATGGAGGCTAAAGGATGTGGTGGGAAATGAAGGCTATGCAGAAAGACACAAGAGAATGTGGAATGTGTGGGGAAGAGCACTGGTATTGCTGCATTTGAAGCAGGAGCTATGAGCTTCAGGAGGAAAGACCAGAACTCTTTCACCTTTCTGGTCTTAGTTTCTTCATCTGTAACTTGGCAATAGTAATGATAGCAAGTGTTTGTCCCCTCTAAGCTCATGAGGGAATCTAATATGTAACTCTTGGAAGTTGAAAATATGTGTCTCCAGCAACTGTAAGTTTAAAGAGAATCTACAACTCAAAGTGCAGAAAATTTTAAAATATTGCTAGTGAAAACACTCCATATTAGACCTTATATGGTATAGTGAAAGCATCATCCAGGGGAAAATTTGTAGTATTTAATACTTACTCAACAAAGGAGAAGGAATAAGGATATACGAACACCAAAAAAATTAGAAAAGGCTGATCACAAAAATAGCAATGATAAAAGCCAGAGAAAAACAGAAGCTAAAGAACGACAAAGCTAGAAAGAGATATTGATGAGTTGGAAAATGGGCAAAGAGGAAATTTGGCCAAGAAAAAAACAAAAGATGATCCTGGGGAAACAAATGTACCGAAGAAGTTCATCCAGTGAAGACTAGTAAATACGCAAAAATGGAAAGGGGTAGGGTTAGCAATGGAAAGAAAAGACATTAGAATATAATAAATGCTGCTCAGATCTGTGCAAGTAAAACACTGGAGTGAAAATTTCTTTTTCTAGAGAAACACAAATCTCCAAAGCTGACCTAGAAGATTAAAAGGAGTCCAAACAGGACAACATACTTATAAGAGATAGAGAAAATTGTCCCAAGATAGTTTCCACCACAATGAAGACACCAAATCAAGGTGGTTACTTGGGAGGACTTCTGCCCATGGTGGAAAGTGCTGGTATTTCCAAAGCTTTTCAACTTTCTCCAGAATATCAGTAAAAAAGTAAAACCTTCAGATTCTTCTTTGTTGTGAACATAGCATTGAATCTAACACATAAACAGAATATTGGCAAAAAATGAAACTATAGAAAGTCTCATTCAAGTAAATAATACAAAATCCTAAATAAAATATTAACAAATGATTCACTAGCACATTTAGAAAAGCTCAGGATGGCTATGTGGTATTTATTTTAATAATTCAAGAGTGCTTCATTATAAGGCACTATGTTTAAATCCTCATGTTTATGTATCTAAGGAAGATGCTCATGACAATCTTCACAGGCATTGAAATGGCATCCAACAAAATCCAACATCTATTCTTGATTCAAAAAACTCAATAAAATTGGAACTCACAAAATCTTCATAATTTGGAAAAGTATGTCTTTTTTTGTCTCAAAGGCGGTTTTAACATGTATATTGGAAGTACTAGAAGCATTCTCACTAAATTCAGGAAAAAGTGAAGGATGTATACCTGCTACTACTATAATTTATCCTAATACTGGATATGCTAGTGAGATAAAAAATCATGCATACAAAATCTGAACAAAGAAAATGAAATCGCCCATAGTTTAAGTAGTATGATTATATACTGGGAAAAATGCAAGGCAATTTACTGAAATCAATAAAAGTAGAAAAATAATTCAATAGTATATAATAATTCAAAATTAGTATATAAAATCAATAAATCAAGTGCACATACACACATATGTTTCTGAACCATGTCATAAACTCTTCCATTATGATATAGGATTGAAGAAAACAGTTAAATACAACTTGCTCATCTACATGTTTTGGAGTATATTCCTTCTGCTAGTTTCTCAGAGATTGTGTCATCAGGGAGCAAAAAGACTCTACCTGCAGGATCACAGATTCCCTTCACATGAAAGCTCTCTGCATGGCTGCAGATGTGGGCATTACAGTGAGAGAAACTGCAGAGCCAGAAAGAAAGCCACTGCTAGGTAGGAGAAGGCTACCAATGGAGGCAGAGGCTAGAAAGGGCCAGGCCCTGGGGTGTTGGTTCTCACTCTGAGCACACTGAGCTGGAGCCATGCACAAGGCACGGAAAGAGCTGGGGTCAGTACAGAGTCAGAGCTTCTTTGGGAAGCATCTTCAAGACAGTGCCATGCAGAGTTGAGGAGGTGCTGAGCTCCAGCATGATTACAGTGGTGGAAAGCAGCTGACTTTAAAAATATTGAAGAAGTGAAATTGGCCAGATTTGTGGTTAATAGTTTATTTGGTCCATGGTGGGGGCCTAAATTTAATTGGTGCCCTTTAACCTTCTAATATGATTATTTTAGTTATGTTATTATGGTAACTGATAGACAGCAGAGACTGGTGGTTATATCTTGATAATTACATCGTGATAATTATAAAAAAGTTTAGACTTGCTTCTGTCAGTAGATATGCCACCTATTTCTGTAAATGTTAGCTACGTGTAACTCACAGTGAATGTCAGGCATTGTCATAATTCCTCACAGGGTGTTTCAAAATGAAAGTTAGTGATGGAATTACAAAGATAGGAGACAAAAGTGAAGAGAGGGAGAGAGAGAGGAAGAGAGAGAGGAGAGAGAGAGAGAGAGAGAGAGAGAGAGAGAGAGAGAGAGAGAGAGAGAGAATTTCATGAACATGGGAAACTTAAGTTACTTTGAGAAGTAAATATAGAAAAAGAAATGATAGGTACATCTCATATTTGTTTGAACAAATATATGAATGCACTTTATATTTTTCAGTGACATTGTATGATCAGTTAGCTGCTCATTGCCTCATGGGCTTATTTTTGCCAGATGAGACAGTTAAGACGGGAGCCACAATTTTGGTGAACACAGACTGAATGGTACTTTAGGAAGTATTAGTAAACTAAAATTGTTCATGTGAAACTTGCTGTCACAAAATTGGAAAGCTGTAAATTTTCAAACTCCTTAATACCCAATTCTCTACTTTTTTTGACCTGTGTTTTACAATCAACCCAGGCTGGCAGTATAGTTTATCACCGCTGACCTCTGCCACCTGGCTTAATTTCCCATTCAGTCTGGCTAGGTGATAATATCCACCTAATGGGATTTCACCTCCAAAGTTTCTAGTCATTCCTGCATTGCAAAATGGATGAAGCTAATAATGTTTTAAAGAGACTAAGTATTACAGTGATATAAAAAGGTTCATTATGTCTTAGTCCGGAATATTAAACATCTGTGACCTGGTAGAGGGAAAAGGAAGAGATTAAATTAATGTTTGAGTGAAAACTGGGTGATAAAAACAATTAGGGGTTTAATGGAGGAAGATTTTGTGCATTTTAGTATCATTGACCTTTCCAAGCCCCCTGCCTCTCTTTGCATCATCTCTGATCACGAAGACTCCTGAGAGGTGGACAGGGTAATTCAGAGGAATGGGAGCAAATTCATTCCATTTCTTTGGCTGAAGAATGCTACTGCTGGACCCCATCACCTAGGGGATGGTACTTCTGGGCTCCTAATCAGTGAGCCACTGGACCACTGGGGCTCATGTCTCCTCGGCTATGATAATGAAGCTGGTAGAGTCCAGATGGCCAGTCTGACTTTTAACCACCTCAAATACAGTCACTTTCGAGGTATCCCAGACCATGCTCTAGGTGCAGAAGAAAGAAAAGATGTGGAAAGTCTGACAGAGCTGGTGTCAGCCCTCCATTGGCAGCCAGCTATGTGAATGACCTGCTGCAAGCTGCTTGCCCCCTCTGACTGCAGTTCCTTGTCAGGGACAGGGAGGTAAGGACAAAGATGGTGAGGTCAAATGAAATCAGGAGCCAAAGCACCCGGCTAGCCCTTCACACGGTGCAGTCAGCCCTCGGTTTTCTTCCTTGTTTTCTACATTCCTGGCAAGATCCCTTTCCAGAGGAGGATGTCCTTTATTTAGTCATTATTTCCTCTACATGGTGCTATGAGGCAGGCACAGGCCTTTGTGCTGAGGACTCAAAGATCATTAAAATCAGATTACCTTTAGTAGGTTCAAGTTAAACTTATCAGAGAAGGGAGAGAAAAGGGTCAAGTTCATGACTAAGAGGAGTCTGTTAATTTTGTTCTCTATTCTTGCTTTAAATAATTACAATAGTGACATATTTAATGAACATCTATTATATGCTAAGTCTGTAAAGTACCAATTCTAAATGTGATTTTTCTAATTTAAAAAATATTTTTTGATTTCATATGCAGGTTCATCAAATTATAAAAGCCTAAAATGCAGTTAGGAGTAAATTTGAAACAAGAATAATTGTTCAATTTTTTTTTGCAAATACCATTGCCTAAAGATATCTATTATTAGGCTTTGGGTATGTAATTTTCCAAGGCTTGCCCTTTCTTATTCTCTTTCTCTCCATATATATAATATATATTATATATATAATACATATACATCTATATTATATATGAAACATCTTAATATATAACCATTTTAATATATGAAACCATTATATACGTATGAGTTTATGTATGTGTGATGTATGTATGTGTTTATGTATATGTTAAAGAATGTAAGATTTTAAGAACAAAAAAGAAACCATATATTCCTTATTTACAGCATGCTTTTTCACTCGATAACTATATTACGGATCTCTTTTCATATTCTATGATTTTTAACTAATTTTTTCCAATTGTTATGCTATAAGCAATTCTGAAACAAACAGTTTTGTGCATACATCTTTGTGTACTTAGCCAGTGATTCCCTTAGGATCAATTCCTAGGTCCAGAGCTGCTGGGCCAACTTGTTTAATAAGGTGTTTTTATGTCTGGAGGCAAGTTCTCTCCAGACGCATTGTGCTAACTTACAAACTCATCAGCAAAACATGAAAGGCCTATTTCTCTTCATTTTCACCTACAGTTATACCATCACTTTTATCCTTTCCAATTTAATACCTGAAAATATTTTCTTACATTGTTTTTTTAAAATTTCTTCTCTGGCTAGGCTGATTATTATACTAGCCTATTTTCTGCTACTATTATGAAAGAACTAAGGCTGAGTATTTTGTAAAGAAGCAAGGTTTATTTGTCTCATGGTCCGGGAGGTCCCCTGGCTGTGTATGGCACTGGCTGTCTGGTGAGATCCTATTCAGCCACATCACGTGGCAGATGGTTTCGTGGCAAGAGAGATACATGAGAGAGATTGCATGATGGGACTGGAGGCCAAACAGACAAAAGGGATGGCCAGGCTTGTTCTTTTAGCAAAGCCCTCTCCTGAGAACTACTTCATGGTCCCATGAGAATGACCTAACCCCTTCTGAGGGCAAAGTACCCATGGCTTTCCTCTGGGCTCTACCTTATAAAGGACACCACCTCCCAACACCGCCAGGCTGAGGGCCACCATTCCAACCCTTGAAACTCAGAACGCAAATCACACGCAACCATAGAAATCATTTATTGGCTGTTTGTGTTAACTTAAAATTCCTAAGATAATTCAGTAAAGTTTGAATTACTTTTTCCAATTTTAAAATAATTTCATGCACATTTGAATCCACCTCTTGCTGAAGCTTCTATTCTTTCTTCTACAACTTAATTCCACCCTCTACCCAGGTGAGCAGTGCGCCCATCCACAAAGGGCACTGAGTGGCTGCACGACACCCTTGAAGAATAGATTTACTCCTTTATGCAACAGAAACAGCAAGGCCCCCTGACTCCAGAGCTCTGGTAAGGCACTAAATCATGGAGGTTCACTATGACTACTGTTTTGGGAACCATTCCACAGAGAACTGTCAGAATAGCCCTGGGATGAAAACATCAAATCTGAGAAGCAAGCCAGGGATGCTATTGAGGAAAACATTGGTAAAAAAATGAAAGAGAAGTTATGTAAAGCCAAAACATGTGTGGGAGCAAAGCCACCCCAGATGAGAGCAGACATAGAAATCAGCATCCAGGCTGATCTGTGTGAATGCTCATCCTGAGACATTTCTCTTGGTCTTACACCTGTTCCCCCAGCCTGTACACAGTACACAGGATGGAGGTTTTTCCTCCATGTGTTGTTGGCAGAATGATCTAGGCAGGCTTGTGTCCTTGTTGCGGCCAATTCCTGTGTCTATTAGCATCTATTTTCACCCATAGGATGGAAGATGAGACCCTCCTCTTCCTTGAAGCTCTTCCTTTGAACTGTGTCCATGATGAGAATTCTACCACCACTTCAGGACCCTGTCCCTTGGCCTCTACACTCCTCCCATCCTTTACTTCACCCTCTACCTGTTTCAATGTGCTTAAGTCTCTCTCCACTGAAAAATAACCCCTCCCTCCAACATCACAGAGTATTTTCTGCTAGACTCCCCTCCTTTCCCACAAGCCCATGCTTCTTTCAAAGAGAGGAATGTGTTTAAGGTTTCCATTTCCTTGACTTCTACCATTGACTTCTACCCTTGCCACTCCAGTGACATAGCTAGTGTTATCACCAAGAGCCTTCCACTAAGTCCAGTAGTCACAATGTCACTTACTCAACCTCAAGGAGTCCCAAATCTGCACTCCTGTGCCATCCTGGTTTAGCACTTAGCTCTCTTGATTTCTCTCAGACCATCTACATCGCACCTTCCTTTAGTATTGGTATGACAGGTATGACAGGTTGTGTCCCTCAGGAAACTGAATTTGAAGTGGACATTTGTGTGTAAGAGGGTTAAGGGAGCTGCTCTGGGAAGAGTCACCTGAAAGGAATGTATCAGTCAGGGCTCACTAGAGTAACAGATCTATGATCGATTGATCTATCTATCTATCTATCTATCTATCTATCTATCTATCTATCATCTATCATCTATCTATCTATCTATCATCTATATTTTTATAAGGCAGGCTTACAATGGCTGCCTGCAGAGTCACATGTGGAGAAGTACAAAGGGCCTGTCTGTGCACTGGGGAGTCGAAGGATCCAGTCAAAGGTGGAAGTCCTGGAGCTCACTGTGGGGTACTGTTGGAAGCTGAAGGGTCTACATTGGGAAGGTAAAGACTTTGAGCTGGGAGGCTGAGGAGTCTGCATTGGAGGACTGAAGGGTCTGTGATGGAAGCCTGGAAACAAATATCTCAAGGCAATGGCAAAGACTAGAACTTCTCCAAAGAAATAGAAGTGCAACTTCCTTATTTTTATTCCACCCAGGCTACAAGCCTATTGGTTGCTGTCACTCACATCCAGGGTGGGTCTTCTGCCTTGAGTAAATCCATTCAGCCACACCTAGAACTATGCTGATCCAATCAGTTGGGTGTTTCTTACTCAAGTTGACACAACAGTTAATTATGACAGGTACTGTTACCATTAATAATGATATGTGAACCTGAGTGGGTTAAAAGACACCTAGCAGATTGGTAAAGTACAGTTCTAGGTGTGTCTTTATGGATGATGGACATGTAAATCAGCAAACTCACGGGAAGAGCCATCCTAGTTGTTGGTGATACCAACCAATAGGCTTTTAGCCTGGATGGAATAAAAAGGGAAAGAAAAAAAGGAAGTGTGCCCATTTTGAAGGGCTCCAGTCTTTTGAGTGGTACTCACTTTGCTGCTATCACTTTTGGACCTCAGCCTCCTGTTTCTTCAGCCTTCCATGCAGATGCACACTGATGCCTCTCCCTTGAAACTCCAAGCCTTTGACCTTGGCCTGGTGCTGCACCATGACACGCTATCACCTCTCTCTGGTTTGGGGGCCTTGCTTCTTCAGTCTCTGTCAGTCTGCTAGGGCCACAGTGTACTTCAAGTAAAAAAAAAAACCATGACAGTGGATGAAACAAATACTGCCATCTCCTACACCAAGAAGTCTGAAGTCAGCAGTTGCTGCACTGATTTAGTGACCTACCCATATCAAGGTCAGTGTCTCTTCAATCTTTTTGATCTTTCTTCTAAGACTGCAAAATGGCTGTTGCAATTCTAGCCATCACAACTACAATCCAGGAAGACAGTAAAGATTAGAGAGTAGTCCCAGCTGTGTATGTACACTCCTTTATTAAGAAAACAAAATAGTTTTCAGTATCAGCCCCAGAACATTTTTGTTGTAGCTTTACTGGTTAAAACTGGTTACATGGCTATACCTGTCTAGGAGAGAGGCTGGGGACATGGAAGTGCTGAGGTTCATGCTTGCCTGAGACTAGTTGTGACTTGTTGCTTGGGCTGGCATGCTGTTGCTCCAAGGAAAGCTGGTTTTTAAAATCCAGCTAGGATGGCACAGCCATTGGATTGGCCAGGAGGAGCAGCTTGGGTCCTGCTCATGTGCGCTCGGCCACTCAGGCCTGTACTTGCTGGCTCTGAAGGCCAGGTCCTTCTGTTGTGTTTAGCAACTTCCACTGGCCCAGCTTTGTCTTCCCCTCTCCTGCACTGCCACCTCCTCTCTCAGCTTTCTTATTTTTATGTTTTTCCAAAAATACTGGGGATTGAACTCAGGACCTCTGCACTTTTTATTTTTTTTACTTTGAGACGAGGTCTCACTAAGTTGTTAAATTGCCCAGGGTGGGTTCAAACTTGAAATCCTCCTGCCTCAGCCTCCCAGAGTGCTGGAATTAGAGGTGTGTACCATCACATGTGGCTTTTTATGGGCTTATATGGAATATATTCCCTTATTGTCTTTCAGAGCCCCAAGAAGTAGCTGTTTTTAACTGGAAGTGCAGAACAGAATCTTGCCTGATTCCTGAAAGCACTTCTTTAATCCTCCATTTGTAAACAACATATGCTCCCCTCCCTGACTACTTTACACCTTCCCGAGGCTGGAAGTCACTCTGCTCAGCCTTCTTTCCTTCTACAACTTGACCGAGAGCCTTGGCTACCACTGGGCAGGGCCTGTTTGCTGAACTGAGCCCTCTTGGGGAACGATACCTCTTAGGTCACCAAAGTAACAGCTGCAGCCGCCCTCTCCTCCTTTCTATCCTGGTCTCCGTAGAGCTGTGAAGTGACAGATCAGTCAGAGAAACTCCCAGAGGCAGAGCTCTGGAGTCCAGAGCCAGGCTCCGAGCTCAGGAGGAGGAGCAGAGATGACCAGGCCAAGCGCGTGGGTACCCAGTGGGGGCCGTAGAGCTCATCACAGGCGGAATGTGGAGAACTTCCAAACTCAGAGCCCATCCTGGAAGGGGCCGAGAGGAAGGAGCCCTGAGCAAGGCTCTCTTCCCACTTCTATGCCTGACTCGGTAAAGGGGCTCCTCATGGTCCTTGAAGGGACAACCTCACTGGGATTCATCCACCTGGGACATCAGACTCTTGAATTGAAGCATCAGGGGCCCCACCCAAGCCCTTCCCCATGTGAAATGTGCTGTCAATTTTGACTTTATGAAGACAAGAGGCCTTCTTGAGAGACTATGCCAGCAGTCTGCAGTGACGCGGGACTGTGGTTTATTTTACAAATGTTAGGAAATGACTGCAAGTTGCGCATGATGCCTCTACACCAGTGGTGGCGAACCTATGGCATGCGTGCCAGAGCGGGCTGTTTGTTATCACTGAAAACTCAAAAGGTTCACCATCACTGCAAATCTACACCCTCTCTGTTGGGTGTCCTTTGCTACTCATGTCTGCACACACCCATGAAGCCACCCCCCAGTCAACAGGTATCTGCCTGCCCAGTGGCTTTTCCCACAGCACCATGTATTTCTAAACTACACTGATGCACTCCATGCCACTGCACAGTATTTTGTATTTTCTAGTATTTTCTACAAGGGGAAACGTGCTATTCATGCTTCCTTTTCTGTCTGGCTTCTCTCATTCATTATAATTTTGTTTCTATCCATGCATGTTTTATTTTATTTTTTTAATTGCTAGTCATTTCCCATGATATAGATATATTAGAATTTGTTTCATCATTTACCTACCAATAAAAATGGGTTGATTCTCATGTTTGCTTTGTTTTGTTTCTAGGTATTACAAATAAGGCTGCACTGAACATCTACGAACTTGGTATTGTCTGGTCCTTTGGTGTCTCTCATATAACTCAGCTCCCACCGCAGAGGTGGTCGTGGGAAGGTAAACTCCGGATGCTTACTACTGAGTTTACATCTTGTGTTAGCCACTGTTACCTTTCAGACTTTATATTCTGAAACTTGACTCATGGATTGTTCTGGAAGCTGTTGCATCCCTCAGGTGCAGTATGCCAAATGTGGGCTGGGACCATGCAATGGTGCAGCTCACAGTCTGGTGCAAACTCCTAGAGTTGGAACTTGCATCTGGCCTCATGTCTCTGCTCAATCTGGGAATTGCACTTTACTAGTTTGCTGCAGCATTGGGAGAATACATTTTAAAACCCTGTTGATAGCAAAAGTCATTTCCTGCCAGGAGTCCACACCAAAAAATGGCTCCTCTGGGTGGTACCAGATGCCAAGACAGTTTCTGTGCCACTCTATTAATTAATCTTTCAGCAACAATTGATTGGAAATGGCTTAGGGACTTACGATAAATTCAAGATGGATAATCATATAGGATGCACTACAACATTGTGTTGAAATCTCTCATTTTTTCCTTCACTGAACTATAACATGGATTCAGGAAAAATTTGGGGGAACCGGCTCAGGTAAGTAACAATTAACTGACTATGTAAGTTCTCCTGTTAGTGTCTTTTCCAATCTTCTAATTCCTATTCTTGAAAGGAGCCAAGACTGTTCACTCAACTCTTCATTAGCATCATGGCTGTGTTATATTACTTTCATTATTAGTTATTTGTTGAAGTCTCTCTTTCCCCACAAGGCCCTGTGATATAAGAGCCAGGGATACATCTTACACATCCCTCCAGTTCCACAGCTATTACAGTGCTTGGCTCAGCTAATATTGGGTGAAGTCATGAAGATCAAAGGAGTCAGAGTCCAGAGTTCAAGTTCAGTGGCATTTGTCTGGCTGGGCTGTTTTAATTCATTCAGGCTACTGTAATAAAATACTGTACACCAGGAAGTTTGTGAATAATGGAATTTATTTCTCATATTTTTGGAGGTAGAAAAGCCTAAGATCAAGGTACCAGGAGGTTAGATGTCTGAGGAAGGCTTGTTTCTTGGTTCATAGGTGATGTCTTCTTGCTGGTAGAAGGGACAGAAAAACTTTTTATAGCTTCTATCATAAGCATAGTATAAGGTTGTTCATGAGTGCTCCACCCTCATGACTCCTCACCTCCCATAGGCCCCACCTCCATTGGGAATTTGGACTTTTGCCACTGTCTTGGTGGCTTTTATGTTGAGATGAGTTTTCAGAGTCCTTATTCTGCCATTTGCTAAGTCTGCCTCTTATTGGTCTTTTTCCACATAATGGTCTAAAAGTATTTTCCAAATTTTGTGGGACGTTAAAAGGTGTTTCATACAATAAGACTCTACTACCAAAATACCTTGAGAAGTACTAAACAAGCAGACTTTGCTCTCTCCCCTTCTCTGTGTTATATTCTCTTGGCTTGCCTTTGATTTCGGTAAAGTTTTGAACAGTTTCCTTCCCATGGAAGGTCCCTCCCCTTGCTCTGCAATGTTTCGTGGTATTCCTCTGCTTTCTCTGTTTGGTTGTTTTTTGCTTTATGGCATCCATGTACCTGGAGCAGAGCCTTTGGCCTGGATGAAGGAGCCCAGAGGTCTGGTTTGAGGGGACCTTCAATCAACAGGGGATCCAAGCTGTCACTGGCAGAAGCCAGTCTGAGAGGTTTCAGGGCAGTTCCCAGGGTCCCCATGGAGATGGGGCCTCCAGTGACTGTACTGGTATATAGTTCCATGATATCATTTATCAGCTTTTGCTCCTTCCTTTTTATCATCCCATTTTTCGGTGTCCTGTGATCACCTTTGAATTGTTTTGCAAACTTAAGTTTTATTTTTTGCTTTCTGAGAAATCTAAACTAAGATACCTGGTTTTATAAAAAGTCAACCATTCCTCTTTATGATGTTCTCAGAGTTTTATCCACTATTTTGGATTATAATGATACAAGAGAAGATTGTGGTATATTTTTGGTGATTAAGTCTTTTATAACTCATCCATTTGAAGGTTTGTGCCCCATAGAATAGAAACATGATTTTTAGAAGTGTCAGTTGAACTTATAGAACTATCTATCAGAGTTTGGAATATCCTATGAGATGCCAATTAATGAGAGATGAGCACAATTCAGCATTAAAGTCAGATAGCCTTCTGAGCATATGGATCAAGTGCTTTGGCAGTTACGAAAAATATCATAACATGATACCATTGATACTACACGTATTATTGAGTTTTCCATTGCCATGCAACCAATTCTTGGGAAAAACCAGTTCAAAAGGGGAAGATGTTTATTTTGGCTCATGGTTTTGGAAGTTTTGGTCCGTGGTGGCTTGCCCCTATTGCTTTGGGCCTGTGGAGGTACAGTACATCATGGTGGGAATAAATTGTGAAAAGGCTGCTCACCTCATTGCACCAGGAAGCAAAAGGCTGGGAGAGAAAGGGGCCCGGATCTCAGTGTTCCTTCAAGTCAGGCCCCCAATTAGTTTTCCTTCTTCTACCAGGCTCACCTTCTACAGTTCTGTCTCCTTCTAGCAGTGTGGCAGGCTGGTGACAAAGCCTTTAGCACATGGGCCTTTGGAGTATATTTAAAACCCAAATCCTACCACTACCCACACTATAACTTCCAAACTTGACAATCCAAAGCATCATGATTGCAAAGGCTCTATTTGGTGCAGAAATGGTAAATCTCTCCATGCATGAGTTACTAGTTTATATTTTACTTGATTTTTCATTTGATGAAAAATTTGTGATGTTTATTCTACAATATAACATAATTATAATTTAGCTCATTTTATGTATTAAGATGTATCACATTTTATCACATGAAGTATTTCATTTTTGAGATGTTGGAATTATGTTCTCGTGTTATCCTGGCTGCACGTGTGGATTACGTATGTAGTGGCAATTTACAGATCGCATTTCATCATTTGGGGTACTCCTGCTCCAAAGATTCTGGTGATGCCTCACTCTTCCTGGTGATTAGAAGAGCCCAATCATTTCAGCCAGCTGGAGACCTTCCCTGGACCTTTCCAGATTGGCAATGGATGAGCAGTCCTATTTTTCTTTTTAATAAAGGGTTGTAAACATGTGGCTTTGTGGTTGATGGTGGCTTTTTTGCCTGCCAGGTCGAAGGGGCTGGGACAAACTAAGACAGGATAAAGCCAGTGACCAAAAAGTGCCAGAGATGAACATAAGTGGACATACGATGAAGTACTACTGCCATTATCCAGCTATTATAGAGGGCTGTGGCTGAGGACAGCTTTGTCCAAGAACTTTTCAGCCACAAGAGCCAGTAGTAAGTTTCCTTTATTGTAACTCGCTGAGCCAGTTGGTCTTAGAATTATATCATTTCTGACCAAAATTCTTGGCTTAGATAGAGTAGCTTATAATCTGGGGTGCACGGTAAACACTGTAAATATTATGCATACTTCTGGATCTCTTCCTGCTTCCTATTGCACCTGTAGTGGAGAGAGGGTTTGCTATGGAGTCGGGCAGATCTGGATTTACAATCTGGTTTTACCAAATGCCATGGTCACAAACAGTTTATGAGAGACATGTCATGGTGTCAGGGCAAGTCTTTGTACAGTCAGGAGCCACCCAAATCTGGGATTTTCATTCAGGTGTTTTTTTCTCATATTCTAGTTTTGTGATATTGAGCACATTTCATGACCTCTAAATAATGTCTCCTCTATGTAAATGTAAGAATTATACCTCTTAAATTTTTGGGTTACTGTGATTTGCTTTGCAAGCTTGTTAAATAATAATAATAATAACTTTGAATACTTTTTCAGCTTCTCTTACTCCTTAAAAACCATCTCTTCAGACCCTCCCCCCACTGTTTTGTTTTTAATTTGGAAAGAAAACACACTGACAAATGACACCAAAACAAAAGCACTCAACCTCAGAGTGTTCTTTCTCACGTGACTGTGGATCTAGTGAGCAGAAGTCATGGGACATTTTGACTCCAGTGGACATAATACAGCTTCCAGTTGCCCACTTGTGAAAAAAGGACAAGATAGCGAATGCTTACTATTTATTGACCTGTAAATTCATGACCATAACAAATCTAATGAAAGTCCTCTTGTTTATAAAAGTTCTGTGTCATTGGTCTTTTACTCCCCCAAATAAGAGAAAAACAAAATCTTGTCACATTGCTTTCACCCTCACATTTTGTCCCTAATCCTGTACATTTTAAAGAAGGCCTGAGGTTCTATTAAGAAAGGGAAACCTTTCCTAATGCACAAACTGCGCCAAGGTGTCTTGTCTTCCTTCTTCCCCTCAGCGCCACCCACCCTGCCAGGTGCTGGGGAAGGCTCCAGGCTGCACGAGCTGCTGAGCTTCCCTCCGCAGCCTGTCTCTTCTGCGCCCTCTGTTGGTGAAGTTAACAATGGAAAAAACCCTTAAAGGATCCGGCTTCCCCCCCTCCCCCTTTTCAGAGCTGGCATTGAAGGATTAATCTGCAGCTGAAGACAATGAATTGATAACTGGCATATTTACACAACAAATCACAAGATGTTCTCAGTCAGGGAAAATAATGGTACCAAGAGAAGACATCTGAAAAGAATTTATTGTAGCAGAAGAAATTGTCTTATGAAGTAATGAGATTCTGGTGTTTTAATTGGGAACATGAAGTTAGAAATGTTAAAAGTAAGCACACTTCCTTACAATGAATCATAATTCGGTAATGATTATAACTACCACTGACCTCTCTGCGCCTCCATTCTCTTATCTGAAAAAATGTGATAGTAAAAGAACTCCCTTCTCAGGGTGCTGGGAGTGGTTGGTTCAGTGGCACATTACACATAATGGATTAAACGGGTCCTTAGCACATATGAAATCATCAATAAACAATAGCCATTTAGATTTTTTAGAATATACAAATTGGTTGTTTACTTTGCTTTACAAAGTCATATTAAAACTAATGCATTCATTTTATTAAATATATAGTTACTGAGCACCCTGTAGCTATTTAGGCTTTCGTGAGTTTTGTTGATGTTGTTGTTTTATCTTGTTTTGTTTTATCAATAAGTTGCTGTGTTGAAAACTATGAACCTGCTCTGTCAGGCTCTGTGTCTCTGCTACTCCCTCTATGCTGGCCACTCCAGAATGTGACATGGGCTGAGGGACCCCTGGGGCTTGGAGCAACTGTGTAAACACCGTGGCAGAGGGTGGAGGGTCTTCACCAAGGACTTCGAAGCTCTGCAGGGATCTGAGAATATCTTTGTCTCAGCAAGACCACCCTGGTGCCAGGGAGGTGGGAGACACGAGCCTAAATGAGGGCTAGCAGAATTACTTCACTGTTCACTGCAGCCAAGCACAGAGGTGAGAGGGACACAGGAATCTTATAACATGGGTGGGTATAAAATAACCCACAATCTCATTGATGTCTTATTTGAAGAGCAAGAGTCAGCCTTGGCTGTTTACCGGTCCACTATCCTTGAGGGGAGTACTCAGCAATGGTCTTGTCTTGCTGTCCTCCTTTAGGGCCAAGAGGACATGGTAGAAAAGTGGGACACTTGCTCTTCTTGGAACATCTTGCAGAAAAATGAACACTCTCGTCTGATTCCGAGCCATGAAGTGTAGACCATGGGCAAGCAAAGGCTTTGGCCATCCAACCAAGATCTATAGGTAAAAGCTAAGTCTGAAGCTAAATAAACTCCCAACTCACTATTCTCATCTCATCTGTGCCAAAGCCACCCACGTGACAACTTTGTGGTTGCTATGCCACACCAATTTCAAACTCCAATGGCCAAAGGCTCAGTGTAAGGATGACAACAATATAAAAGCAATGAAATGGAAACACTGACTACTGTCTAATATATTTGAGACTAGTTACAGGGTCATCATTACTATCTACTACTTTTGTTTAACTCCCACTCTAGACCCATTGTCTTATTTACATTACCTTTAACCTGTATGCATTTGTTTTTATTGCCTGTGATATTGTGGATTGGATCTAGGGCCTGGAAAAAATTCCAGGCAAGAGCTCTAACACGGAGATATACCACAGCATATCTTTACAAACACTCATTTGGTGCAGTTAGTTTAGTCTCTGGGCATCCTATAAGACCCGGTTCTGCAGTTCTGTGTCACTTGTCCAGGAATCTTACTCTTATCCTCCAGTAGTAGCTCTTCTCCAGACCCTGTGTCTAAAGACTTTCTCCAAGCACTGTTCATCATAGTACTTAGAACTTTTGCTAAGTGTTCACTGTTACTAGCTCTCCTTCTAGAATGTTCACCAATGGTAGAATCTGTATGTGACTCATCTCTTCTTCATTTGCCCTGGTATGTTAATGGGCTTTCCTTTACTGTAAAACAAAAAAACCCATACCTGAGATAATCAACCTAAAAATGGGGGAGATTATTTTGGGTCTCGGGTTTTGGGATTTCAACCCATGGTGGATTTGACCCATTGCTTTTGGAACTGGGGCGAGGTGTACATCACAGTAGGGAGAGAGCTTGAGTGGAGAGGAGAAAGGACTGGGATCTCAACGTTACCTTCAGGGGAACACTCTTTTATGAACCGAAGACCTCCAACTAGGCCCCAGCTCCTTTTTTTTTTAATTACTGGGGATTGAACTAAGGGCCTTTGCACTGAGCTGTTTTAAAACAGGGTCTTGCTAAGTCATTCAGTTGCCCAGTATAGGCATGAACTTGTGATCCTCCTGCTTCTGCCTCCAATAGTCCTGGGAGTACTGGCATGCACCACCACACCCAGTTTAAGCCCCATGTCTTTAAGATTCCTCCACCCCCAAAAGTACCACAGGTTGGGGCCAAACCTTCAATATATAGACCTTTGGGGTTACTCCAAACCATCACACCCTTCATTCTTCAAGAGATACCTATCATTCACTTGCTCTCTTGGTGAACTGCGACAGCTGCAGGAGGTACAAGTGGACAAGGCCAGGTGCGGCTACTGAGTTAGTTCCCGTGCCCTGGAAAGGTTAGGATCGTAGACATAAGTTAGAGTGCAGAGAGTGGCTGCAGGCATTTATGGGTGTTGAAGGGCAAAAGCATAAAAAACCTAGGCAGAGACTCGGAGAGGTGACTCAGCGTCATGTGTGCATTTGGGTTGCTCACTGCAGTTTGGATGGTGGAGAACAGGGTGGAGGTGGGAAGGCTGGGGGAGGAGTTTAGAAAGGCAGTGAGCACCTGCCACATCATAGTCAAACGTCGGTGTCTGTCTCGCTTTCACTTGCAACATGGCGTTTGGTATAATGTCCTTTGATATCTTGCATGTCACATTTCCGCTCAAAACTTTGCGGCATATGGGGATAAAACAAGAGCCATGTTTGGAAAACCTGGTTTGGGGATTTTATCCATTTATTTGTTTTTGTCCTCTCTTGGTCTCTTCTGCTTTTGTACTGAGATGCCCTCCTTGAAGTCAGCAGAAGTTTGGGCTTTTTCTAGGACATAAGTTCAGGCCCTTAGACATTCTATTTTTAATAGATAGTCATGGTTGAGTTTTTGGAAATGAAAAAAGTCAATAATGCTTTGATATAAAGACTGCTTTTCATTTGTTCCTGCCTTTTTTATACCTTTTTATTTTTTGGTTCAGAGTGAAAGGCACTCTGTACAAAAATAAAATTATGCCCACAGATGAAATATGTTTCCGCTGATGTTTTTTGATCAACTCGATGCATATGCAGTGCTCCCAGGGACCTGGGATCTTGCTGGAGCCGGGGCCGACGTGTGGAAACCGAATTTGTGCACTGTCAGCACATTTGTGGATGCTGACTCTTTTAAAGTGTCTCTTGGAAGTCAGAGTTTTCATGGTTTATTAAATTTAAAAATAGACAGAGCTCACCAGACAAAAGGAACCTCTTATCGTAGGAGAGACTATTCCTTCACTCCTGGTCCTCATCAGTTGTCTCTTGGTATCACACCCTAACGGTGGCTCAGCCAGTCACTCCTCAAAAACCCTTGGCACGTCTCCAGTTTGTTCAGACTCCTTAGCCTTCCCTGTATGGAAAGATGCAATTTGACATCAACCGAGAGTTCTTGGCTAGGAATTGAAAACCCAGGTTGAAAGTGTAGCAAGGCTGGCCACTGGTCCTGTGAAGTGCAGGGTTTCAGCCTCCCCAGCTTCAGAGCCTCCATGAAGCAGTTTTATTGGGCAAGATGATCTCGGGGTTCTCTTTGGACTCTTAGTATTTGTTTCCATATGTTAAATCTGTGCCTAAAATTTTTAAACTTGTTTCCTACCAATAATTAGTGGGTGTCTACTATGTGCCCAGAAATTCGAATACATCATGCCTTTTGTGTAATAATAATAAAATGCAGGGTAGAGGGAAGTAATCAGAGATTCACTGCCACACAGCAGGCATGTGGCAGGTGGATGGCAGAGTTCGGGCTCAGGTGCTGCCCCAAAGAATGATGCCCTAAAGAACAGTGTCCTCTGACAATGTCCAGTGTGCTTAGGCTTATTAAGCTGACACGACTTAAATGGAGGTTTAAAGATCTCAAAGCCATAGAAGGTGAAATTTGATTCTAGTCTTTTTTGAAGAAGCCTAGGAAATTTGCAGTTTAATTTAAATACCTTTTTTATCGGTACATTCTAGATGTACATAAGGATCACATTCATCATAGGGAATTTGTACCAGTGCATGATATATCTTGCTTCTTCTTTTTTGTTTCCATTTTATTCATTTTATTGTTTTTTCTTATCCCTTCCTTCCTTTCTTGTTCCCCTTCTCATTTGAACATTTTCTTCCCATTTCCCAAAATCTACTGTACATTTTGGTCCTTATTTATACTTTCAGTTTCTCTCACCAGAGAAACAATGCAACATTTGAACATGTGTGTCCAATTTATTTCACTTAAGAGTATGTCTCAAGGTGCATTCTTTTAGTTAGAAATGCCTCAAGCTTGTCCTTATTTATGGCAGAGTAGAACTCCATTGTACATAAAAAAATTCTTCTTTATCCATTCATCAGTTGATGGGCATTTGAGCTGATTCCAAAACTAAGCTATTAAAAACTGTGCTGCTTTAACATGAGTGTGCATATATCACTGTGTTATGATGATTTTAATTATTTCTGGAAGGTATCAAGAAGGAGAAGAGCTGAGTCAAATGGAACCTCTTGTTTTAGTGTTTTGAGAGTTCTCCACAATGATTTCCAAAGTGGCTGTAGCAGTCTACACTGCCACCAACAGGGAACAAGCATTCCTCTTTCCCCACATCCCCACCAGCATTTGTTATTGGTTAATTTCATGATAGCAGCCATTCTTTCTGGAGCAAGATGGACGCTCAGCATTATTTTCATTTGCATCTCTCGAATGACCAGTGATGTTGAACATTTTTTC
Organism: Heterocephalus glaber; assembly: GCF_000247695.1. Next base: position 20,301,860 of record NW_004624735.1, on the reverse strand, counting down.
ATTTTGTAATTTGCCATTTCTACTTCTTCACCTGAGAAGTATCTATTTATTTCAAATGCCACTTTTGAGTGGGGTCTTTAAATTTGGGTGGTCTGATATTTTTGTTTTCTTCTTAAGTTCTTTTATTGGTGCATTTTAGGTATACAACACAATTACACTTCTCATTGGGAACTTGTACTTTTACATGATGCATCTTGGTTCTTATTTTTTACCCATTCCTAGCCCTCCCTTCACCCCTTCCACCCTTCCGTATTTACAAAAACTTTAAAAGGAGAAATTAGAGACATTTATAGCTAAGTGGATGCACATTGAGGCGATCCTCTTAAGTGAAATAAATAGGACACACATGTGTAAATACCGAATAGTTTCTC
>NW_004624735.1:20284406-20301219 GCF_000247695.1 Heterocephalus glaber | reverse complement strand
AAATGTACCAATGATTAGAATGAATAATCGATAATGCAAAATAGGAAGAAAAGGTCCAAAGGGTAGGGGTAGTGGGAGGGGCAGGGGAAAGTAAAGAAAGGAAAGGAAAAATGATGAGAAATGGAAAAAATGGAAATAAAGGTATGATTTTTTTGAGTTCTTTATATATTCTAAATATTAGTTTTGTCTGAGGAATATCTGGCTAAAATTTTTCCCATATGTAGGTTATCTCTTCACTCTGTTGCTGGTTATTTTGTTGTGGAAAAGCTTTATAATAAGATGAGATCCTAGTTGTTGATTCTTTGTGAAATTTCTTGTACCATCAGGTTTTGTTCCTAAAGTCTTTGCCTAAACAAAAGTGTTCAAGTTCTACCTATTTTATCTTCCAGTAGATTTAGTGTTTCTGTTTTAATATCTAGATCTTTGATCCATTTTTATTTTAGTTAAGTGCATGACAGAGACATGTGTCTAATTTTAGTCTTCAGGCTGTGGGAAGCCAGTTTTTCTAGCACCATTTACTAAAGAGGCTATTTTTCTTCTGGTGAATGTATTTGGACCCCTTGTCAAAGATAAAGTGGCTAATGGTGTTTGGAGTTGTTTCTGCATCTTCTAGTCTGTTCCATTGTTCCTCAGGTCTGTTTTTTTTTTTTTTTTTTTTTGGCCAGTACTATTGTGTTTTTATCACAATAGCTTTGTAATAACTGTACATCAGGGATTGTGATGCCCTTTACCTTGTTTTTGTTGCCCAGAATTGCTTTTGCTATGCTACATCTGTTCAGGTTCCAAATGAATTTTAGGATTTTTTTCTCTAATTTTGTGAGATATGCTATTGTTATTTTGATTGGTATTGCATTAAATCTGTATAACAATGTTGGAAGTATGACCATTTTCACTATATTGGGTCTTCCTACTCAAGAACAAGGGATGTCGTTCCATTTTCCGTTGTCCCTGATATTCTTTCCCAGAGTACTATAGTGTTCAGTGTAGAGGTCTTTTCCATCCTTTCCTATCCTTATTCTTTTTTTTTTTTGTCTAATTGCTCTAGCTAATGTTTCCAGAACTATATTGAATAAATGTGGTGATAGTGCACATCTTTTCCTTGTTTCTGATTTTAGAGTGAAAGCTTTCATTTTTTTGTCAATTTAGTATGATGTTGGGTGCTGGTTTATCATAGATGGCTTTTATCAAATGAGATAAAGATCATCTATACCATTTTTCTGTAGGATTTATATCATGAATGGGTGTTGAACTTCGTCTAATGTGTTTTCTTCATCTACTGAGATGATCATGTGATTTTTGTCTTTGGCTCTATTGATATGGTGCATTAATTTATTGATTTGCATATGTTGAATGAACCCTGCATCCCAGTGATGAATCCTGCTTGTCCATGGTATATGATCTTCTTGATGATTTGCTGCATTCTGTTTCCCAGTATCTTATTGAGAATTTTTGTGTTCATTAGGGAAATTGGCCTGTAGTTCTCTTTTTGATTGGATATTTCTCTGATTTTGGTATCAGGGTAATGTTTGCTTCCAGGAATGAATTTGGGAGTATTGCTTCCTGAATTCAATGTCAAAAAGTTTGAGAAGTAGTGGCACTAGGTCTTCTCTAAATTTCTTGTACAATTCAGCAAGGAATTCATCAGGACCCAGGCTTTTCTTTGTTGGCAGGTTTTTAGTTACATCTTCCATTTCATTGACTGATGTTGGTGTATTTAGAATTTTTATATCTTCTTGACTCAGCTTTGGTAATTCATATCTGTCTATCTATTTATCTATCTATCTATCTATCTGTCATCTATCTATCCATCTATCTATCTAAGAATCTGTCCATTTCTTCTCTGTTTTCCATCTTATTAGAATATGGTTTCTTGAAGTAGGTATTGATGATTTGAATTTCTGCAGGATCTGTTGTGATTTCATCCTTTTAATTTCTAATTGCATGGATTGAGTTTTTTCTTTTATGTTTTGGATAAGGTTGGCTTAGGGTTTGTCAATTTTATTTAGTCTTTCAATGAACAAATTCTTTGATTCATTGATTCTTTGTATTGTTTTCTTAGTCTCTATTGCATTAATTTCTGTTCTGATCTTTATAATTTCCTTTCTCATACTAGCTTTGAGTTTGACTTGCTCTTCTTTTTCTAGAAGCTTGAGGTTAACATTAGGTTATATATTTGAGCTCACTCTGTTTTGCTGATAATGGAACTCACCACTATAAATTTCCTTCATAGGCTTGCTTTCATTGTTTCCCATAAGTTCTGGTATGTTGTGTTGGCATTATTGTTTAACCATAGAAACTGCGTAATTTATTTTTTAACTTCATCTGTGACCCATTGGTTGTTCATGTGTTTATGAAGTTTTTGTGGTTTCTTTTGCCACTGATTTCCAATTTCATGACCCTACAGTCTGATAATATTCATAGGATAACTGAATTCCTCTGCATTTAGTTAAGTATGTTCTGTGAGCTAGTATGTGGTCTAATTTGGAGAATGTCCATTGTGTAGCTGAGAAGAATGTGTATTCTGATGTTGTAGTGTAGAACACTGTAGATATCTACTGAGTCTATTTGTTTAAAAGTTTTGTTCAGTTATGATATTTCTTTGTTGATTCTTTTGTCTAATTGATCCTTCTATTTGTGATAGTGGGGTATTGAGATCCCTCATTACAATTGTATTAGTGCTTATTTGATTTTTCATGTCTGTTAATATTTGTTTTAGATAGTTGGGTATGATTTTATTTGGTACTTATATATTTAGGATTGTTATCTCTTCTTCTTGGATTTTTCCCTTAACAAAGATGCACTGACTTTCTTTGCTCTTTTGATCAGTCTTGGCTTGAAATCCACTTTCTCTGAAAATAGAATACCTTCCCCTGCTTTTTTCTGAGTTCCTGTCCCATAAAGTATTGTTTTTCATCCTTTGACTTTCATTCTATGAATTTTTTAAAATTAAATGTGTTTCTTGTATGCAGCATATTTTTTGGATCTTGTTTCTTGCTCCATTCTTCCAGTTTGTTACTTTTGATTAGTGAATTAAGACAATTTACATTGATGGTTATAACTGCTATGTATTGACTTATCTTTATTGTGTTCTTTTCTTGTTATATGTTGCCCCACCACTCAGTTTAATTACTTTCATTGCTTGGTGGACTTATTCTGTTGGGGTTCATGTAGTCCTCATTATCTCTTTCTAGAATGTCCTTCAAAACATTTTGGAGTATTGGTTTGGTGGTCATGGATTTCTGCAAAAGTTCTTTGTCATGGAAATATCTTATTTTTCCATGAATTTTGAAAAATAGTTTTGCAGAGTACTTCAACCTGGGTTGGAGGTTGTTTTCTTTCAGAGTTTGAAATATTTTACTCCAAGCTCTCCTTGACTTGAGGGTTTGTGTTGAGAAATCTGTTGTGATTCTGATAGGCGTTCCTTTATATGTAATTTGTTTCTTTTCTCTAAAAATTTTTAATATTTTGTTCTTGTGCTGAATTTCTGGGATTTTGACTATTATGTCCCTTGGTATAGGTTTTTGTGATCATGGCTAACTGGAATTCTATATGCTTCACTTATGTGTATATCAAATATTATTTTAATTCATTGAAACAAGGTCTTGCTATGTGGTTCAGGCTGGCCTTGAAATCACTATGTGGCCCAGGAAGGCCTCGAACTCATGGTGATCCTCCTGCCTCCACTTCCTTAGTGCTGGGATTACAGGCATGTGCCACAGTGCTTGGCCTGTATGCCAAATTCTTTTTCCATGCTTGTGAGGTTTTCTGTCATTACTTCAATGAATATGTTTTTAATGTTGCTTGTGCTATCTTCTGCTTTTCATTTACTCTGATGAATCTTATGTTATTCTCCTTTGTATAATTTAGGATCTGTTGGATTGATTTTTTTTGATACCTTGGTATTTTAAAGAAATCTTTCTTTTCATGATCACTAACCACAATCTTGTTTCTATATCTGATATTCTGTCCTCATATTGACTCATTCTGCTGGATATAATTTCAATGGAATTTTTAATGTCCTGGATATCTGATTGAATCTGTTTAATGGGTTCAATTTATTTCCTATGTTAAGCATTCATGGTTTCCATCCATTTCCTAAGCTCCTCTATTTTTAAAAATCTGTATCTGCTCTAGAGTCACTAACCATGTTTTTCATTATGGTCACCATATCTGTAGTATCTGAGAGATTATTTCTGATTTGTTTGTTTTCTAGAGCCTCACTCTTCTGCTTTGCTACTGCCACTGTTACCACTTGAGAGTGCCCAGATGGTGGCTTTCATATTGGTCCACCTCATTGACCCCTGAGTTTGCCTTTGGTGAGCTGAAAGTCTGGGGTTGCATCTTGTTTAAGTGTCTTCTTATTTGCTTTATTTTTAGTTTTTATTTTCTAATTTTAATTCCTGGGTTGATGGTTGTAAATTGCATATGGCATGTAGCTTTATTGCTAATTTTTAGAACCCTTAGGAGATGACTACTTCTGCAAGATAACTTCCAGGTGCACCTGGCTTTTGGGTTTTGAGTCTGTTGTAAAACCCTACCTGTTCCATTTACTTGGGATGAGAATTTGTTGCCTATTTGGCCTACCTCCTGGTTCATTGCCCCTGGCCTATAGTATTGCTTATGACCCTTAGGCAATCTCAGTCTTAGCATACAAGGAAGAACAACTGATTAGAACAATTATGTCATCTTGGCAAAAGTAGTACAATCAGCAATAACAATAGCATCAAACACAGCCAAGAAAAATGACAAACTGTGGTAACTATTGATTTACCACCTTTAATCTTATGAACTATATTTGTGATTATATAACAAAATCTAAAACAAATGAGAAAATTGTATACAGTAAGTATACCCTCAGTATGGCAGTTTTATCCTTGGGGAAGAAAATTTTAAGGGAGTTGGGGGAAAAGATAGAGAAACAGAAGAAGAAGAAGAAGAGATTAGAAACAAGGCTGGAGGACAAGGGAAGATTATGTAAACTTTGGGAAACTGATGAAAAAGACAGGTTGGAAAGAGAGAAGAAAGAAATAAAAACAAAAACAGAACAGAACAGCAACAAGAATAAAACTTGAAACTGTGTTCACACTCATATAAAAAGAAGAACAAAAAATCAAGAAAAACAAAACAAGCAAAAACAAACACAATAAAAGGAAAAAAAGAAGAAAGGAAGAAAAAAAATGTCCAATTCACATCATGTCTCTGCTGTCATGATAGAGAGAGTGGGCGGTCAGAGCCTAGGCCTGTGTTGATTAATCTCAGCAAGGCAGCTCTAGATTTACAGCAGTGTAGTGGATAATCCTAGCAAGCCTGCAGCTTTAGTTCCACTGAAGTTCAGGTCAGTTCTGGCTGTGAGACTGGCACCCGATTTAGTTAGGCTGCAATACTCTGTGTGCCTCCTGTTGGCTTGAACTTGGTTCCTTGACCTCTTGCCAACTTGAACTTGGTTTCACCAAGATGGCTACATACCAATGACCCTTTCCCAGGGGGAGTCTGAACCTGACTAACTCACCAGCCACTGCACTTTGCTGTGTCTACTGCTCTGTTTCACTGGTATATTTCTCTGTGAAGGCCTCTGGGGTCACCAATAGTCACCGTGTGTCTGCAGGTTTCAGCCACTCCTCCTACACAGTGAGTCAGGCCTCAGGGAGAATGTACTGCTTACCACCTTCTTCTGTGTTGAGGTCTCTCTCTCTCACTCCCTGTAGGCTTCAGTTCTCACTTCAGATCCTTGCTGGCTCCCGGGGACTCAGTTCCCTCCTTCTCTTCTTCATGTTATATTCCAGTGTCTGGACACCAAATCTCAAAGAGGGTGTTTCTCTGCTGTTCACCACTCCACCATTTTCCCAGAAGTCCTTTTTTTTTTTTTTTTTTGAGACAAGGTCTCACTATGTAGTTCAGGCTGACCTTGAACTCACTATGTAGCCCAGGCTGGTGGCCTTAAACTTGAGTTGATCCTCCTGACTCATCCTCCCAAGCAAGTGTTAGGATGAAAGGCATGCACATGCCTAGCACAGGAGAATTTTAAAAGAAAGCTCTTCAGGGGTTACCAATTGTAGTTGAATTTTTGAAGAAACAAAAACAAATATGTAAGGAAGTTGAATTTAGAACAAATAATCTTATATTAACTGCAAAGGCAGAGATTTTTATCTGTTTTATGTGCTTACTACAACCTGAATAGACTCTTTTTAAAACAGCATCCAGGATCCTTGGACATTATTTTTGTCTTCATCACTAATTTATCATATTTATTATCACCTTAGCTAAGTGGAATAAAATTTTAGAATCACAGTTTTCTCATTAGTAAAATGAGATGGTTAGACATCAGATCATTCTTGGATTCTAGAATACAGCAAGGAGTACTGTATTAGTAAAACTTGAAAATATTGGATCTGAAAGGCTCTGGGATAATACTCGAACATCTACAGTGGGCTCTTCATCTGAATAGGCTGGAGCTGAGGGAAACTGTCAATTAGCTTCAAAGCAAAACTCATCCAACCTCTGGCTAAGGGGATGAGGTCTTAAATTATGCCCATTCAGAAAGATTTTATTCTGTCAATTAAGGACTTATATTTCCAAATTCTCTTTCCACTGGCTTCTTTCCTTCAGTCTATAAATATGTTTGTCTCTGCACCTTTAGAATAGATCATTTGTGTATGCCTATGCATTCTCTAGTTAGCTCCCTTTTCTGCATCTGCTTGTATCAACTCTTCCTTTTTCTTCTTGTCCTGACTTTATATATACTGAACCTGGGATCTTTAGCCCTTAATATTACCTTCACCTTGTGTTTCCCATGGGTTCAAAAATGTTTGTTGATAATTCCACTGGACGAATTTTGGGCTCCTACTTGGCTTTCAGAAGGGTTACCATCTCCTGCAAATGCTCTGTCCCGTGGCTTCCATTTCCCTACCCATGGTCTGCTAGTGCATCTCTTCACTTCCCAGGGCTTCCTTGTGGGTGATACTTTCTCTGCCCACTTAAATGTAATTATTCCCTATGATTGTGCCTCAGTCTACCATGCTATACCTGGGTCATCAATATTTCCTCAAAACACTAGCTGATGACATTAAAATGTGTATTTCTGAGCTTTAGACTTTTATCCAACAACCTTTTGCATAAGAGTATCTCCAACACCATGTGACTAAAGCTAACAAACATCCATCTTGTGCCCCCAAGTCTCTACCTCTCTCCTCCCTTTACACCCTAGGGAATGGAACATCCATCACACAATTCCTGAACCGAGAACGAAGTGTCATTTCAGATGATAATGACAGCACTAGTCATTTACCATGTGTCTGGCATTCTGCCAAACTCTTTGTATGAGAGATTCCATTTAAAAGTCACAACAACCTAATCATGAGATTTTTATTATATTTATTGAATAGATGATGATCTTTCAACCATCTGCTGCTATTTCCCCTCCTCAAGTTTCTTTCTTTGGCCCTTATGTCCCTACCTAGAAAATGATGAAATTTTGGACTAGATGACTTCTACTGTCCCTTCTAGTCCAGGTATTCATCCTTGACTTTTAATTTTGAATTAGAGGCCCTTCCTCTCTGCTCAGGCTGTACAGCAGCTTTCCCTCCCTGGCACTCATTGCTGTCTGACTAGCGCGCAGCCCCACTGAGACACAGGAGCTGCTGCTGTGTCTGCATCAATGTGTTCTCAGCATCAAGCACAGGATCTATGGTCTTCATCATTAATGTTTGTTGAACAAGTAATTACATTCTTATCTTTAAGATTTCTTATACATTTCTAGTTAACTGTAAATCAGCCTAACCACATTGGAAAATAATTACTCACTAGCTTGTAGAATTAAACATTCACATTTACTGTGACCCAAAAATTGTACTCCTAGGTACACAGTAAAGAGAAACTCTTGCTCATGTATTCTGGGGGGCATATTTAAGAATGTTAACAGCAGCAGTTTGGTAATTTTTAGATAATTAGGAACCACTCGAAGGCCCACTGAAGACTAGATGAAGATAAGTGGTAAATTCACACAGTGGGATGTTATACAGCAGGGAAAATGAATGAAATGTGACCACAAGCAATAGCGACAAATCTTATATGTTTGACTAAAAAGTAAGACCTAGAAGACCACTTGTACTATGTTAACCATTTTGTAAAGTTAAAATGCAAACAAAAGTAAATAATATATAGTTTAGACTTTTGTGCTTTTGTGTATGTAATATAACGTGTGATGAATCATTATTTTTAAATGCAAGGTTGAAAACCTCAAAATTGGAAGTAATTATTACTTCTGTAACTTGGCTGGGAGATAAAGATAAAGAGCGAGGATGAAGAAAGACTTAGAATAAGTTAATAATAATGTTTTTATTACGAACTAGGTGGTGAGTATATAGATGATGTTTATACGATTAATTATGATAAGTGAAATAAAAATGGGGATAGACCATTATTTGATAGTGTTTGTTGAACCAAGAATTATAGTTAATATACTGTTGCATGATTGAATACTTTGAGGATGCTTCTGTTCTCATTAGAGTACTAGAAATGATCATACAGAGAGGGTGTGATTTCAAAGCAAGTCTTTATCATGTCTTCACATAGTCATATGTTTTTGCTCAAACTACACAATGGATATTTTCCTTGGTTATTTTAAAAGTACTCTTGCAAAGTATATAAGATTTTGGCTCTGTGAATCTTACCTGCTACCACCTTGTCTTCCTCATTCTTTTCCTTAAGTACTTAGTGAATACATGGCTCTGGATTCGCGATCTGCTCAGGTGAGCTGATACAGGTAATAAAAGGCAAAGGGGAGCACACAGGGTATGTAGGAAAGTGGAAGAACCATTCTGGGACATGGTGCTTAGTGCCATCCTATCTTGAGTGTCACCACACATATTCATGTTCCAAGTGCTCTGAAAAGGGAAGAAACAGGGACAATTATGTTACAACTTATATTTCTGTATTTATTTAATCCAAACTCAAGAAATATATTTTTTCAGCTTTTGTTGTAAAACCTATTAACCTTGTCTGCACGTAGTGTTCTGTAGAACAGGCTTTCAGAACCCCTGAGTTTAAAACACATCTGGGCTTTCTCAGAAGACCACCCCAGTGTTGGTGGACCAGAGCAGAGCTTGCATTAATTATGCAGTGGTTGCCATTGAGCTCCAGTGTGCCTTGGGTTCTGAACTAGATTCTGGGGATTCAGTAGGGAGCAGAAATAGACATACTCCTGCTTTTAAGGAGTCCATACCAAAGAAAGGCATATGTCAAGAGGATGCACAATTATCTGGTGTAATACATTCTATGAAATAACAGCAGAGAGTACCAGCCTTGTTATACCTAAAGCTGAAAGGAGATTACAATTTAGATGTATGGCTGTGGTAGGTGTCCTTCTTGCTATCAAGTTGCATTTACCAGTTTTCTTCTGTCCATTGCTCACACACATGGGTGTGTTAAATAAGCTCACATGATAGAGAAGTAGGATGACCTCAAGGACAGAATGAGTTCATCCTGTATGCTAAAGATCTTTCCTTTCAACTCACTATCAAATATGTCACTCTCCCTCTTCAGAAATGTGAGTGATGGCCAAAGAGAGGTGGTGGAACTCTTTCTGCAGTGATTTTGTTTCCAAGAGGTGGAGTGAAAGTTTTTTCTTCTCCTTGGAAATATAAGGATTGGAAATCCTAGTGATCTTTTGATGACATCTAGTCTGTGAACTTGAACCCAGGTCTTACTAAACCTTGGATCCATTTTTATTCCTCTGTAGTACAGTACGGTTTGTAGCATAGCATTTGGAATAACAAAATCATACATTGCTGGGCACAGAATTATTTCTCACGCTCAATATTCTACATGACCAGGCCTTTCAGGAAGAAGCCTGACTTGGTGTTACATCCTAGTCCTTCCTCATTGTCCCTGATGAGTGCTTATTTTTGTTCCAGAAGTTGACTCTGTCCTAGAACAAAGACAAAACCAGCAGGTGGGTTAAGTATGAATCCTCTTATTTCTTCAAGTAGTGTGGGAAGTTAGTGTTTATGTTTGAAATGAACAGGAAAAATCAAAGTATTTTCTCCTTTTACAGTCAGTGCAACATGGTATACTTTACTTTCATTATGGTCACCAAAATAAGCTTGAGGATTTTTGTCTACACACAACAAATTCTGCAATGCACATCTGCTCAGTATCATATAATTCAACTTAACTATGTGCCTGGAGATAGCATCAGATCCCACAGGTTGATGGCTGATTCCTCTGCTTCAGGTCACAGTTGAAAACCCCACAAATCTGCACTTCACTTCTGACCAATTTCCTATAAAGCGAGGCTCCTGTGACTGCCTTCCTTGGGCTCAACTAGTTTGCTAGAGCAGTTAACAGAGCTCAGGAAACACTTGACTTCCACTTACTCATCTACTACAAATGATATCACAAAGGATACAAATGAAATATTATACCAAGAGATGCAGTGGATGAGGTATGGTAGAAGGGGTGGGAAACTTCCAGGCCCTATCTAGGATGGCACCCTGCAGGAACTTCCACATGTTTGGTTAGGTTCACTTCAGATCCCAGTCCTTTTGGAGAGTTTATGGAAGCTTCATGGTTTATTACATTATTGGCTATTGATGGTCAGGTTAACCTTCAGCCATTTCTCCTCCCTGAGGACTGAGGGCTGGGGCTGAAAGTTCTAACTCTAATCGTGCCTTTGACATTTTTGGTGCTCATCCCCTATTCTAAAGCTATCTTGGCGTCCCTAGCTGCCAATCATCTCATTAGTATACAGAAGACATTTTTATAGCTCAGTAGATTTCAGAGATTTAGAAATTCTGTCAGGAGGTGAGAACAAACACAGGATCGGCAGGCCTTGCTGTGGGTTCATGGGGCAGCAGCTTTGGTGTGAATGGATGTACAGGCCATTCTTCTGTTTTCTTTCCAAAATACTGTTGAGAAGGAGACAGGAAGTAAGCTAGGAAGCCAGGACTCTCTTCTGTATCCTTGCTCCCTGACTGGAACATTCCTGTTTGTCTTTGCCTTGAGTTCATTCCAATACTAACTTGGCATCTCTCAGTTGAACCCATGCAATCCAGTTCAACTTTCCTCACTTCAACTGCCCAGCTTAACCAAGTCTCCTGACACAGTGAGCCAATGAGATCCTGCATGTCATAGGAAAGAGCTGCATTAATTAATCCAACATTTATTGAGTACCTATTATGTGCTAGGTGCATACAGTATTAGATTAATGAAAGGTGTCAAGGAAGCACTGAGGAAGTGCGTATGATCCACACTGTGGAGGTTTCCAGAAGAAGTGATATTTGAACTTGTCATTAAGAGCAAATCAGTTAATTAGGCAAGGAGGAAAGACAGATACCTTCTGGACGCAGGGAAAAATAAAGTCTTAGCAGCAACAAAAAGTATGGGGCACTCTGAACACCCGGAGAAGTACCAAGTGGCTGAAACATGGGTTGCAGGTGAGGGAAGAGGTGGGACTGGTGTGCAGGGATGAGGCAGGAACTAGGGAGATGGGCCACATTTGGATCACTAGCAGCAGCATTCTATGGCATGTCCACAAGGCCAGCATTCCCCACAGACGAGCTGACTTTCTGCAGCCCAGCCAGTGCTTATTCCCACGGATTGCACTCCTGATGTTCTGCTGAACCTGGGATGCCACTGTAACATTCCCGTCTGCACCTTGCGGAGGTGTTGCAGCCCTCATTTGTGGTGTGCTTCCTCTGCCTCTATTCTCCCTTCTGTTGTGCTAGCTTCCTAATTCCATCATTCTGGGCTATTTCTTTTCTGGGTGGCAAGCTGATGATGTATCACAATCATTTCCTGGAAGCACCAAGCCATCTGGATCACTGACAGTGTGTGTCTTGTGATGACATAACATGGAGCTACCTCCTACCCTTCTTGTATACTCTTGATATACAGAATGAATATAAGTATTTTAACAAAGCCAGCATTCTACCTCGCCCTCCTTTTGGTGTACTTGAGCATTCTAATGTTGAGTAAGGATTTGACAGGGATCTGCCACTGATGATCAAGAAATGAAGTACAAAGCCACACAAATGCAAGCACTTAGTGGAAATTTCAGGCACTTGGAATCACCTAGGTCCCCTTCTCCCCATATTCAATGAATAAAAACAGATGTAGAGAAGGCAGAGTTAGGGCCAGAAAACTGGCCTCCTATTGCCTGCACCCCTGAACAGGCAACACAGGGTCCCACAAGATGGAACTGTAGTCTATGGGAAAATAATCCCCTGCTGGTATCGACAGCTTGTCCTTGCATAGTTAAATGCACCATACTACAGAGACTTCCCACAACCTGGGTCATTCTACCCTGAATAATGTCTAATTATGTATTTCCATAGTTACTTTGAGAGATAATAATGAGTCCCCCAACCCCCTAAAACATCACAAGGACTTTAAGAAGCATGTCAAAGGGAGAGCAAAACAAAATCACGCAATTACCATATTCAAGCAAATAATCAGAGGCGAATTTGGCTACTGAGGCATATTATCTCTCACTAATTATCATTTTAAATGATGAAAAACTCAAAATGAATGCTACTTTCTCCACCCCTGTGCTGCACAGAGCTCTCCTTTTCCCAACTCCAGGAACTAAGGGCCTAATTATTTGTACTTAATAATTCAGCCCCATCTCCTTGGCACTGATTCCATTTGTTGCTGTAAATGGGGGCACACTTCTCAAAGAAAGTGCAGTTGTTAAAAATAAAACCCTCTCTTTCCTTGCCTCCCCTTCCCACACCCTGGCATGAAGAATGATTATAATTAAGAACAGCCCAGTTAATAGCCATAGCTCAGATTCCTTTGATCCTCAAATCTGGCAGGAGGATCTGCTCTTTGCCTTGCTGGGGTTTTCAGTCACAGAGGAGTCAGATTCAGGCATGCACTCCAAGTTTTTGGACTTAATAAAACTTTATTTGCTGTAGTTCCTGTCATGTATTTGCAGAAGGAGCTTAAATTCAAGTGATAAGGCAGCCTTCTTAAAGGATTCTGAGTTGTTCTTTGGATGGAAACGAGGAATGATTTGTTTCAATCACATCACTGATTTAAAGCTTCACTTGGGGTGTATCACACAGATACAGTGTGCTATTACTCGGTGGCTATGCAAAGGCACCTCTGATATAATCTCTCTGTTCAACCTGCTCAGAGCCAAGCAGTGGGGAGTGGATTCATCAACAACTGGGGTGCAGTATAGCCACATAGTTTCTGCAGTGAGGGCAATGGTGTGTTGGGGGACAGAGAAGACTAATTTTTGAGAACGCTGTAAATTATATAGAGTTTCTGAAGTCCACCTCTGAAACAGAGAAAACATTTTAACAGAGAAAATACAGAATTGCTACTGGTGAGTACTTGCAGGGAGAATGTAGCTATGAGGCTAAGCAGCATGCAAAGGAGTTCAAGATATTTCATGGTGATTTGGGGAGCCAAATCTTTTTGGTCTCATTTCCATGTGAGTCAACATTTAAGCTTTACTTTGGCTATTGCCAAACACTCATGTTTCTCTAATGCAATGCAGCTTCATGTCTTTGCCCATGTCTTTTCTTCTAATGACATTTCTTCCTCTATTCTGTGTGCCTGGGATTCTGGAACATCTTTCAAGGTCTGCTGTACAAAGCATGCTGCATTAGGAGGGATGTGGAGAAAAATCTTATCTTCAGTATTGGGTCTGCAGTTGCTAGCTACAGGCACATTGTTAACTCTCTGTGAACTCAGTTTTCTCCTATGTGTAAAAACAGAGTTTATGATAGTTTCTACTGCCAAGAGCTATAGCAAGTAATAAGTGGGCAAATGCAGGAGACTCACAAAGCAAGACTTGAGGTGGGTGCTGCACGATTACTTCTTTCTTCTCTGCTTTGTGGAATCAAATTGCAGTAGATTAGAGAGGAAGTAAATGTTCTGGGCTGCCATATCACTGCACCCAGGACCAAGGAGCAGAGCTACTCCCAGCTCAGAGGAGGTAAAATTTCTGGGCCACCATACCACCACCCCCAGCACTAAGAAGCAGAGCCACCCCCCAGCCCAAAGGAGATGAACCTTCCAGGCTGCTGTACCACTACCACCAGCCCCAAGGAAGTGAGCCACATGGGCTCCAGCAGCACACATCACTGCCTGTTGAAATGAGAAGACACTTAAACAAGTCTCAAAACTAGACTCTCAGATCACCTAAAGCAACCCCAAAGGGAAATGAGTTGGAACAATCTCATACGCAACCACCTGGACTCCCTTAAGTGTCAACAAAAAAGGATCTGGAAAAAATGAAATCAGAAATAATTTCTCACACAAGAGCAAAGATTGTGCCCGTAGTGCAAGACATGATTAATAAGTCTAGAGAGGACACAGATAAAAAAAATAGAGGATCTGAGGAACATGATGGAATCGCAACATAGGAAACAAATGGAATCCACAAAACAGATACAAACAGATTTCCAGGAGATTAAAACTCCATTAAAAGTTTATGAAGCAGAATGAGCCAAAGTGAGGATAGAATTTCAGATATAGAAGATAAGATTGAAATTAGTGATGAGGAAAAGAAAAATGTCTTTAAAATAGTAAGGGACTATGAGAAATCAATCCAGCAGCTGCTAGACAATGCAAAGGAGAATAACATAAGATGATCAGAGTCAAGGAAGAAATAGGAGAGAGTGCAGATGACATAAAAACACTGTTCACAGGAGTGATAGCAGAAAATTTCTCAAGCAGGGGAAAAGAACTTGACATACAGATAAATGAGGCATATAGGACTCCAACTAGCCTTGATCAAAAAAATCTAAACAGAGCCTGGGATTTAGCCCAGTGGTTTCACTGCCTGCTGCACAAGTGCAAGGACCCGAGTTCAATCCCTGGTACCAAAAAAAAATGTACACATAGGCATATAATTGTTAAGATTTCAGAAACCGAACAGAAGAAGAAAATTATACAAGCAGTTAGAGAAAAGAAATAAATAACATATAAAGGAAAGCTCATTGGAGTCACTGCAGACTTCTCAATGCAAACCCTCAAGGCAAGAAGAGCTTGGAGTGATGTACCTAAAAGAAAACAGCCTCCAACCCAGATTGATGTACCCTGCAAAACATTCTTTCAAAATTGATGGAGAAATAAGATACTTTCATGACAAAGAGCACCTTAGAAACTGCATGAATACCAAACCAGCACTCCAAAAAATTTTAGACAATAGGAAAAGACAACGAGGATCATAACCCCAGCAAACCCAGCAGAATGAATCCATTGGGCATGACAAGAAATTAAACACAAAGGGGGAGAATCCAACAGAAAGAAAGTCATGACAATGATAAGTCAATATGTATCATTTATAACCATCAATGTTAATGGTCTCAATTCACCAATCAAAAGAAATAGATTGGCAGAATGGGTCAAGAAGCATTATTCAACTATATGCTGCATATAAGAAACACACTTAATTCAAAAAGAAATTCATAGACTGAAAGTTAAAGGGTGGAAAACAATACTCCATGTGACAGGAACTCCCCCAAAAGCAGGAGTAGTTATCCTCTTTGCAGATCAAGTGGATTTCAAACCCACACTGATTAAGAGAGACAAAGAAGGACACTACATCCTTGTAAAGGGAACAATCCAAGAGGAAAAGATGACAAACATAAATATATATGCACCAAACACTAGTGCGCCCAACTATATAAAACAAGTACTAACTGACGTGAAAAGTCATATAAGCACTAATACAATAGTAGTGAGGGACCTGAATATCCCACTGTCACAAATAGATAGATCAACTAGCTAAAAAATTAGCATTGAAATACTAGAACTCAATCAGACTCTGGAACAAATGAACTTAACAGGTGTTTACAGAGTCTTCCACCCCACAAAATCTGAATACACATTCTTTTCAGCTACACACGGGTTGTTCTCCAAAACAGACCACATACTTGCTTACAGAACATATTTACGTAAGTACAAAGGAATTGAAGTTATCCAATGTATATCATCAGATCACAGTGCGATGAAATTGGAAATCAGTAGCAAAAGAAACTGCAAGAATTTCATAAACACATGGAAACTGAGCAACACACTTCTGTATAACCAATGGGTCACAGAGGAAATTAAAGAAGAAATCAGACAGTTCCTTTAATTCAATGACAATGACAATACAACATATCGGAATCTATGGGACACAATGAAAGCAGTCTTATGAGGGAAAATCATAGCAGGGAATACTCACATTAGGAAAACAGAACAAGCCCAATTAAACAACCTGAGGCTGAACCTCAAGCTTGTAGAAAAAGAACAGCAGGACAAACCCAAAGCTCATACAAGGGAGGAAGTTATAAAGATCAGAGCAGAAATCAATGCAATGGAGACAAAGAGAATGATACAAAAAAATCAATGAAGCCAAGAGTTGTTTCTTCCAAAGAATAAACAAAATTGACAAACCCTTAGCCAAGCTAATCAGAAAAAGGAAAGAAAAGGCCCAAATCCATTCAATTAGGAATGAAACGGATGAAACTACAATGGACCCAGCAGAAATCCAGAGGATCATAAATACTTAATTTGTGAACCTCTACTCCAATATGATGGAAAACACAGAAGAAATGGACAGATTCCCAGATATGTATGAATTACCAAAGTTGAACGAAGTCCTAAAAATTCTAAACAACCCAATATCAATCAATGAAATTGAAAATTTAATTAAAAACTTACCAACTAAGAAAAGCCTGGGTCCTGAGGGTTTCACTGCTGAATTCTAAAAGACATTTAGAGAGGAACTACTGCCACTAAAGTTTAAACTCTTCAATGAAATTGAAAGGGAAGCAATACTCCCAAATTTATTCCTGGAAGCAAGCATCACCTT
>NW_004624735.1:20254808-20272078 GCF_000247695.1 Heterocephalus glaber | reverse complement strand
ACATTGAGGTGATACTCTTAAGTGAAATAAATAGGACACATGTGTAAATACAAAAGTTTCTCTAGTGTGAGAAACTAAAAGTGTAAATAAGAACTAAAAGGTACAATAGATAAAGTGAAATAGGAAGAAAAAGGGGTAAAGGGGAAGGGGAAGTAGGAGGGGTAGGGGAAAGGAAAGAAAGGAATGGAGTTAATATGAGAAAGTGAAAAAATGGAAACAGAGTCTTTGTAAATAGGGAGGGATGGAAGGAAGAGAAGGGAATGGGGAAAAAATAAGTACCAAGAGAGATTATGTAAAGGTGCAAATTTCCAATGATGAATGTCATTGTATTGTATACCTAAAATGTACCCATAAAATAAAATTAAAAAGAAAATAAAATGCATTTTTCATATTCATATGTATGTATGAATTTGTATGTTGGTATCTATCTAACTTTCTGCCTGTTCTATTAATTTTGTTTCTTTGGAGAAGGCTGACTAATATTCTCTCTCAGAAGTGTCAGAAAGAACCAGTCTTCTAACAGCTTCTTTAAGACTTCTGAGATTCAGAATTCTGAGAGAATAAGTTTCTGTGGTTTTAAGCCAGTTAGTTTGTAGAAATTTGTTAGAGCAGACTAGAGAATAAATACATTCTGCATACTTCCTCTTCCTGCTCCTAATCTCACTTCTTTGTATAGCATCATCAACCCGGCAGCAGTGTAGGTCCAAATCATGCCCTCACTCTGATCTTGTGGGACCTGTGGCACCTAGCCAACTAATGAGTTCTGCTTCTTCTGCCCACTTAATGGCTCAGGCTCATCACTTTCTCCTCTCCACTGTGTGCCTCTGTCCAGTCTGTGGTCTCAGAAGTTTCCAGTATGGGCACCACAGCAGCTTGCCTCCACCCCAGCTTGTCTTTCCATGCCTAGCCATCTCACTTCTCTCTTCTTTCTCTAAATACAAAGATGACCAGTTCCTGATTAAAACCCTGGATTATAAGGTCCTCTTTATAATCATGAACCATACAAACTCTAGCACAGTGTTTTCCCTGCGTATCCTTGGGGAATTTGTTTTAGGATCCTCCATGGATACTAAAATCAATGGATATCCAATTCCCTTAAATTAAGTGGTGTAGGATCAGTGTATGACCTACATATATCTTTCTGTATATTTTATTATTTTTTTCTTTTTCTTTATGGCTCTTGGGATCAAACCTAGGACCTTGTGAATGCTAGGTAGGGACTCTATCAATGAGGTAGGCTGTTCTGCATATTTAAAATCACATTGGATTACTTATAATAACTAATACAATGTAAATAATTGTTACACCATATTATTTAGGGAACAATGGCTAAAAAATATCTGTACTGAGTAGTACAGATGTAATTATTTTTTAAAAATATTTTTGCTCCCTGGTTAATTGAATTTATGGATGTAGACACCATACATACAGAAGGCCAATTGTACATGTCTTTCCTGATTGCCTTTTTATTATTATATTTTTAATTTTTTATTCTTTCCTAGAATATTTAATTGGCCCCTACAACATGCAAGCCTTTATGCTTGGCCCTGGGTATACATGGATGAACAGAACCAGGCATAATTCCTGCATCCTTGGAAGTTATTTTTAACCTGGGAGAGAAACATGAATAATGATGGCATACTAACAGAGAAAGTGAAGGATGAAGAGTTGCTGGTGCTGTGAGAGTGACTGATAGGCAATGGGATTTTTAATTTGCTAACATAGTTAAAGGATGGAGAAATTTTCCCTGAAGAATAAAGCCTTAGCCAAGAGCTGGGATGAGCCAACAGGAGGATCATAGGGGAGGGTTGTGGACCAGGAACAACTTGACTTGGGACGCAGCAAAGCATGTCTGTGAGCCCAGGTGGAAGTGGGTGAGAATGCAGTGAGACTTCAGGGTGGACTTCATGTGAGATAAGGGAAAAAGTAGGGGAGGGGTAACCACAGAGGTTCCTGAAGACTGTGATAAGGAGCCTGGGTTTTATTTAAAAATCTAAAGAGAAAATTATTGAGGGGCTTTTTATAGGGAGTGAATTGATCTGATTTATCTTTAAAGTATCACATAGGCTGATTTGTGGAAGTTGACTAGAAAAGAGAGAGGGTGAGTCTGGGGAGACCCCAGTAGAAGTCTCCAAATGGATGAGAGATGAGAGTGGCTTACCCAGAGTTGGGGTCTGGAAATGGAATCCACAGTGATTTGTCACTGTGGTCACTGGTGGGTGAGGGGCTATGGAAAGGGAGGCATCAAGAAAGATGTTCCATGTTTCTGAATAAGAAATGAATAGTTCAGTTTACAGTGCTAGAGACGACAGGAAGACAGGAAGGTGCAGACTAGAGGAGTTGTTCAGGATTTCTGCACAGCTCTTCTTATTTGTACAGATCTGGGATTTGCAGTTATTTGCAGTTATTATACTGCAAACCCCAGATTTTCTTGCTGGTAGCCCTTCCCAGCTAGAATATTTGGTGTGTTTTTCCTTCCAATCATGACCCTGCTCTGTGAAACTTCCCAGACCTTGTTTACCTAGAAGGCTTTAAATTCACTTCTTTCCCAGCATATTTTTCTACAGAAAAAAAATTTCTGACCTCTTCTTCCCTCTTCAGGAAGATTATGTGTCTTTGTTGTAAAGTCATTTTTCAAGGATAAATACATGCTATGCAAAGAAGCAGCCATTCATCCAATTGGTTGAGGGTTCTTTTTCTCAGTTGAGGTAGAAATTACGAATAGGCAAAGATTAGAATTTAGTTACCATGCTTTTTTTTTTCTTTCCTGAGGCAATCAGCTTGGATACTCAGCAAATATGTTCAAATGAATTGGCACTGGTTCCTTCTCCATTTTGCTCAGTCTTTCCTACATAAAGGATGTTCTACCTTGGATTCCTGGACATCCTGTAAAAACTCCTTGTGATGATACATTAGCCTCCCCATCCTCCACCTCCAAGTTGCAAATTCTTGATTACCTATCCATATGATCTACCTGGAGTTCCTTCCTCCTGTCAGGCATATCCTGGCCCATTTTTGGCTCTTTGTTCTCTTAATTTATTGGAGGTTCTAAGGTATCATCTATCTCCTTGTCTGGGTGATTACTCTTGATTGCTGAATTAGCTCAGGTATTCCTGGCTCTCTGAGATGAAGGTTTGTGTGGAGGTGAGTTACAAAAAAAGTGTTTTAGGGAGAACCCACAAAGAAGCAGAGTCCACAGATCTGTACAGCTTCTAGTGAGTCCCTGAGCTGAGCTGGTCCCTGTGGGAAGCTTTAGAGTTAATTACATATTAATCTGTCCCACTTCGAGGCAGGGGAGCCTTCATGTCCTCACATCTATATTAGCTGGTGATTACCCTAGAATCATAAATTAGTAGGCATTTTTTTAAAGAGATGCTTTTATTGCTTCTTATTCCCTATGTTGTTGAAGGAGGGATTCCCCTCCCCTAAATAATACATAGTCACCCAATACACCACACCTGACCCTGGACTGATGAGACTGGCAGGAGACACAACCTGGGGCAAGGGACCACTCATGAAAGGCTACAAAGAGGTCATACTTGGGAGTAAAGGGAGCCAGTAGGGCTGTGGAAGATGGACTTTGTAGAAACAAGAGGACACTGCATCTCTTGGTTCCCATGGGAGGATGCATGTGAAGGGCTTATTTGAACAACACCATGGCCAGCAGGTGGGGAATCTTCTGAAGTGAGGATTTGGCAGGGTGTTTGCTCTGGCTGATGGGGAACCTTTCCCCTGGGTGGGGCATACCTGGAGGAGCAGAGTAACTCACTGTTCAGCCTTTGGAGTTCTGTAAGGCTGTTAAGGCAGAAGCACAAGAAATTTTAGGCCTTATGGTTTAGGAGGGCAGTGACATGTTGAACATTCGGAGGACAAAAACCTCTGACAATTTTATTGCATGTGGCTAAATGCCACCCCAATGCATCCCTCGGTCCCTGTGGCTGGCTGTGTGTTAGACAGGCCGTACTTGCTGTTGGCCACTTTGACAGGCACTCAGGAAGTCCTACAGGGGACTGCATGACTTGAGGTTCCCAAGCCAAAGGAGGGGCAGGTGGAGAGAAGAGTGAAGAAGGAAGTGGCTTCCTCTAGACAAGTATTCCTCAGGAATAAGCAGCCACTCTGTCTTCTCATGCTGTCATGGCCATAGTTACCCAGGGAGGACCTAGGCTGGCCATTTCTAGGGGCCTAGGAAGAGAGCAAGAGAACCCTGCATGCTATGGCTCTGTCGTTTGGCCACAAAAGTCCATTTATATCCATGAAGCAGTCCTGTAAGCACAATGAAAATTGCATTATTGGTACACGAGGCTGGCTGAGATGCTTCAGTGAATCCTTAAGGAGAACAGTATCAATATGCTTGATTTGTGATTTTACAGCCATGGAGGACAGCAGCAGAGAGTGAGGTTGGTTTTTTCAACATTACTCTAATGGGGAGTCACATCATTATGGTGTGTGTGTGTGTGTGTGTGTGTGTGTGTGTGTGTGTATGTATTTAAATGCAAAAACATAGTATGTAAAGAAAGCCTCAATCCACAGGAGATGTGAATCTGAGATGAAATAAATTCTGTTGCATGCCAGGAGAGCTCCGCTGTGCTCTGACTAACGAGCTCTGCTTGCACACTTATCAGGGCCAGCAAATTGCTGACACAAAAGGGGAACATGAATTGCAAACAGTTGACTGACTTGATATTTTTCCTCCAGTAAGAATCTCCAAGATTTGTTTGTTTGCTTTTAATTCTAGCTATTCCCTTGAAATCTTCTTAAGAAAAGGCTATGTGAGGAGAGATTAACCTGATTTTTAGAAACCAAAGAACCTAGTTTGTATTGTTAAGGGAAGTGATCTGATCTAAAGAATAAGACAAAAACCTAACTTTTGAGAATGATGAGTTTTACACCGGGGTCACAGGCAAAGTACAGGGAATCTTAATGAGTTAAAAGAGTAGTATTTTTGTCAGACCCTGTCCTGGGGTGCTGACTCCCTTTCTTACTAAGCTGGTGACATAGACAAGTTAACTATCTTTTCTGATCCTCAGATATCCTTATTTAGAAATGTGGATGAGGGGTATAGTATGAATGATGAGCTAGAAAATGTATAGGATGCAACACCCTATACAAGGGTGGCTTATTATTATAAGATGCAGGCATTATGCAGCAGGGAAGAAAGAGATGGGCTTTTGTTCTCATCCTACAAGTGGCATCCTAGGTGACATCCTTGCTCATCCTCTCAAGTATAAGGACACAGCACATGTCTTTCTCAAAGTGTAAGGATCAGTGAGTATTTTAGAGTTGGGCAGATAGATCCATGGAAAGCATCTAGTCCCTAGTCAGGGAGGAATAGAAGCTCTGGATCAGAGCTATTTTATTATTAGGGATCTGTCTCCTCTAGGCTTTTTATTTTTCCTTTTTTATCATTTAGTGCAGATCACAATCTTAGCTAAACCCTTGAGTCATGAAAGATGTTAAAAATACCAGGTTTTACCCCTGATCAATTAGGTCAGGCTTTTGACAGTGAAACTAGGAAATCAGCCTACATAAAGCTCCCCAGCTGAGTCTAACATGCATCCAGATTGAGAACCCTAATTTAACACTCCTGGCAGCCCCTGCTTCCCCATGTCATTTGGTCCTGGGTACCATTCTTTATCCTGGAGACAAATCACACCCCATTATTGAATCAGTGTTGACCCAGGGGGCTCACTCAGGGACTGGGGTTCAGAATGGCTCTAATCCAGAACCAAGGGCCAGCCAAGTTCTCCCACCTGACTTCACCTCCTGTGCCTGTCTCCCAACTCACTCTGCTCCAGTCCAATAGGCCGCCCTCTTGTTCACAATCCACCAAACCATTTCTCATCTGAGGCTCCTGGCAGCTGCTCTCCCCTTTGGCTGGAAGTTTCTTCCCTTTGATAATGGAATCGTGATTCCTCACTATTCAGTTCTCAGTTCAAATCACGGCCCTCCCCTCTTCTTTCCCCTGCCCTGGCCCCCACATACTCTTGGTCAGAACTGCTGGATTTATTTCCCCACAGCACCGGTCACACAGATTGTTTACTTGCAGATGACCCACCTCACTCTGCAAGCTCAGGTGCTCTGTGAGGGCCTGGTGGGTCATGTGCTCTGCCTCAAAGTTAGCTCCAGGGGAAGGCAGTGGCTCTTACCGGTCCTTATAGCCCTTTGCAGACTGGTTGCTTTCTCCTGCAGTTGTTTTTGATTTCTTTCCTTCTTTATGTATTTCAGTATCTCCCATCCTCCTGCTCCCTTCATAGTATCATAGACACAGCAGGCAGACACATGGTGGCTTGGTGGATCTACCTTTTCTATACCAAAGGAGGGCATCAGAAAGTGTTAAGTGTATAGAATCATCCACTCCTAGAAACAATGTGTCTCTGGAAAACATTTTCTTTTTCTCCTGCTGCATTATAACCAAGTTTAGGGGAAAAAAACCCTGGACAAAAATGTTTCAGTCATGAGCTGTTTGTATGCTCTGCTCCATTTCCTTCCTTGAGGGGTTTTATTAACTTAAAATGGAAACTCTCCCTTTGGAAAAGTATTTAATGCATTTTCAAAACATACCGGATGCAGTGTGTAGGTCAGTCTCGACCAGGTCCCTTGCTCCTCTCTGTTTGCTTGGCCTTGAGGCCTTTTCCTCAGGCTCATGAATGAGGTACTCTCCAGAGTCCCAGGCCTATGTTTAAGCTTTGGGGCATCTTGGTCACAAATTAGAAACGTATGAAAATACAAGATTGTGAACCAAATTTTCAAGCCTTAAATCTGGATAGGGCTACAAATAAGGAAGGCAGAGCCACTTCAGGCCAGGACCAGAGCACAGTGGATGATATAATTATACACAGAATCGATAGCATCTACCTTCCCTGGACACACCACTATGCAGAAGCAGCTCAAACTTTAAACACTTCTTTTGCATTTGTTGAGTTACTTGTAAAACTCTGCCCACATCTATTCTCTTGTGTGACCTTCAAAAACCTGTAAATAAGGTTGTTTCAATATCATGACTTTTGTATGCCTTGAGATAAGAAAACTACCAAGTCTCAGAATGTCCAGGTGACCTGCCTAAGGTCACCCAGGTTGATAGGGGTGGTGCAGTTCCCCAGTGTATTAGCAGTTATGGTGCTCTAGACTGAGAAACAGAGTCAATAGCAAATATAGGTATAATTATGCAAGGGGGACTTATTATGTAGGCTTACAGTGTTAGAGAGTCAACAGTGGCTACTTGCAGGATCAGAGATGGAAAAATCTGCAATGGTTTTCTGCAGGCAGAAGAGCCAGAGGATCCAGTCGCTGCTTAGCCCAACAAGAGAGAAGTGATGGAATAAGAGAGATCAAAGATGCAACACTGGTCTAAGGTTCAAGCCCTGGAAGCTCACTGCAGAGTTGCTGATGTTAGCGCATTGGAAGGTGAAGAAACTGGAGACTGATGTCCAAACACTGGAGCTTATCTAAAACAGGGACATTTCCTTTCCCTTTCCCCTTTTATCCCATCCAATCTACAAGCCTGTTGGTTGGTGCCACTCACATCTAGAGTGGGTCTTCCCCGTTTAGTTTGCTGGCCTCAGGCCAATCATCCACAGACATCCCTCAAACTGTGCTTTGCTAATCCACTAGGCACTTTGTAATGCACTCAAGTTGACATGTCATGATTAATGGTCTCACCAAGCTTGGCTGTGCTGAGATAAACATGTGTTTTGATTTGACTGCATACTGGATCCATGGGTGCCTGTGTTCTGGTAAAGGAAATCAGTGTGGCATAAAGATTGAGTGTCAATGCTAGGTGCAGCTCCCAAGCCAGGGAACAGGGTAACTCTCCCTTTCTTACTAGCAGCTCTTCGGCCTATAAAATGAAGAGGTCAGAAGTGAGAGCATTTAGAATTCTTTCCTCTTTTCATATTTTTGTCTCTCTGATACTTAGTGTACTATTCTCCAAAACCATTACAGGTTCCCACAATTGTCCATAGTTACTGATAAGACTTTTCCCTGGGAAGGGGACCAATGTCTACTAAGATTCATACATAAAAACAAAGGACAAACATGACAGAGCAAGTGGAAGTGGAATCCTCAGGGACCATTCCTGGCTTCACCTTCCCTAGCTGGTAATTTCTCAGCACCAGTTTCCTCATCTCTGAGTTTTTATGGTGTTAATGCCTTCCACCCAGGGGTGTGAAAGGACTAAGTGAAATAATGCACGCATAGGCATTAGATACAGCATGTTACATTACTGCATATAGAATGTGCAGGAAGCCTCCGGTGTGAGCCCCCCCCCCAGCTCCCCTCACCTGATCCTCTTTCTGTGTTGAGAAACCCACTGGATGGTGCCCCCTTCAACTTTTTTCTTACTCTGTCGCAGCCGTACCAGTGACCTGTCTGACTGGAGGACAATGGGATTGAACTGGGCATGGTCTGCTTCACACAGATTTTACTTTCCCTTTAAAAGAGCGATTTGCTTGCAGAGCACACAGGGCTAAAGGCTCTTACAGGACTCTGCCTCTGTGGGTGTAGGAAGTTTGCCCCAAGCCACTGGTGGTTGAGACAGAGGACGAGATGGTCTCATTCTGCAGTTTGTCTGAAGGCCCATCTGGCCCTAACTCTAAGCCATACTCAAGAACTTCAACTTTTATGTTAACAACAAAAAGATGATATTTTGACCTTCAACTGCCAGCTATTCATCTGACTTGACTGTTGAGAGCCTGGGTGGAAAGGGAATGTAGTTTATTGCTCTTCTCTCCCAGTGGCCCCCCAACCCCAACTCTCACTTGGCTAGGCCTGGATTTCCTTCTCAACAACTGACTTTGAGGGAGACTTTCCATCTCCTTCCCATGAACTTCAGGGAAGGCAGATGACACAGCATCATCTGTCATTTACTTTGTGTTTCAGTGTTTCATAACCCTCCCTAACACATTGTCCTCCTGGAGCTAACCTACATTCCACTTGCTACCATTTATTAATCCTGTTCCCTCCAGGCACATGGCCACCGGCCTTATTCAAAGAAAGATGAATAAATACCTCACTTGCAATCCCTCTCTCCTTTTATACAAAGTCACCCCTCTGCCTGTTATTGTTTGCTACTTAGAGAGAACTCCAAAATGTGGCTTTTGTTGGCTTATCTTTCCCATGTGACAGAACTTCAAGTTCATAGATTGCCAGAGTTCTAACAGATAACTAGGCTCCCCTTTCCAGATGGTTTTGATCTCTCTCTGTTCACTGAGTGTTTAAACATTTTGTGGGCCACATTACCTATTGCTAAATCTGACATGGCCAAGGGCACACTCAAGCTATCCAACCCATCAGCTTGCATATCCAAACTATCCCATCTATGTGGTACTCCAACACCCCCTCTTGCTGTTGTATTAAACTCTCCTAGATCTAACCATAGCAACATATCACAGAGTCCTCCAGCCCTGAGAGATGCTAGGCAGTAGGAATCTGCATATGTGTTTGGAGGTATTACAGGACCCTTAGTCATAATTTGGTGACCTCCTCTGGGACAAAGACCCTCTGCTCAATTCCAAAAAATTTCAGCTTTTGATTTCACCGATTCCTCTTTGAGAATTTTATTCCCTAATTGGATTTACATTTTTATCCCTTCTATAGCTCACTGTATCAGTCAGGACAGGCTAGGTTGTGCTGTAGTAATAACCTCATGACCTTATTGTGTTTATATGGGTCAGCAGGGAGGATTATGCTCACATTAGTGATTCAAGGGCCAGGCTCATGTAGCAGCCACCATCTCGAGTAATTTTGAGATGTTTATTTCTGTGCCAGAGTGAAAAAAAAAATGGGATGAATTGTACATGGTTCCTTAGATCTTACAAATTGAAGTGATACGTGCCACTTCTCACATTTCATGGGCCAAGATAAGTCACTTGGACCTATCTAGCTCCAGCAGGGGTACAAATAACCATCCTACCATGTATTTGCCAGCAAAGAATCAGAATTATTTGGCAGGCAACACTGGTTATTTTTACCTCACCAGCTCTGTTTCTTTTTAGAAGGGAAAAAATAATTCTATAAGCCATCCATTAAAATGAGAAAATTATCCAAGCAAGTATTTTACTTTACTCTGTTTAAAAAGAGCAAACTTTGACCCAAAGAGGGAAAATGGTTCTCCCCAGATCATACAGTGAGTCAGTGGGATTTTCTTATAAGAAACTAGGTCTCCTGTCATGTTTCCCTCCTTCTTTGCTGATTAATCTATGTATCCCTTTGGGTTTCTGAATCAATAAAGTTGTTAGTAATTTTATTTTCAATAGCTAGGGGGTGATGATACTATGGCTGACTATCAGCAAGGGGACTATTTAATTTAATGACTCCTAGGGGTTATAAAATGAAAATGAAGATGGTTTTCTTGGGAGCAAGCTCCTGAGTGGAAAAGCAATGCCACTTGTCAAAATACCCATTCTTATAGTTTAACCCACTGAACTGACTACCTACTAATATTCCAGTGCATTGTTAGGTACTTAATTTGGAAGTGACATTGGACAGTAACAGCGACAGCTTTGAACTTCTCAATTCCATGTCCTGTGCTACTTGCTATGTTTTCATTAACTCTTAATCTTCAAGCTAAATTGGCAAGTATGGATTGGTAGCCATAATTCAGTTGGAATTATTGACAGTCACAAAGGCTAAATAGCTAGTGGAGATGGTAAAACTAATGAATAGAGATGACACATTTTATCATTGTCCCCATATTCAGTTTTTGTGTACAGAATCTTATATTGAAATTACTGTGGTCCTTTGCTTCTTAATTTTGACCAGTCTCCCACAGTAGTGATGTGTGTACCCTGTGAGCACAAGGACCCTCTCTGTTTTGTCACCACCACATAAATAACCTCTAGTATTTATGCCTGCCACATCATGGGTACTGCAGTTGCTATATGTCTGAGTGACGTGGGTCTTGAGTACATATGTGAGATAGTCAATCAAGATGTCAACTTGAATAAGAAATTTCTAGCACATTAGTTTAGAACGGCTCTGAGTGTGTCTGGATGATGGACTCAGTGAAGACAGAAGACCCACTCTGTGTAGGTAGGGCCAACAAATAGGCCTGTGGTGTGGATAGAATAAAAAGGGTAAGAAGGAAATCTTGCTTCTGCTTCTTCAGAGCAGCTCCAGTGTTCACCATCACCTTTGGACTTCCCTCTCCTGGATTCTAGTGCAGACTCTTCAGCCTTCAGCCTTCCGGTGCAGACCTTTCAGCTTCCTGAAACAGACTCACACGAGGCTCTGTAGTGAGCTCCAGGCCCTCAATTTCTTACTGTATCCTCCAGTTCTCCAGAGCAAAGATGATCGTTTTACATTCTTCCATACTCGACTCTGTGGGTGGCCATAGTCATCCTACCGTTAAATCACTTCTATATCATATAAGTAAATGATATTAAACCTGACCAACTTGTGAGCACTAACTGATGCAGTATGTGAGTTTAATTGTCTCTTTGGCTTATTCATTTTGTTTTGGAAATGATTTGACCACCTACCACCTCAGCCCCATCCATTTCTTTAGAGTAACTTTGACTGCATGCACTAAATGTCTTCATTTGAATATTTTACATCTCTCTTCTCATTCTTGCTCTCATCACTTATCTCTCCTTTCCTATTTCAGTCTCTCATATTCTTGCCTTTGCCTTTTGTCTATTTTACAGATTAAGTCATAGCAACACCAGCTCCAGTGCTCCTATCTGCAGAGTGGCTCACTGTTGAGCGGTTTCATTCTGAAATGAGAATGGATACCGCAAATGCAGACTCAAACCCAGTCTTTGATGTGGTATCATGCAATCTCTTAGCATTTCTTCTCATTAGGGTACTTAAATTTCCTTTAATTATTTCGTTCATCCAATTTTAATTTTGTAATTTAACTGTGGAATGGAATAATTGGGTTCCTCATATTCAGTCCTTACTGATAATTGATATAGCCCATAATGTGCCTTTTGGTCTGGGTTGTCCTGTGGCTTACCAATTTAGCAGCAATCCCATTTATTAGTGAGTTTTCCAAGTGCATATTGAGTGTCTACTCTGGACCAGACTTTGGGTTGGCTATGGTAATGCAATGAGTAAGACATGATGTCTTTCACAAAAGCTCACAAATTTGGGTAGAAAGATGCATCAACAGAAAATCGCTATGCTTAGGTAATGAAGCTGAAGTTATAGCTATGCCTGTGGGCAAAGAGAACACAGAGGAGGATCCATAATTTAGCCTTGTTGGTTGTAGTAGGAAACTCTAAGACACTCCCAGTTATTGTCACCTTCTGTAACCATGTCCTTTGGTCACCACCTCCCAGGAGGGAAACCCAAAATGATTGCTGTCACTTCCACACTTATCTCCTCTATGATGCAGCATCCAAATTGTTATATGACTCTGTCTTACTGGGTTTGATGAAGGGGCCATGCTGTAAGCTGCTTTCTGGAGAGGCCCTAGTAGTAAGGCATTGAAGGGGGCCTTTAACCAGCAGCCAGCTAGAAAGTGAGGTTTTCAGTTCAAAAGTCATCAAGGAAAGGGATTCTGCCAGCAACCAAAGGAGAATGGAAGCAGATCCTCCTCATTAGCCTTGGGATGTTAACTGCCATGGCCAATATCTTCATTGCAGCTTTGTGAACCCAGGCCAGCCATGTCTAGGCTCTGCTCATAGAAACCATGAGATGCCAAGTATGTGCTGACTCACTATTGAGTTTGTGGTGGTGCAGTTATGTAGCAATAGGCAACTAACACAGCATTTAAGGGAATCTTCCTGGAGGAAATGATGCCAGGCTGCTATAAAAAATGGACAGGAGGGTCAGGGGATTTAGCTCAGTGGTTCTGCCGCTTGCATCAGAAGTGCAAGGTCCCGAGTTCGATCCCCGGTACCAAAAAACCAAAACAAACAAATAAAGCACTGTGGTATGTTTAAAAAAAAGAATGAACAGGAGTTACCCAGCCACTTTAGGGAGAGAAGGGGTGTGGCAGGGAGCAGGACTTTTAAAACAGGAGACATAACCTCCACATAGGTTTCTGGGCAGTAAAGGGTTGGTTCATACGGTGTTCATTAAATTGACCAATGTAATTGCTCATATCTAACATGTTTTTATTTGCAGAAATGCCCATTTCATTAAGTTTCATCTATTAGAAGCAGTCCAGTGCTGCTGGAGCTTAAATTTTGAGATGAAAGAGACTGTGTTAACACTCACTTTGACTCATGTATTTTTTGATTTGAAAAGAAATTAATATGGTCTGTCTTCATGAAATCTTCTTCACGTCCTTGAGTTAAATTAGGATGTGAGAATTTCTCCAGGCCTGTGTGAGCTTCACAGACTTGCATTCTATACCATCATGGTGAAGGAAGCTATGAGGATTACAGAGTACGTCCACATCCTGAGCCTATTTCATGGTGCAAGTACAACCTACTCATTTATCAAAGGAGAACTCCGTATCTTAGCAAAGTTAATATTCAGAGATCCAGGTGAGGTTCTCTCAATTCTTATCACTCTGCCTGCAAACTCACCCACATCCATATCCTGTATGCTTTTCCACTCCAGGGTTAAATCCACTTCTCTTATTGTTTAGATTTCGATGTCCCAAACCCCACAAAGTCTCATACGTTTAGAAGTGGGTTGTTTAGAAAGTAATTACATCACGGGGGCACTATAGGAATCAATGGACCATGGCCAGAGGAGATGGGTCACTGGTGACTCCACCTGAATTATGTGGTCTTGTTTCCTGGCTCTTCCTCTCACTCTGGCTCTGTTCCTACTCTTTCTGCTTCATGGCTTTTATGAGCTTAGTAGCTTTCTCAACCAGGTCTTCCCACCATGCCATTTCTGTTTCGGGGTTAGTTGACCATGGACTAAAATCTGTGAAACCATGAGCCAGAATAAACCTTTTTTTCCTTTTTGTTGTGTATGTCAAGTACTTTGTCACAGCAGAAGAAAAGAGATGAATGCATCTCCCTTCTGCACATGGTCTGCCCCTTGCCTGTGTGTGACCTGGTGACCTGGGCCTGTCTGCATTTTCTCCACACCAAAGGCCAATCATATCCTTCTTGGTCTTCTTGACCTTCTGTTTCCTACTGAGAGTTTCCTTTTGGCCTGTAGAGATGACTTAGAGTTTTCAGTGCTCAAACAATGTTCTTGCTCGCGCCTACATTTCCAAGGTTCTTCTTTTTGTTTTTTTCTTCCTTTTGTCCTCTTCAGTGCAGATCTTGCATGACTGATGGATTTTCTCTGGTCCGTTTCTTGTTTCTTTGTTTCTCACCTTCTCTTCTGTCAAAACAGTCTGATGTTCTGACATCCTTTCCTCCTAGACTTCAGTGATTCAATGATGCTGTTTGGCGAGGTCACAACCTCTCTGCTGCAGATGACAGGAGGTTACCGTGGCACTTTGCTCTGTAACTTCTTTGGCTGTTGGCTTCCACATCAGCAAGCTCCCCTCAATTTCCTCCATTCCTCTGATTGATTCTTCTCTCTTTCACTCCTTTACCTGTCCCTACTTTTCCTTTCTTCATTTTTCCCTTGTTCCTTGGAGCTTGTCTTCCTCATCACATGTGCAGTGTGGATAGTCTCATCTTTCCCTCTGAGTTTAGCCTCCATTTGGCCATCAGATCTGCATCTCCTGTCCTGACCTCCGTGGACCTGCCACTTCAGCTTCATTGTCAACACATCCATGTGTGTAAAGCTCTATGTATACACCATTAGCTTCTCACAAACATCAGAGTGCTGGACTCTCTGGACCTTTGATTTCTGCTGTTGTCTTGGCTATCTTCTCTTTCCTCCTTACCTTGCTCATTCCCACTTATCCTTTAAGGCTTTGCTCAGGTGTTGGCTTCTCCTAGAACCTTCAAGACCCTCTACATGGAGCTGGATAACTTTGACCTTCACACACATATCTCTCCCTGGTGACATTTCCTGTTGTGGCTGCTTCTTGTTTCCCCCCATTTGTAAACTTCGGAAAAACATAGCCTTTCTTCTCTTTCACCCATGTATGCCAAGGAACTATCACTATGCCTTCCATTCATATATCTTTCTGTCCATCCATCCACTCATCCATTCACCATCAATTCCATCCATCCAGAAAGCAATGATATAGTATCTCGATTAAGCAGCTTCATAAGCATTGATGATCCACAGTGAATTAGGGATTCTGCTTTCACAGAACTGACAGTGTATAGGGAGGTACAACATAAAGACATCCTGGGAGCTTGATATGCTGTGTCATGCCATTTTGAAGAAGCATCACCTAATTCAGACAGGGTGATCAGAGAAACTTTTCTAAATCCAAGACTTACTAGAGGAAGAGGAATCAGCTCTGTGAGCCTTAGGTTCGAGGTTGAGTGTAGGATGCTCCAGGTGGAAGGTATGGTGGTGCAAAGCACAGAGGTGACACAAAGCATGATTTTCTGGACAAAACAAAAGCAGCTCCAAGGCTTGACCTGGCATTTGAAGTAGGATCTGCTGGGAAACAGGCAGGACAGGATTTTTGGCTCTGACTGTCTCACAAGGAATAGATAGAGAGGGTCAGAATGTGTCCAAGGAGCTCACTGACAAAGTTGTGCACTGACTCAGATGAGAGATGATGGCATACAGTAGCTTCTAATTAAAAGTTTATTGATTTGAACAAAAGTATTCTTTAAAGGTGTGACAGATGACAAGTGGTAAAAACAGACCCTGCACTTGGGTCTCTTATTATGCCACAAGGGTAGAGTGCAGGATTGTTTGGCTCTTTTCTTTGCAGATGTTCGTAAATAAGACACATGGACATCTTGCTGGACCTGGGCCAGTTTGTACGTTCCTTCTTAATGGAGGGTAGAATGAAGTTTGGATTCATAATTTTGCTATTGGGGATTCCTGAATTTGAAATTTACTTTTGCGTTGGTTTTGAGTGACCACATCAACTGTAGTTTTTTTTCTTCCAACTTTAAGTGACAGAGAGAACAGATGTCCTGCTTCAGTTTTCTCAGTTTGCCTTGATCAGAAGCAATCAAGGCAATAGGGCTGCTGCTGGGATCCGTGGGGAAATCAAGCTTCTGTTGGCCTTCGTGCCATCTGAGCCGAGGAGTCTGCATGTTCCTGAAGGAAGCCTCTATCCCAGCTGGCCCAGATGCAGCTTTCTGAGGCAGGGAATAAAGGCCAGCCCAGCAGGACAATTTAGAAGTAAATTTGTCTGTTTCTGGAAGCACAGGAAAAAACCAAGAGTATGTATTTATTTTAGATGTTATTTTCCCCATTTTTTTCCCAAAGTATTGATTTCTTTTTGTGTGGTGGTTGAGAGATGCATTTCTAGCCCTGTTCCTCCAGAAGAAGGTGGCTATGTGGGTTGCTACCCTGGTGCAGTGTGGGAGAATGGGGCACAGGCAGAAAATAGCTTTCTTCCCTCTTAAAAAGAATCCCTTTGTATTTATATCTGTTTTCTGCTCCTCTTTCTGAATTACCTACTTTACCTCCCCAAGCCCCAGACACTTAGCTTTCCCCAGACCTTTGTATTTGTTGTTCCTTCAGTTTGGAGTGTTTTCCTTAGGTGTTCTTCCTGGAAGCTCATGCTCACATAATAGCCAGATACAAAAATATCTTGTTTCAAGTCACACAGTGAATTAGATGCAGGCTAGCAATAATGATACTCAAGGGTACTCATTGGTAAGCCTTTCTATGAATGATCTATGGCCTAACCATTCTGGGATTAGAAGGTCAAGTAGAGGACATTCAAAGCTCACAGCACAGGGCAAATGTCCTTTCTACCAGGTCTTGCCCAATATGGAGTGCAGAGTCAGCAGGGAATGTCTCCCTGTGTCTTAGAAGAGGCCACACTTACTTGCCTCAAGTCAGTGCACATGGTGGCTTGACCAGGAAGGAAAGGCCAGATAGAAAGTTCTGAGACCAGTCTTGAGCCAGTAGGGCTTGCAGCTATGTTAGTGCAGACATGAGCCTTGGTTTTCTCATCTAACCCATGAGAAGAGTCATGGTTCTTACCTCGTAAGTTGCTCTAAGGATTCACATAGACAAGACATATAAAGGGAGTGTCTGCTCAGGACCCAATAAATCCTTGGTGAAGATTAGCAAGAATTATTGTCACTCTGTGACATGACATGAGAATGATGAAGAGTTTGTAAGGTGGAAGTTGTATTAATATATTTTTAAAAAATTAATTTTATTGGTACATTTTATTGGTACATTTTAGGTATACAGTTCATTTACATTTATCATTGGGTGTTTGTACCTGTACATGATATATCTTGGTTCTTATTTTTTTTTCCCATTATCTGTGCACCCTTCACCCCCTCTGCCCTTCCCTATTTACATAGATTTCA
>NW_004624735.1:20207702-20234242 GCF_000247695.1 Heterocephalus glaber | reverse complement strand
TATATATGATGCATGCATGTATTTTTTTTCTACTGGTTTTGTTACTATAGAGCTCTAAGCAATATTCTATAAACAGTACTACCTGATGAGAAAACAAAACATTATAATTATTTGGGGTCTCAAAGCCCTTGTTCTCTTCCCATTATTCCTCCACTCTTTACCGTGCCTGGCTTGCTTTGCTGATGTTCCTCAGTAGAAACAGACTTTCCCAGCTTCTGTATGTTCTGAGAATGGCATGGTCCAGGATGCATCTCTTTATTAGTGTTTCTTTCATTTATCAGAGGTTGTGAGATTCACTAGTATTGCTTTGTGTGCAAGTGATTTGTTCACTCTTCTTGCTGTAGATTGGTCTATTTGGTGAATACACTGTTATGGATTGTATCTAGGTGCTCCCCAAATCCTTATGAACTCATTGGTGGGGCTTTTGGGACGTGGCTGGATCTCAGGTGTGTGATACTGCCATTAAGGTTGTGTGATACTGCCATTAAGGTTGTGTGGTACTGGATAAATCCATTAATTGGTTTATCATAGTTCTGAGTGTTGAAAATGGGCAGGCCCACTGTGAGTGTGGGTGGCACTACCCAAAAGGCTTCTAGCCTTGATGTGATAAAAGGAAAGAGAGGCTTGCTGCTTACTGCTTACTGCCTCCTGCTTACCCTGCAAAGGACTTTCTCCTCTTCTCTGGCCCTCTTCCATGCCACCCCGCCTTGGAGCCAGCTGACCATGGACTGAAATCTCTATAAACCGTGAGCCAAAATAAGCCTTTCTTCCTTTATCTTGTGCATGTTGGGTATTCTATCCCAGCAACAAGAAAGTAACCATGACATACACCATGATTATTCACATGTGTTCTGGTTTAGATTTTTGGTGACTTTTTCATTTGTACCTATTATATATAATAGTTCTATGGACATGTCTTTTGTTGAATAATGTTAGCTTGTAGGGGTCAACCAGGCATGAGGTTCCTGTAGCTTAGTGTGTAAACATGGATAAGTGGAATATACATGAATTTATTGCCTTGTGATATGAATACATATAGGAAAACATCAATGTGTAGTAATACCATGTTTTATATAATATGTATAAATATATAGGTATATAACTAGTTACTTATTTCTCTATACCATTAGTTCCATGAGTGGAAGACTAGCTTGTTTTATACTAGGGTCAAGTCAAAATATATATCTGGATCCAGAACTCTCTCTATACATTTTTCAACAAAGGAGTGAGTACAGAGTTTAGGGGTTATGAATTTGTTTTTTGGCTTCTCCCTGACAGTTTCTTCATCTGTATAATGAGGAAGAATGGTTGATCAAAGTTTGCTGACCAAGAGAATTTAGCTTTCCTTCCAAAAACTCTATAATGTTTTCTGGAACCACATTTTTCTTACTTCCACAGTGTGGGTGAGTTGGTTCTTATTTTCCATGAGACTTCTCATCAAAGACTGTGTCTATTTAACCTAGATTGGGATTCTCACATGATGTCCCCCTAACAGAGAAAACGTTATAATTGCAATCAGCAAAATCAAGCCATAATTAAATGCTTGCAAATTGTTATGTTAGTGGAGAAAGCATTTTCTATCTCTTCTGGTCATTGCCTTCCTACCCCATCTTTCCTCTCCCATAAGTCTCTTCTGGGTATTTTTCCATGTTTTTCTTA
Source organism: Heterocephalus glaber (assembly GCF_000247695.1). The sequence continues at coordinate 20,232,583 of NW_004624735.1, read as the reverse complement.
CTTCTTAGGTGTTGACTAAATATATTCTTCCATAGATTTAAAAAAAAACTCTAATCCAAATAATAAGACCTAAAAATGTAATTTGAATTCAGCTCCTCCTTTTAAAAAATGGACTATGTTTCAAATAATTTATTCATGTATTTTAGTTTTCTTGCCTGTTGAAAAAGTAGAGGAAATAAGACTTGCATGACAAAGTTGTTCTGTGAGCAAGATCACAAAATTTCTCTGTGGAGGTGGGCTCAAGGGCCTTAGGGGATAGTTTCCAAACATCTTATTTTTGAAGCCAATTCTTTTTATAATCAGGGTTGGCATTTTTCACCATTTGTGAAATCTGCATTACTGGGTGAGCCAGTTCCTTTTCTGGGCCTGCAATTCCTTGTCTATAAAATAAGGTTTTTAGGTAAAATTTCTATCTCCGAAATTTGGGAATAATTTTTAAAAGGGGATTGAATTGGGGAGTGAGATAGATGACAGAATGTGGTTGATTGAATTATTACCCCTGAGTTTCCATGTCTTTCTGCTTCCTTCACCTGAATGCCTAGCACTTCCACCCACTGGGACAGGGCAGGAAGGGTGCTGCCCTATTTTGTCTACAACGGGCACAGACCTGAGAATTTTTACAGTCTTTGAGATGTTGCTGGAAGTGACAGTGCCAGTTCCATGCCTCTGCTGTGAGAAGCATTGTGAGTTTCTATTTACTCTTGTGCTTCCAGCCTCGTGCATGAGAAGAACATGATGTTGACAACACCTGTAACCCCTTCAGTTCTGGAACTGAGGACAAACAGATGAACAGGAGGGAGTTCTCTAGCTCCCACTGACCTATGGACCTCAGGAAAAAAGCTGTCTGTTACAGTGCTGATACACTTGACGTCATTTTGTTTACAAAACATGTAATGTGTAAGCATATCTCCTCTTTGAACATTCATACCTGGTGTGGTAAGACATGGAGGCAGGGATAAATACAAAAGAAAATGCTTAGCACATGTGACAGTAAACTTTGTTAGAATTCTTTATCAAACACCTTGTTGAGCTGTCTACTTGCATTGTATCACTTATTTGTTATAAGAGCCATATGAGCAAATAATGATTATCACCATTTTATACTAGACAAAGTTGATACTCAGAAGTCAAGAGGCTTTCCCAAGGTTATAGGACTAACAAATGCAGGAACTAAGACCTCCTCCACCTAGGCCAGCTTGGCATCTCTTTGTTATGTCCCCTTTCAGAACATGATGTCAAGTGTGAGTGGCCTGGGTTGTCCCCCTATGCCAATAAGGACACTGGGTGTGTCCGCAGAGGTCATGCAGATGACGCCTGGGTGGGATGAATGGCAGTCACGAAGTTCAGAGTGTGAAGACAAGTGTGATGGTTAAGCTTGATTTTGTCAACTTAATTGACTTTGGGATCTGCCTGTGGGATTGTTAGAGCACATTTCTGCACGAGTCATGCAGGTGTGACCATGCGTACTACATTGTCCCTTTCCCCTTCATCTCCGGCACAGTTTCCCTGCTCTGATTCCTAGCCGACATTGCCTAATCACCTTTATTCTGCCATGCTTTTCTGCCATGATGTTTCTTTATGAAGTCAGCCAACCATGGACTGAATCCCCTGAAGCAATGAGCCAAATTTAACCTCTCCTCTGTTGTTACTATTGGGTATTGTGTCCCATTGACAGGAAAGCTGAATAATACAGAAAGTTTTGGCTCAGAATCTTGGGTCATGAATGTGGCAAGGCATTGGATTCTCATGTGCTCCTGTGTTTTCCAGCCATATTGATAGTTTTGTTGAGATAATAAGACTGGTTTCTGTCTGTGAGATGTAATATAAGCACCGTAGAAGTTTATCCCTTAGAAATATCCTATGGGATGAAGGAAAAGTGATGAAAATGTATTTGAGAAAATATTTGGAGTGATGATGGGAGCTGTAAGGGAGTACAAATTATTTCACTGTCAGAGTGAGGTACACATCAGCTTAGGTCCCGTGACTTCTTTCCTGGTTTTAATGCCAGTGACAGTCAAGAAGGAGCTGTTGTTTTTGTGGGTGACAGACATCAAGGCCTGGCACACTTGGTTGTCAGCCACTGGCTCTGAAGAAACAGCTCTGTTATGGTTTAGATCTTACATGTCCACCCCAAGTTTCATGTATTTGGAGGCGGGAACTGGTCAGAAGAAACAGGTCATTGGGTGCATGACTTGGTTGTATTCTTGTCCCAAGGTTCTCTCTTCTCTCTCTGTTTCCTAGCTGCTGTGGGATGAGCAACTTTCTTCTGCTTTGCATTTCTGCCTTGGAGCCAAACCACCATGGCCTGAGGCTTCTAAAAACCATAAGCCAAAATAAACCTCCATTTCCTGTAAGTTGTGGGTGCCAGGTATTTTGTCCCAGCAACGGGAAAGTGACTAATATAAGGTCTTTACCCTCAAGGGCTCATATCCCCCCAGTCCCTTCAGTGTTGTCCTCAAAACCATGCTGCTGTTCATGGTTTGATCTGGAACATTTATATCCCATGAGGGAAGTGTGTCAGGAAACCTTTTAATAAAAAAAAAGTTCCATTTACAACAAGCTTGCTTTTCTTAAATCTTGTTTCCCTTTTGTTCTGGAGAGGCAAATAGTGAGTGTTTATAATTAATTCCCCACATCTCTTGTTCACCGAATATTTATTGAAGGGAGTTTGAAGAGAGATAATTGTTGTCCACAGGGAAGCATCATAGGCTCTGATACCTAAGCAGTTGTGGCCAGGAAAGAGTGGGGAAAAGGCAGAAACCAGAGCTCTGATTGGAAGCACTCCTACATGGAGCCTGAGCTGAAAGGATTTCTTTTGGAAAAGTCAAAGATCAGGGAGTTTGCACTCAGAAAGTTCTGCTCTGTAAACTTGCAGGCAGAGGTTGTTTGCTTCTAGACAACCGTGAATGAGGCAAAGAAGCACAAATTCTCTGCCATGGTGACATACAGATTTGTAATGATAGGGCATATAAAACTTTTTACATCTTCCAATCCTGCCATAATATGACCTCACAGATGTGCAAAACAAAGCTATGAGTTAGAGCTCATTATTCTCATCTATGGCTACGACAGAGGTAATTTCTTATGTTCTAACTGAATGAGGACCTTAAGCTGTTTTTTTTTAGTGCTGTTTGAGGATTGTTCCAAAGCTTTCCCTTTCATACCCTTGACACAGACAGACACTATAAATAGCATCATCACCATCACCATCCTCACCATTACTACCACTATCATCACCACCACCATCAGCCTACACTACAGCACTATCACCATTACCCACTAACACTGCTGTCATCTTGTCATTTCCACCACCATCACTATTACCACCAATACTGCTACCATTACTACACTAAAAACATCATCTCTACTTTATTTTTCCTTTTTCTTTTTGACTTTTTGAGACAGGGTCTCGCTATTGGTTCAGGCTGGCCTTGAACTCACAGCAATCCTCTTGTTTCAGCCTCCTTAGTTCTGGGATTACAGGCATGAGCCACCCTGCGCAGCTCATCTCTATTTTCAACATTACCATCCCCACTGTTAATACCACACTGTCACTAATCACTACCTTATCAACATCATGCACCACCACGAATCTCCCTCCACCAGCGTTACTATCAGAGTAGATGTGCAGAGTTCTGTCACCTCTTTCTGGATGCTGACGAGTACACTGACGACTCACATGATGGTAGTGTTGGTGATCTTCCTACATAAGATAGGTTGCTTGAAGAAGGAACAATGCCCTAGCTGAACTCACCAATTAAAAGGGAATGCTTTACTACTGTACGAAGGAAGTGTTAACCAGAGAATCTCCAGAAAGAGAGTTAACTCGACTCACTGTGGAATGTGGAGATATCTGGTTAAACACTATTTCTGCATGTATCTGTGAGGGTGTTTGTGCCTGAGATTTGAGCAACAGTTTAATAGGTGACTGAGCTGGCCAGATTACTCTCCGTAAGGGAGATGAGCCTCAGACAATCCACTGAAGGCCTGAATAGAGTCAAAGGCTGAGCAGGAGATAACTCTGTCTTCCTGTCCATTTCTGAGTTGGAATATAAATTCTCTCCTGTCTTTGGACATGGACTTGGACTTAAAACATTGGCCTTCCTGATTCTTTGACTCAGATTTGGAGTGGAGCTATCCCAATAGCTTTCCTAACCCTGAAAATACTGGTTCTCAGGCTATTGGACTTGAACTGGAATTGTACCTTCAGCTAGTGGCTGAAGATCTTGGATTCTCAGCCTGCATAATCATGTGGGCACATTCCCCATTTCGTGTATGCAAGTGTATCTATTTATGTCCAGTTTGTGTGCTGTTTCTCTAGATAACTCAGACCAGTACTAATGTGGAGAGTTAATGTAGTGTGTGCAGGGAGGTGAGGGGCATTCACCTGGGTGGAGACACTGTGTCCATGCAGATCCTGAGCTCTGGCATTGATGGAGCCCATGAGAGGGGGGCTGATGTGTCTGCGCACCTTGACTCATCTCTCTTCCTGTGTTGCTCAGATAGAAATTCTTTTGTGCTGTGCTTCCCACCCACTGTACTTTCTTCTCTACCTCTGTCTCTTTTTCTCCCCTAACCTATCGCAGTAATTATATTATCACTAGGATGGGGGGGTAGGAAACCTGGCTTTTCAGGAATTCAAACTCAACTCAGTTGTTCTTCTTCCCCCTTTCATTACCTCCTCTTTCCTTTTCCTGTAGTAATGCTTAAGAAGAGTAGCTTTGTTTCTTATTTGAGGTTGGGTCTTCAGATGAACAGATTAGTACCACCGGGTGGCTTATGAGAAAGATGCTCAGACCCAACTCAGACCTACATTTTACCAAAGTGTAGTGGGGATTCCCAAGCACAGCTTTTGAGAAGTGCTACTGTAGGTGCAGGATGGGTGAGAAAAATGGTAAGAAGACAAAAATGACAAAAAAATGGGGATTTCAAAAATATGTGTCACAGACAAGATAAATGAGGCTCAGAGAGGTATGTATGTGCTTGTATTCCACTGGGTGGGAGGTGACACCACAAAATGAGATCCTGGATATCTCCTACCAAAGCTTCATGACAGCTTGCCCAATGTTTTCCTCCAGAATGCAGGCATTTAGGCAGCCGGTACAGGCAGGGAATAGCCAAACATATCTAGAGCCCGGAGCCCAAGTTATAGCGGAAAGCATACTGGTCATTGGATATTAGGACCAGAAGAATCCTAAACAATATTACTCCCATCTGATGATTCTTTTGCATGGCATCCTGGTTACTTATTTTATTCTAGCTTAAATCATTATCTAATGTTATTTTATTTGGCTATTTACTTCTTGTGACTTCTTCCGCTAGAATGTGATCTCATAAGGTCATGAACTTTTTCCATCTCTTTGTCAATGCATACTCAGAATTGTCACATAAAATGTGTTTAATAATCATCTGCAGAATAAATAAGTCAAGGAAAAGTGAAGTCCTAAAATGGAACATAATTTAACATCATTTGTTCAGGTCACAAAGACAGACAATTGTCTGCCAGGCAAGGCCCTAGGCACTCGCTATGTGTAACTGTTACCGTGGGGGTTGTCATTTCTATCTGTACCCTAAGAATGGGTGTTTCAAATGACAGAGAGGGTGGATGACCAGGATCTTTTGACAGCAGCATGGAGCTGTCCCAGCCAGGCTCAAAACTTGAATCTGGATGTGTTAACACTTATTTGACTTTTTTAGATTCAAGGAAACTTAAAGAAGAAAAGGAGGAAGCATGAATTTTGAGAGAAAGGATAGACAGACAGACAGACAAAGTTCCTAAGCAATTTCTTTTTTGACCTACCCAACATTACACAGAATAGGTACTGTCATCTGAAAATTTAATAGAGTAGCTAAATGAGAGATTTTTCTAGAAAGCAGTCAATATATTTTTAAAAATCAAACTTACTTTATCTCTAAGTTTATGTTCTTTATTATATACCATTCTGTCTCTTTTATTTTTTCATTTAAGGGAATGGTCCCTGTTAATAGAATACTTAGCAAAATCTCCACTCATTTTGGCTGAAGTTTACCATAAGGAAGAAAAAATTAAAAAGTAGAAAGCAGATTTCAGGGATTTATTTTAAAGGGATACTTTTTGTTTTTCCTTCAGCCTGTGTTCTCTAGGGCTCCTGTTATTTCCCCATCTACAGCATTAGGTCTGTAACCCTTACCTAGCTTGCTTTTTGCAAACAGGTCACCAGGATCTCTTGACTTTATTTCCCTAAGAAGCCAAGATTGTCCAATATGTTAGAAAAGTTCACAGTGAGGACTGAAATCGCTTTGGGTCTCTAAGTAAACTCTTTCCTCAAGGGGAAACCATGATACTTAGATTCAGATGGATTTGGGCCTGAGCGTCAGCTGAGCAGATTTGAGTCTGAGCCCCAACATGGGCTGTAACATCCTGATTAACTTGATTGTTATTGCAATTCTCAGCTCTGGTGGGATTACTGGGCTTGGAGAGCAGCCCTGAGGTGTGAACACTTGAATGAAGCAGTCCCCTGTCCCACGTCCATGTGATGAGTGTTCTGGGCCATTGTGCTCAGCCTCATTGCTCACTACTCATCTTGGAGAAAGTAGCCTAGCAGGCTCCTGAAGCTCCAGAGGTGTGCGGAATAGAGATGTTCCCACTCGTGTGTGGGCACAAGAGACAATAAGTAAGTTCTGGGCAGCAGAGGGTTCTCCTTGTCACCCAATATGATGCTACTTTTGGAGGAAGAACATTGGAAGAAAAGTCAGGGAGACCGAAGCTGTAGCCACTTAGAAAGAATAGACATTGTATGCTGCAAAAATAGGTGAGAAAAGGAACTTTTAGGGTGGGCAGATGATGAATAAGTTTCAACAAATCTTTTGAAGAAGCAACCATGGTAGGATACACGTGACTTAGTGAAATGATACTCTTATCATTTATCATAGTGGGGTTTAGAGCAAAACTGACAGAAGAAATCTGAATCATAATCATGTTAATTCAGAGCGCATTTTATTGATAAGAACTGATTTAGCCTGGTCTAAATGTTACCCAGGATGCACAGGACTTTTAAGCACATCATGTAACATTAAAAGACTTTAGAGGTGAGAGTGGAAGAGAAACATGAACATTTTAAAAAAATTTCCACATTATGTGCAATGCCATTTGCAAATAACCATTATGCTAAGTATAAACAAAAACTTACCTTTTACTAGATTGATTCAAGAAATGCTATTGTAATATAATTTTCAGGTGAAAAGAATCTGTTATTTTTGCTTTGAAATGTACCCAATGACTCAGATGAGGCTTTTCCTAATCTACTTCCAATTACTCTGTGTTCTTGGAAGTGTAGCAGCACATTTCCTCCATTAGAAATGTGAAATTTGCACTGTTCACTAACTCAGAGTCTTGTCCCCTGGGCAATCTCAATTAATGAAGTTTTACTCAACTTGTCGCATAGTAGTGAATGTATCCACTGGAAAATTAACAGAAAGACAACCTGGGGGCTTTTAGCAGTAATTAATGTGTTTGGAATTGCAGTGGAACTCCAATTTCTGGTTACAAAATGTATTGTCTGGTTACTTTTGTTATTTGACCAGTGTGGCTTTGGCCTGGATGTTGGGGAAAGGGCAGAGGAAGAATTACCACTTATTAATAATTCTAGTACACAGACCCCTTCCTGCCAAGCCCCATTGATTCATCTTCCTAGTGCCATGTGGAAGTCTGCTTTGGACTTACAGCTGATTTATTTTGGCGGTGTTAATATGAACAACATCACCCGACCTAGTGATAAGTATTCATGGCTGACTATAAATTACTCCCTTTCTTTGCTCCAGACAATAAGATGATTTTTCACCACTTCTGAGTGTGAATTAGTCAGGACAGTTCTTCTCTAATCTCTAGTGCATCTCATGGTGAAAAAGTTTGTGCAGCTATGTCTCCCATTTCAGAAGGAGGCAGAGTTTTTCCTTTCTTCCTCCTTCTCCTCTTTTTCTTCCTCCTCCCCCTCCTCCTTTTCCTTTTTTTCCTCTTTCTTTTCTTCTTTTTTTTTTTTTGAGATCATAAACATAAATGAATCTTTGCTCCAGAAAATTTCTCTGGAAAGAAAAACTTGGGTTGGGTGTCAAGAAATTTGGAAGTTTTCCATAGAAATTCAATTTTCCTGGACTTTCATTTCCTAACTTTTCATTCAAGAAGAACAATATATTTGCTTCTACTTTAAAGTTATTTTGAGAATTCATGAGGACAATAATAATAATACCTCATAGGAGGGGAATTGGAATGATGTCATGATACACACATTTATATTTGTGTGTATATGTGTATGTATACATATTTTTCTGAAATCTAGCTACAGTTCCTCTGCAATTTTGAATTGAAGAAAGTTACAAAGGAATCTAAATTTTATATGCTTCACTCGGTGTTAATAGCTGTCACAAATGAGCACTAAATATGCCAAGCTCTTTGTCAACTGCTTTTTAAAATATAAGCCTACTTGACCCTTTGCATGCTTGCGAGGTGACTATGTGTTATAACTCCCACTTCCCAGAGGAGAAACCAATAGTCACACACACGCAGCACTTAGTTGAGACCACAGATTGAGGTGTCACCTGGCAGGTAGAGATCCAGAGCCTCAGGATGCCACCTGAGGTCTTGCCCTGTGTTAGAGGCCACATCTGCAAAGGCGCTCTGCAGCACTGAGCACTCTGCTCACAGCTCCTTGAGAATTAAAACAAATTGCTCAAGAAATTAGTGAAGAGTCTGAATATTTGACATCTAGGCAAAGTAGAACTCCACATCTGTGAGAATCCAAGGAGACACTGGTGATGCCCTGAGCTCAGCCATTCAGGCACAGAGAACTCAGGGGAGAAAGGATGCACCCACTGACATAATTGGAAAGTGCAGTGTCCTTGTATCCAGGGAGGCATAGTATCAGCTGGGCACTTCCCCACCCCTCTGTTCACTCTGTCTTCTTATGCCTGAGTTAGGGTTCCAGAAAGAGTGGTGAAATACTTTCTCCTCTAGTGCTGTGTTATCTTTCCCGGAGGACCTTGGCCCTTCTTGCTCTGGCCTCCTCATCCTGCAAAAAAGCAAAGCGGCAGCCCTCCTGGTTGTGAAGGGGCTAGTTGATGGGTTATAGGTTTGAGAGCAGTTAAAGGTGAAATATCAATAGGGGAAAATCAATCAAATGCAATCAAATGTTCTCGGAGAAGCTTGAGAATGAAGAGGAGAACAGATTGTGAGAAAAGAGAGAGCTTTGGAGGTTTTTCTGAGATCGAATGTCATGTGCATCTGAGAAGCACACTATTTCTGCAAGTAATGGTTGATTATTCTGTTAACATCTGTGTTAACAACATTCACTTGTCTGGTGTGGGGGGCACCAAGGAAAGTGTCAGCTTAGGAAAAGACACAGTGATCTGGCCTTGGATGTATTTTTCCTCATGCAAAGAAAGAAACGTGGTAAGTGGACATGAGTTCATTACTCATGTCTGATGAGTAGGAAATTCAGGCAGACAGAGCGTACCACTGATGGTCCTGAAAAAATTCAGTTTAAAACAGAGACATAAATAAGAGGTTAATTGATAAGTAATGGTGGTTGGTTATTTATTAATTTATGTATTTACTTAGTTTTGCAACTATATGACACCCTAATTGTTCGTTGAGGTCAGTAGTTGGGGTTACTGATAGATGGGGAGGGCCAACCTACTCATTGGTAAGCAGGCAGATAATTAGGGAGTCCTCTCAGATTGAGGAGTCTAGCAACTTGAGTGACCTACAGGAGCTGTCACCGAGCTGAAGCAGACAGCCCGTGGGTCTTACCCCAAGTGCAGCTCACTTTACCGCCTGGGATTTGAGGACTAATTTGGTGTCTGGGAAATTTGCACATCATTCCATTCCTTCCTCTTTTGAAGTCATGACCTTAGATGCAAACATCTGTAGCAGGAGCTTTCTAGGGGCTTCACTGCTTCCTCCTCTGCTCTGTTCCAGAAGAAATGACAATGGTGTCTCAAAAAGAGCTGCCTAAGAGGAGAGGTGGCTGAGTGGCTCATGGCTGATTTGTGCCTGTTGGACACAGCAATGGATCCTGCTAATAATTATTATGCCTCGAGATTTGTAGCATAGTGGAGAATTGGAGGTTGATGGGAGCAAAAAAGTTGCTTAGTTGGTAGAATAGTCACTGCATGTGTGGAATGGTTAGGAACCCCCAAAAAGTATAGAAGAAGGCTTTGAATGGATGCTTGGAAAATTCCAGATATTGAGGTAGATGGGGTAAGGACTCAGAGGAACAGTTTGGGATTGGAGAGAGTGCCACGAAAGAGCACTTTCCCAGAGTCCAGGAGAGGAAAGTGTTTCTGGACACAGGACATAGCCAACAGTCTCCAGTGCCTGAGATTGAGCAAATACAAACATCAGCAGCCTCAAGGGAAAGTGACCCCCAGTGGGAGACTGCAGGGTTAGGAAAGAGCAATCACAGTGAGACACACTGAACTCCCTCACTGTGCCCATAGGCTGTAGCAAAAGCGGAGGGAGAAACACAGGCAGGGACAGGGCACACTTGTTCTTTTTAAGGACACAACCTAACTGTAAGGGTGGCTGATTTTCTCCATGCCCAGAAACTACCTATCTGGCCACAATTGGCTATAAAGGACACTGAGAAATGGTGTTTTTTCTCCAAGTGATTTTGGATCCAGCTACAGTCAGAAATGCTTTATGCAAAGGTGAGAGTGGGAGAATGCAGATTTAGGCACAATCAGCAGCTCAACCACCAGCGATGCCCCATGGCCAGACTCACCAAGCTCCTTCAGACGTGGGTTTTCAACAGGTTATCAGCCTGCTCAGGGATAATACCCTCTCTAGCCTTTATGCAGTGTAAGAGCTTGGGTAAAGTATCAAGTTATTCTTTCTGCCATTGGTTTAATTTGTGAAACAGGGATGCAAAATACATATTTTCCCACCTCATTTCAGTTTGTTAGAAGGGTTAAATGACATAAAATCTTCTGTCCCCAAACCTATCATAGATGTATTTATTATTACTGGTTGTTGTCAATAATTACTATTATAATTAACTATGAACCATGAAAACTTTTATTAATACTTTAAATCATTATAATTGTTTTTTCTCTGTTAGAGTTTGTGTAAGCCACTAAAGATAAAATTTTGTCTTTGCAGAATTCTCTAATTTCTAACAGATTAAATTGTGATGGAAGAGAAGAAATATAAACCACTACACCCAAAAACATTTTATAGGAACCATGCTGAAAATGAGTAGGTAATTTTTCTATATTGATTTACTAACATGAACAGAGTTCTTTTTACTTTTTGGATAGTTGTAACAAATATACTTAATCTCCTTAGCTGTGGTTACCTGTATCACTATCGTTAAGTACTATTCAATGGGGGGAGAGAGAGAGAGAGGAAGAAGGAGAGGAGGAGGAGGAGGAGGAGGAGAAGCAGGAGGAGGAGGAGGAGAAGCGGGAGGAGGAGAAGCGGGAGGAGGTGGAGAAGCGGGAGGAGGAGGAGGAGGAGGAGGAGAAGGAAAGAGAACAACACCATGACACTGAAGAAGTTATTTCCTACTCATGAAAACCTCAGCGTACTAAAAGAGTTGTCCTGCATATCTTCAGGCTTCCTTCACATCTGAGTCTTGTTTCTCCTGCCGCAGTCAGTGATGGTAGCTGTGAACAGATGTGAATATTAATCTAACAATTGGTCCTTGGTTGCTCATAACTGATAGTATTTTTCCCTCACATTTAAACATTCATTTCCATTTTAATTAGAGGAAGACATTTAAAAATATATGGTCCATTAGAATTTCAGTGAACATCGGTCAAACATTTGTCCTTAACTCCATCTAAATCATGAAGATTTAAATACCGCAAACTAGAGGATTATTTACTGTATCTCTATGTCTTCTGTATCAAATAGTTTTGCTTTTGACTCTCATACTTTAAAGATATTTGGGCACATATTTAGTGAATTAAAACCAGCACAGGTAAAGATTATTATTAGCACATAATTATTAGTTTGGTTTCTTCTTTGTCATAATATGCAACTCAGAGTTTATAGCTCAGAATCATTTTTGTCAGCTTCACATCAGGCAAACATCCTGAGTGGCAGATGCAGCACAGGTAGCAAATGGTTTTGTACAAAAATTTATTTTTACAGGAGTAAAGTCAGGTTTCAAATTCAGTCTTCCTGAGTCTGATTTCTGTGCTCCTGCATGTGACTTCCCCAGCTCTGCTGACTTTCTTTCATATGTTCTTTCTGCTGGACATGGTGGCCTCTTGTGCATTTTGACTGAGCCAGACTTCTTGCAAACACAACATTTTTGCACTTGTGTACATGGCCCTGTGGTCCGATGAAGGTGATGAGTTCATGTGAAGTTTGCAGCGGTGTTAGTCCCTTGCAGAGGAAAAATGCACCCTTTGCTGCAAGACTTCAAGTCTTTCTAGAGTGAGAGAACCAAGGAAACATTCTTGTAACTTTATAAATAAATTCTTGTCTGCCAACTAGAAAACAGCATCCTAATGTGCCACATCCCACATGCATTTGGATTTAATTTGTTTGCTTTTTCTCGGTGATTGCTCTTTAATTATTGCAATGTTGAAACAACTTGCTCTGTCTCCAAAAATATGCTTCAGTAGGTGGGGAACACAAGAGGGTAAAGAACAAGCAGCCTGGAATACTGGATAACACCATCCGAGGAGGGAGCCAGAGCTTGGGCCATATTTGCTCAGTGCTTTTCAACCTCGCTTCCCCACCTTCCAAAACATGAGGTGTCTAAAGCTGACTTCCTGGAAGTCCATTTTGATCTCTTGAAAAACTTCAAAGTCACAAAGAGGTAATGGACTACTTGGGGCAAGTGAGGCTGGTAAGACTGTCAGCAGCCAAGGAAGATGCAAATTCCACTTTATTCAAAATGAAAACAAAGAAGCTCTGAGCATGATGTGCCCTTCTTGCCTTTACTCTCCTGTTTCTACTCTCTTGAAAGGAAATTGTGAAACTCTGAGCTCATGTCAAACTCATGTCAAACTTTCAAGTTGTTTCTTAAGGCTGTGTGAGTGTTTCAAAGGTTTCCTGCATGTTGAGCGTCCCTAATCTGAAAATCCAAGCTCTGAAATGCTCTGAACTCTGAAATGCTGAACTCCAACATGATGCTCACAAACTTTTGGATAAGTCCAAGAAAATGTTCTACAATGTAAAATATTGTGAAATCTGAGACATTTCTTGTCCCAAGAATTTGGGATTAGGGATACTCAAGCTATGTACTTCTGCTACAGCCTCTGTCTTTCACAGTCCTTGACAAGGACCAGGGACAAGAATAATAACTGACAGCATGCTTACACATTAATTTCAATGGCTTGTTCTCACCCATTTTTATTTAGGGACAACTTAGGGATTTTTCTCAAAGTTACATGGGTCAGAGTTAGTTTGAAGTTAGGCCGATATAGCTCCAAAGTCTGACTACTTTCATTAAAATGTACAACATCATAGCTTGATTTCCAGGCACTGTGGGCCTTGTGTTTGGTAGGTTTGCAGGGAATGTTCTCGCGAGCAGTTCTTTCAGTGAATCGCAGATGTGGGATTGGGCAGAAATACACATGAACCATGAGACAATTAAAGCAACCAATGCCAGTGGGCGTTCTGGAGACAGGAACCCTGGTACACTTGTCCAAGCTGAGGGGACTGGTTTGGGTGGCAAGCTCACCTTGAGAAGATTAAGCTGTTTCCTTTAGTTGAAGGCAATTCTTAGACACTCATCTGTGAGAGCCCAGCAAGCAAGACGTCTTGCAGCTGAGGGGCAAATGTTTTGAGTGGGGTGGGTTTTGGAAAGTGCACCCTAACCTTCACTACAGTCCACCTTTGGCAGTACATACACTGATCGCTTTGTGTTGTGTAATATGTTTGCCTCACCTGGAAACAGCTCCTCTAGGATTCTTGTTGGTCTTCTGGCCTTGGAAAAGTTATAAAAGCAAAGTTAATAGGGCAAGCTGAAGTCCTCTACTCTCCATTGAATCTAGTCTTGAAATGAAAATTGATACTCATTGTTTCCCACTTCTCCTGTCGAGCTTAGATTCCTTCACTCTCAGCACATCTGCTGGTCCAAAGGGTCTGCAAAGTGGGACACAGGCCCTCATCCATGAAGCTCCTGGCTACCATGATTTTTTGGTGATTGTGGATGCTATATTTCTCCATTTATTGTCAACATTGAGCATAGCGTATAATGAGAGGTGCCCTAATGGATCATTTAGGTCCCTAATATATTTTTTTCTTGCTTCCACATGTAAGACACATCCCATAACTTCTGAATGATTAGAGTTAATTATTCTTATGTAGATGTTGACTCCCTTCCTTGCCTGCCTGACTCTTGGAAAGGGAACTTGAAGTTATTGGGCTGCAGCCAGAGCTAAAAATTGATGGGACTCTTGTATGCCTGAGGCAAGCGGTTCTCCTGTGGAATCTGCTGGAGCCTCTGAATGACAGCCTAGATTTTAGGGTCAGGAAACAAGAAACCTTGAGAACGAAACATACTTGCCCCTTGACTCCTGGATTCATTTTACAGATTGGGAATATGGCAACTCAGAAAAGTTGCTTAGGATTTTTTGCTGAATACAAAATTATCACACATTTAGTGACTTACACAATACCCATTTATTGCTTCATAGTTCTGCAGGTCAGAAGTCTTGGTGAACTTGCTGGGTTTTCTGCTAGGCATCTTGCAAATCTGGAATCAAGATATTTGCCAGACTGAGTTCTTATATGGAAGTTCTAGGGAGGAGTCCGCTTCCAAACTCACTGATATTGCTGGTACAATTAAGCTTCTTACAGCTTTCAGACTATCCTATTTATATTTACAGCTTTCTGCAGGTGGAGATCCCATGGCTGCCATACTGATACTGTCTCTGTTTACAATATCATGTCCACCGTGCTTCTAATGGTCAAGTGTCTCCATCTGGCAACTATTCTACCAGGATTCTAACATATTCATCATAAGTATTTTATAATGGTGTTGTTATTGTCAGCCCTCAGCTTCTGAGGGTGGCCAGAAGGCTGGTGTTCTCTCACCAGGGCACTTTCTATCACTTTGGTTAATGGTGTATCTTCCTTTGGAACATGAAACAGAGAGCTAGCTGGTGGGTGTTTTGTCACCTTGTAATACATCAATTCTAGCAGGCTCACTCCACTGAGATTTTTGCTTTTTGTCTTCACCATCTGGCACAGTAATTCTGGCAGCTCTACTTCACCTAGTATTAACATTTATTTCCATGTTTCTAAGAGCTGTCTTAGTGTATGCATGTTATTTCTTTGTCAGGTCATTGAGGTCTTATATCAAAATATTGAACACATTTGTGAACTTTTCTTTGTACAATCTTATGGTCTACTGTTCCACCTTGGTCCACCACCTCCAGGCTCCAGCTCCAAACCTGCAGTCCCATATGTTTGCAGTCCTCCTGCTCCTTTAACATGCAGTGCCTTTCCTCCTTTAGTCCCCCAGCACCTCCTTTCCCAAGCATGATGTCACTGACTCATTATTGGGCTGTTGTTGACCAATAGGAGAGGTGGGGGTAGTTCTTGAGTATGCTCATATTTTTGTACTCGAGAGATCTCTGCATCCTGTCCAATAAAGATAGGCTTCCACCTTACAAGAAGGTGAAGTAAGCCGCATCTGCAGGCCCAGAGACCCCAGCGGGATCTAAGAAATCAAAAATTTCAAGATTATCAACTGACTCCAATCCTGAGCTTCAGAGTTCTACCTGTTCCCAAGTAGAACCTGGTCTTGGGACAACAGACTTTCTGAGTTTAAGAACTCAGTATCCTCTGAAGCTCTTTTACTCATGTAATGAATTCTTGATTCTTGGCTTTGAAGGCAGTGAAAGTTGCTTATCTCCTGTCAAGATGGGCCTCTAGCTTCCCCAGTTTTAAAAATTGGTTGTTAGTCATCCTCAGCCTTTCAGTGTCTGGTTCTAATGCATCAGTAAGCAGCCCTCAGTAATAGTCATTGATTACCCCCAAATCCCAGAACTAGTAATGCTGCTGGAAACTCAACACTTGAAAAATAGCACCAGCCAACACACTCCTTTCCATAGCCATCCCACCTCAGTTTCCCTGGAGAAATTTTTAACAACTGCACTGCTACAGAATGCAGAGTGTTATTAGAGTGATGGAGTCCAATAAGCCAGTGAATTACCTGCTCCCAAGCCCCATTTTTGAGTGTGTCTCCTAGTTCTACTCTAGGCACCAGCTGTTTTAGATTCACTGAAAGAGACTCTGAGGCAGAGACTTTGATGCAGGAAGGTGTCACCAAGACGTGGGCTCGAGGAAAATGCCTGTTAGGAAGTGGGAGTCAGACAGCGGAAGAGGTTTCACTGTGGTACCATTGGATCCAGGGTTCCGTAGACCCTCTGGGGAGTTCTGAGGCAGAGTGGAAGCAAAGGGTCACAGCTCTCCAGTGTCTTGTCAGGTAGTCATTGGATGTGGACTACTCTGAAAGGGGACATTGGACTTGGAGCAAACTGGTTTCCTTCAGCCAAAGGTAAAATGGCCAATCGGAGACCCAGGCATTAGCATCCTTCAGTGTGCAAGTGCATATGTGCTTGGTCCTGAAAGTGGTGATGTAAATTCAGTCCCCAGGCCTGCCACTGACTAAGACCCTAAGCAGGCCACTTATCCTCTCTTTATCTAAGTTTCAGCAGCCACAGAATAGAAGTTGCATGTTTTCAGAGGCTGCACTAGATAATATGTAAGGACCCCTACCCCCTATAATCCAGCATGATAGAATCATGACTTTACGACTCAGTTTCTTGGGATGACACAGACCTGTTTTAAAATCCTTTTCTGTCACTTAAAATCCTTAGAACTTTTACCATCTTTTATAGATTTCTGTGTGTGTCAGTGTTTCCAATCGCAAAACAGGGATACTGGTATTGACTTCTTGGGGTCACTATGAAGCAAATGAGATTAGTTTCTCATCACTGCTCCATTTCTTTTACTTTTAACAATACTAAGTAAAGACTTTGGATTATAATATTCTGTTTTATTTTGAAACAAGTGCTGATTGTCATTGTATTCATCTCAACACCTAGCCAACATATGGATAAATATCCAGCTACCCTGTCTGATGTGATTAGCGATATCTGAGAATATCTACCTGAGGAAAAAGAGGAGATTTTTCCCAGAAGAAAGGGTAGATATTACTAGTTCTTGGTGAGACTGCAGTGCAGGCCAAGCATATGAGGTGGGTTGTCTTACCATTGTGTCTCTCTTGGTGATGAATTGCCCTGACACAACCACCACATTTCCTGGATAGTGTCTCACTCTGTTATTCTGCTTGGGTGATTTTGTTTGATGAAATACAGCTCAGTGCATGTCTTCAGAGAGAAGTACTAAGGTGGAACCAGGGCTTGCATCCCCCAGAAGGGGAAGGCAGGAAGTCAAGGTGGGGGGAGAGAAAGCTGAAGAACAAAGGTCATACTCTTTTGAGAAGCAAGGAAATTACATTATAGTGCTATTTATACAGTGAATCTTATTCAAGGGGAGAAGCCAGAGTAGAAGGAAGGATGGCCATTCTCTCAGAAGGAAATTCCACACCCGGAGAGGCTTTTGACTTCAGTAATTCAGTCCCCTATCTGAGAGCACAGATATACACAGTGCTCTCTCGACTAAGACTTAAGGCTCTGAATACTTTGAATAGAATTTTCAAAGTCAGTGATGCAGTAGAAGCAGTATTTGCATAGGCATGGAAGAGAATGGACATTGAATTTCTAGCTCTTTTATTTACTTGCTGACAACTTATGAAAACTTATTTAACTTCTCTGAGCCTAAGTATGTTTGGACATTATGTAGAGATAATTGTACCTGCCTCAAATTGTCACTATCAGGAATAAAGTTGGTCACAAAATACCTGGAAAAGAACAGATGGTCTATAAAATATACCTTTATTATTAAATCCCTGCTCCTGATCATTATCCTTGGAGAGCCTCTGTTTTTATGATAGAGCCTTAGCTTCTAACCTTCCTTTGTGTTATTAGGCCTAAATTTTGCCAGTGTATACAATCCAGATTTGCTTCTTGTTCCCTTCTTATGGAGTTATGTTTCCCACCCTCCGAGCCTGTAAGTGTCTGGCTGACATGGCTATCTGTTTGGCTTTGAGTGTGATCCAGCGCCTCCCAAATACTGGGAACATTGCTCAACTCGGCTCTCTCTGGTCTGTTTCCCACTTTTATTGTAAATGTATCTGTGATAATTGTGTTGTGCCTTGCTCAACACATTGAGCTATGTTTTACATGGTTTAAATGAATTGGTTCCTCGTATTTCTTTCTTTACCTGTCTAATGGATTGGTGCAATTCCAAGGCTTCACTGTTTTCTCATCCAGGTTGGGAAGACGGATCACTGTGGGATGTTAAATCAGAAGACCTCTATCAAGACCTAGATTTTACTGTTGTCCACGAGTGAGTCACTTTTCAACTGCACAGGTTGTTGTACAGTTCAGTATGATGGAAAGGACAGAAATTTTCTTGAGCTCTTATCGGTTATGTGCCATTCATAATGGTAGGTTCATCACACAAATTATTTAATTTTAATTTAATAAAATTATGTTACTTTCAGTAGGTAAATAACCATTATTTCCATTTTACAGATGAAAGCAAGAGTCCTTGTGAGGACAGAAAGATAGAAAGGGATGCATGAGAGGATGAATGTGCAAAGAAAGGAAGAAGAGAAGAGGAAAAAAGGAAGAGCAGGCGTCAGGAGGAGGCAGGATGGTGAACTGTAGGAAGCAGAACTTTTGTTTAAGTTCTCTGTATCCTCTTGCTCTGTAAGCAACAACCTTTTCTAAAATCTGAATGTGGAGAAACGAGGTCACAGAGTTTGATTTTGAATAGGACAAAAGATGCATTTGTGCTTTGTCTGACTACTCAGATGCTAACATTCTCATAGTCTTAAAAAACTAAACCAGTCTGAGCATTTGGGCTGTTTCCATTTGTTTCCACTCTGAGACTTCAGAATTTAGAACTGCTAGGCCAGTGGCTGGAGCTGGCTTATTGGGAGAATTATTTCAATGTTCAGAATGACTCATTTCTTCAATTAATATCAGCTGCATGGATTGTGTAGACCAGGTGTGGACCAGACCCTGGGATAGATCTGAAAGTTGGTGCTGGTCAGCTGTGAATGGGTTATGCCTTGGCTCCATCTTTTGTTTCTGGATGAAGAGTGAGTAGGTACACAGGTCCATGGAACTAACAATATTTGAAATTACAAATAATGTCACTTATAAAACACTACTCTTCTTTAGTTTCAGATCTACAAAATCAAGCATGGATCTTCGGGACTTATGGATATAATCCAAGTGAACTGACTTGGGTCATCTGTACATTTTATCTTTCTCTAGAATTGGTGGCCATATTTAACCTGATCATCATCTGTAAAATGGATACTATCATTTTCATCGCAAAGGTATCGCACGAGTTGCCAATATCCTTTGTAAACTATCAGGTACTATAAATACATACATTTTTGAAAGTGTGCTTTATAACTTATAAGACAAATTTAGATCTACTATTTAACAGTTACAAGTTTTTTAGATCTGTTTCTTCCCCCAGTTTATGGTTAAGAAAACAGGTTCAGAAAGAGAAACAGCCTGCACAAGCAGATGTAGTTTAATATGCTCAGGAGGCAGGACCCAGAAATAAGTCCCGGAAACTCAGGTTCCATGTACAGAGTTTCAAGATTTCAGCTGCCTCTTACAATCTCCTAATCAGCCTTGATAATTGGCAGGACTTCTATGAAACTATTGAAGACCATGCTGAAAAAAAGGACTTGCCATTTTTGGCACATTATCAGAAGAAAGAGCAAAGAGAATGAGGGCTGGTTAGGCCTGGGCATTATTTGATTTAACCCTCTAACACCTCTGTGAAGCAGAGCTCGTAGTCTCTGTCATATACATGATAAAATAAAGACTCTTGGATTTATTTCTGGTGTAAGTTCAAATAGCTAGTGAGTTACAAAGTGCGTTTTGAGCTCCCAGCCACACTGTGCACGGCCCCTCCTTTGCAGCTCCTCTAGATTCATAAAGCAGCACAGTGCCCATCTCTGCACTCTATTTCTGATGCTCTGCATTTTTGGATCAGAATTGACCAGTGGGAATATATACTAGGAGGTAATTTAGCCAAATATCCTTTTTAGCAAATGATTTATTTACTGCTGCTAGGACAGCATTTTCTCCTAATCTTTCTCTGGCCTTCTTTGTTGCTTCCTGTCTTTCTTGTCCATTTCTCGCCAGGAAGCCTCTTATCTTTGCTGATTTGGGGCCAGTACATCTTTCTAGAGTAAATCTGAGGCTAATAGGCACCCAGAAGAAAAGCAAATCTTATGGCCACTCAGAAGCACAACTCTCTCCTCTTGTGATAAATAAGTTTTTTTCCCCCTAAATTCTTAAGTGCAATGTCTCCTGATGACCTGTTTCCCTCACACAGCCCACTTTATCCCAGATAGGATCCTTTTGCCAAATGAGCATAATTGAACAAACTTAGGTTATTTTAGAACTAGGGAACAGTTGTGATACAAATCAGCGTGTGCTTGATATTTGCATAATGGATTTGGTACAGTTGTCTCTCCATACCAGTGGTCTCTGCATCTGTGGATTTGACCAATGGTGTACTGAAAATATTTGGAAAAAACTGCATTTGCAACTGAACATGTACAGACCTTTTTTCTTATCACAGTCCCTAAACAACACATTATTGCACCAATTTCCATAACTTGTACCTTGTAGTAGGTATGATAAGTAATCTAGTGATGTAAAGTACATTGGCTGATGACAAGGTTATATGCAAATGGTGTATCATTTTATATATGGGACTTGAGCACTCCTGGATTTTGGTTTCTGTGTGAGGTCCTGGTATAAGTAGATATTAATGGGTGATTAATTTACTTATCTGAGATGGTTGCATTTAAGAGAAAGAAGGCTACAACTAGATGTGTGTAAAGGAAAGAAGACACTTAATAGCTTTGTACCATGAGCTCATACATAATCTTTTTGTGCATTTAGAGGATCATGTGACTAGTTAACTGCTAAGACAGAGTCAAAAGTCACTGAAAGCCAACATGTTTTTCTCTCTATCATGCAAATTTTCAAGGTGAAATGTGTGACTTTGCTTACAAGGAGGCTACATAGTTGAACAAGATGCTGTCCAACAGGATAGGAGCAACCTTGCTCGGCCATGGTTTCCTGCATGTTATTGTGGCTTACTTCCTCATTCTTCAGGTCAAATCTCACATTATGCGCTGCTATTCCAGTTTCTCCTATTTAAATTGTCCTTCCAACACTCTGACTCCCTGTCTTTCATTATATTTCTCTGTTGCATTTATCATCACACGACATACCACTTCTTATTTATTTTCTGTCTCTTTTCTTGCTAGAGTGTAAGCTCCATGAGGCAACATTTTCAACTGTTTTGTTCACTGTTTCAGTCTCAATCCTAGAACAGTGCTTGACATAGAGTAATATTCAGTGATTGTCTCAGTTACTTTTCTCATTGCTGAGACAAAGTATACAACACCCCAAATTAAAAGGGGAAAGGTTTATTTAGCTCACAGTCTGTAGAGGTCTGCTGGATCCAAGGCAGGGTGTCTGGCCATAGGGGCATCACAGAGGAGAACAGTTCATGGCATCCACAAGGTAGCAAAAGCAATAAAGGACCTTAACTCCATTTTATCTTATCCAGACTACCTGGATTAAGGCAGTGCCAAAGCAGTCAGTGGATTGATTTAGTAATCACACACCCTTAATTCCAGCATCATACATTCTAGATCCAGCCACCTCTGAAAGAGCCCTATGACCACATGAGGCTTTGGGGGGACATCTAGACACAGCCCTAACAGTGGTGATCTGATGAATGAATAAATGAGTGAATAGAGGATGGGACATTTTCCAGTGGTGAGACCCAGAGCCTTATTCCAAGCAGGGCAGATCAGTTGTTCACAGGTATAGAGTATCCAAATGCATTTTAGGCAGAACAGCTAACAAGCTAGCTCTCCTCGGTTTAGATGGCTTTTGCTACTGAATCTTTGAAATCAAGATGGGAACTTTATATTCATTCTGTGAGGTTTCTTCCTTTGACTTTGATGTCTGGAATTGTTTCGTATCACATTCTGATCTGAAAATGCTGGAATGTTTTGTCTTCTACATCTTTCCTCTAGAGTCTTCATCCCTTCTGCTGCTTTGACTCTGGAGCTTTATAATCTCAACTCCCCTCTTTCCAAATAAAGCTGTCATTTAGCCTTCAACACGTTCTAGGTCAAATGTTACCTGATTTTCGTTAAATATTCTGGAGAACAGCTCTTTCATGTTTCATGTCACCCTTCTATTTTCACAGACATTCATTTCTTTTGATTTTCATTGGAATACAATGAGATAATTTTGGTAGGTTTAAAGAACAAATTCATTTGTAAAGGTCTACTGGATTCATGTTTTTATAACATGGTTTATGAAGATCAATTAAAAGGAGAAAAATCTGCTTTCTACACTTTGCAGAGGGAAACTTATTTCCACCTTGTTCTTAGTGACTTTACTGTCTCTCTCTGCAAGGCCTGAGATGAGTAACTTGCCTTCTCACAAATCACTTTTTTTTCAGAGTTGTGACACTGGATTGTGCATCATGGTGTGCACCCCTTGAAGCAGCCAGGTGTGCTATCACAGGCCACCTAGCTGCCCTACTTCTCCTCTGTCCCTTTGTTCCCTCACTTGGTGCTAAGCTTATCTTGTTTCTAAATCTTTTGGCTTCCTCTCCAGTCTCAAATCTTGTGTCTGAATGACATAGTTAGGTTGCTTAATTATCAACTCTTTCTCATAGACCAGCTTTTTATGTATCCTAGACACTTGTAATCATCTTTTCTTATTTGCTGGTCTCTACAATGCAGTCTCAAAAAGCAAGAAAAGAAGGAGAAAAAAAGAGAAAAGATTAAATAAATAAAAACAAGGAGAATGACAGACAGTTACTGTTCATTACAAGCCAAATGTCAATTAAAAAAGGGCTTGCAAAAACATGTAACGAAGCAGAATTAGAAAGAAACTTCCTTAACATAACATCAGTGAAATGGAACAGCAAAACCTCCAGCTAACACCTCGGGTGTTAGGGTGCAAAGACTGAATACTTGGGGTGCAAAGACTGAATACTTGTCCCTTAAGATCAGGAGAAATATGAGGATTTTCACTCTCGCCTCTTTGGAAGTTCATGGAAATTCATGGAAATTCAGCAACAAAAAAGAAATAATAAGCTTTTATACTAGAAAGGCAGAAGTAAAACTATATTCACATATAGCATAATGTTGTATCAATAAAATACTGAAAAATCCACTAGAAACTATTAAAACTAATAAATGAGTTTTTCTAGTTTATAAGAGACCAGATCAAGAGACAAAATTAACTGTACTCAGGTACACTTTCGGAGAATGTGCTAAAAACAAAATTAAGAAAAATTTCTTTCACAAAAATGAGAAACTTTTACTATGAATATTGTAAAACATTTCTATTTGAAATTAAAGATCTAAATAAACAGAAAAATGTCCCTTATTCATTGACTTAATATTATTGGGATGACAATTCTTCCTAGAATGTAATCCTTGTCAGGATCCCAGGTGACATTTTTGTATCAGTTGGTATAAAGTTTATAAAGAATTATAAGGGATTGTAACAAAAGAAGGAAGTAGAAGGACTCATATGCCCCAATTTTAAAATTTAGTACAAAGTCATGATAATCAAGACAGAATGGGACCATCACAGGGATACATGTATAGATCAGTGGGATAAAATTAGAATCAAGATATGTATGTATGCAACTATGGTCAACTTAGTTTACAAAGAAAGTGCCCAAACCAAAGTCATTCGAAAGGGAAAAGATAGTCATTAAAACTAATGCTGGGTCATCACATGAGTTCAGCCTCATGCAGAAGAAATTGGAGCCTTACTTGACAACATCTGCAAAAATTACTCAAAATGGATTGAGACTTACTTGTAGGAGCAAATGCTATAAAATTATAAAGCAATTTTGTATTTACTTATATATGCATATATTTTACATGCTTTTTGTTTTTCCCGGTTGCTATCATTTCCCTTTATCCACAAAGACTTCCTTTAATTTTTCTTGGTGAGCTGTTTACATGTTCTCTCAAATTTTGTTTCTCTGATAAGATCTTCAGTTTTTTCCTTAATTTTGGAGGTCATTTTAATTGTGTGTAAAATTTTGGGTTGACATTTGCTTCCCTCATCCTTTGTCTTTAGCATTTCTGATGAACAATCTTCATCTATGGCATAGACTGTCCTCTTTTCTCTATGTGTATTTAAAAATTTTCTCTTCATAGATTTTCAGAATTATGATATAGACATACATAGATTATACATAAATGTGTATATCATAGACAAGATGTGTCTATGCTTGTGTTTCACGTTATTTTTTCCTGAGTATATTCTTGGATCTGTGAGTTTCTCTTCTTTTTATTATTTACCATTTTGGAGATATCTTTCACTATGAGTTATTTTTTTATGCCTCATCCTATCTCTTCTATATTCTTAAGTCTAATTTTATAAATAGCAGGCAGTTTGACATTATCCTGAATCTTAGCATGGCTTTAATCATTTTTTAAAAAAGCTTTCTTTTGTCAATCACATTCAGCTCTGTTGTTGTTTTGTCTTATGATTGTTTCTATTACCTTCTGCTAAAATAATTTGTTACATTTTTTCTTCCTTCTTCACATGTCTGGAAATCATTCTTTTACACTGGCTTTTGTGGGTGATATGTTATAGAAGATTTGAGTATATGTTATTTCTTTTTTTTATTAAATTCTTTTATTGGTACATTGTAGGTATACAACACAATTACATTTCTCATTGGGAATTGTACCTTTACATAATGCATCTTG